>LPNX010459891.1:4832-102932 GCA_001517045.1 Pseudotsuga menziesii | reverse complement strand
TTCATTAATCAAAAAAGTAATCCAGATAGATAATTACAATGAAGTACAATGGCTTTAATAGCCACAAGCAATTCGAATCCACATGAGGAAGTTCGAATTCATTAGACTCTACTTGACTGTAGCTAACCAAGACTTGTCTAAATCACTATTGCAGGACCCAGTAGTTAACTGTCCTTGTCTAAATCATAACCGGAGTTCTAAAACACAACCAAGTGTTACATTTAGTATTAAATAATGGTTAACTGACTATGGTAGGTGAGAAAAACGACCCACATGTGTGCAATTAATTAAACCATTATTTAACTGAATGTAGAGAGCTAGAACTGAATGTAACTGACTCCTAACTTGGCTTGACTAGTCATTAACTGAAGTGAACTGACCTTGGTTGGTTTCGGCACTCCCAGTTTCTTCCTAAATTGTAGGGATTGATCTAGGAGACTCCTAAACTTATGCAATCAAGTGCAATAAGTGGCAGTGAGCCTCAATTAGTGTTCCCCACACTTTGGTAATTGAAACATGTGCCCCAATTAGGTCAAGTTTAACCAATGGTGCTAATGACTATAAATAGACTGGATGGACTCCCGATTTAGACATATGACCAAATTTGGAGAAGGGAGGATTAATAATCCTAACACCTTCTAATGGCATGGACATTCCACATATTGATGGGGATTTTCATGTCTAACCAAATCCATCCAAAAATGGGTCCCAAACAAGAATATCCTTATGCACTTTCTCACAACTGGAGAGTTTCCTCAGCATGCGACATGTAAAAAGTTCATAAGAACATATTTGAACACATTTGAATAAGGGATTGAATGACATTAAAGTCTTGATATTTTCCCCTCTTAGTTCCAAGCGTCGGTCCAATGAAAACTTAGAAAATACAATATACTCATGGATGGAATAATATACCAACTACACTTTCTCTACATAGCCTTTTAGATGTTCATCCTTGTGCACATGCCATTGTGCATCAAGTTTCTCATCCAAGAATATTTCCTTTTACACCTCCAAAATCAGGGACTTCTTCCCTCTTGATTTTTTCATCTAGTCCTTGCTACTCATTATGCACCTCCCTACCATTGGTACTATGTGTGGTTACATCCTCCTTATGTTACAATATTTCTTGATCTTAGAATCCACCTTGCCCTATCTTCCACTTCCTACGAACAAAAGCTTGCTCAACTTCTAAATACTGGTCACCTCTCTCTGCAATACTCAAACTATAGTTTGTTATTCCTCAATATGTTTTTTTCTAAATAACTATGATAGAGAATCTTCTAGATTATTTAAAACCTCCCTAATGTAGGCCACAAATTCACTCTTAGTCCAGAGGCAATAACCCTCAAATAAATCAAAAGATGGTTTCTAAATATCACTTCAAAAATAACTCAATATTTTATGTTTAAATACATTATTTTAGTGGTGATAAGATAAAATAAGATGAAGGAATAATATAAATTTAACTCATGCAATCACATTTAAGTATGCATACTTGGCCTTTTTCCATTAGGAAGATTTATTAGGTATTTCCAAAACATAAGGCCGATTTTAGATGTAAGATACATAAGAAGTTAAAAGAAAAATATGCTTTTAAGTATAAAATAAGATAGCACTTCTTGAAGAACACACAAAAATATCATTATTACTAATGGGGATGGAAGTTATCAATCTTAATTATTATAAATGCAAACATACTAGGTATTAGAAATAAATCAAGCACTAGTTTCAAGTTTATTCCTGGGACATTGAAATAGGTATCAGATATGCTCAAGATATGAAAAAAAGTTCATGTCTTTGAACATGTCGATAATAAATATCGTAAACCATTTATATTCATATTTTGAAGATGTTGATAATAAATATCATAAACCATTTATATTCATATTTAGATCTCTTGAAAAACTTAGAGAAATATATAAACATTTTTCATAAAATGAAAATAATAATAGACATCACGACTACATAGAAATATTTAAAATCTCATACGTAATCATTAATCACAGTAAGCAATAGATACCACAAATTTAAATTTATCTTTTATTAATGTAAATAAAGCAATGTCCACAACTCCATATCTTTTATGCATTGTGTTTTCACCACTTGAAATGACCATTAATGTAGAATCAGTAATTAAACCTTAAAATGTGCTCAATGACATGACTTAGATAAGATTGCTTTCATATTATATTTCCTATGCTCTCTTCCTTTTGCTTGAGAGTATATCCTTTTGTAACTACACAATTTGTAACAATTTACAAATGTTTTCTTGTACCTTGCTTCAATATCTTGGTTTTTCCACAAAATTTTTAAAATTTTTATGTGCTTTTGATTAGTTTCCCTTGCTTGATATGTTCTTCTCTCTTTGCTAGTGTGTATTTATGCAAATGGTGCTCAACACAATAGAGAAAAGGAGGGTATAATTACTAGAGTAGATCTTAGGATTAAAAAAAAATACATCTAGAGCCAAAAACTAATTATAACTAACATTACATCTTAGGTGTTGTATCAGTCCAATGTTTTATATATATTTTTAGATTTCGATCTTACTTACCAAATTCTTTGACAATATTAGTACAAGTGCAATAATATATTTTTTAATTGTCCATGCAACTTCTAAAGGATTCACAAGAAATTATTATATGAATATGGCATAATTGAATTGCTTATTGAGTAACTTGATCTCCCACATATAGCAAATCCTTATTAAGTAGACAAAGAGTGGCTTCTGTATAGTTGGATGAAATTCCCCACCATTTGGTATCTCTTGTGAAGCTAAACATTGCAACTCAACTAGGTTTATGACCCTGTTGGAAAGCTCAGAGTTAAAATGTTCCCATCAAATATCATTCGACAAGATTATGGAGGCCTCGACATGTGGCTTGTTTTCAAATCATCCCTAAACGAGGTCGTAGTTTTCTAAATACCATCCATGAATTTCATGAATTGCCAAGGATCAACATATTTTTCCTTTAATTTCTCCCCTTGCTCTGCAATCCCCAAAACCACTAAAAATAACTACTACTAGCAGATCCGTGAGATGTAGAACAGTTGGTGGTGGGGTATGGTTAAGACGCCCCCTAAGTTGGAAGGTCACCGGTTCTAATCCCGTCAGATACCTAAAATCCAACCATGTTAAGGGTTGCTGCGGTCCAGGCCGGGTGCGATCCCTGGGTGATTTTGACGGCTTAGATGCCCCTGGTTCGTGGCCACTCAGCCAATGGCAACCCTGCTAGTCAGGGGGGTTCCACCACTTTGCCAACAAAAAAAAACTACTACTAGCAGGTTAACTATGGATGGAAAAAATCAAATGTACGGAAATAGTTTTGACTCAACATAATATTTAGCGGCAGGGACTCATTTGATGATAATGTTAGGATTAGGTCTTTCAGAAACACGCAGTTAGGTGAATATACTATATGGAAAAGGTTATGGTTGAACCAAACAAAGTATGAACAATATTTTGGTCTGAAACCTAAGAATAATATTCACATGATACATGAAGGGATACGTTATAAAATGCCATGCATTGAAACCCAAGGTTGCATGGAATTAGTCATTGATGGGAATAGATTATTCTCAATGAATAATGTAGATATTATTTTGGATGGTGAGGTAATGCAATGTTCATAATGTGTGTGAATAACTATGTCTTAAGTTTTGTTTTGAATAAATCCATAAACAATGATGTTTTGGAGGCCGAAAGTCAAGAATCCATGAAATTAAGACATTGTATATGAAGAATATTTTTGGTTTGAAATCGAAGAATAATATTCACGTGGTACACGAAGGATACATTATAAAATGGCATGTATTGAAACCCAAGGTTGCATGGAATTATTCAATTATGGGCATAGTTTTTTCTTAATGAACAATGTAGATATTATTTTGGATGGTGAGTTAATGCAATTCTCATAACGTGTGTGAATAACTATGTCCTAAGCTTTGTTTTGTAGAAATCCATAGACAATGATGTTTTGGAGGTTGAAATTCAAGCATCCATGAAATTAAGACATCATATATACATACAATTTGGTGGATCATATTTTGTGGGAAAGCGGGGCATCAATGTAGGTTGGACTTGTGAGAGATTAATGACCCTGGTGATTTGATCTACAACATAGTTCTTGACTTCAATTTTCTCTATATATAATGGTCATCCTTTACCAACTCTACAACTTTGAATTATACAAAATCGACTGTGAAACTCTTGTATGATCTAATCTTTCCCATTCCAATGATGTATTCATTTTCACAAAATGCATCCCACAAATCCCTACTTTAACTACGTTTGTCAAGATCAATGTCATTTGGATCCCATGAAAAATGTGGATAATCGGTCACCAGCTTATTAAATTTAATTTAATATGTTTTTTATTATTCATGCAATACTATTGTCCCCTATAAACGAGATTTAATTTAATAAATTTAGTGAAATCAAACCACAAAGGAAAATTTATTAATAACAAAGAAATACAAGATTTGTTTTCCAAATCATCATACATTCTATTAGATGGATATTGATGTCCTTCTTTTTTGGTATTTATCTCTAGAGTTGAATAATTAAATCTAATGTTCTCTTATGCAATTCAATTTGAGCTTACAAGTTGACCACCCAAAAGCATCCATAGGATACTCTTCTTCCCATGGAACCCCTGGGATGCAAAGGCTATATGAGAAGTGTGAAAAATACAAATAGTAAAATGGATTTCCCTCTGTACCAATGGATTGTGCAACTATTCAATGAGCTATGGAGTCCCCACTCCAAACCAAACCTAATCGGATTTTGCACAATCAATACCAAAATCTCCACCATTTCACCTTGAAATTATAAGGATTAATACAAGCATCCAACATTCGGAACCATAAGGTTCCCTTTATGACCACCCTCCCTCTCTTGTTTTAGTAATGTTGTAAAACCCGACATGCCTTCTCATGTAAAATATAATTATTAATGCAATAGTATGCCTAAATTCTAGTTTCTTATTAACTCCCAACTACATTTCCTATTTTTATGTTTCCTCTTATTTTCTTATCTCTTTTGGTGTGTGCACATGATAGTTCACTTTCAAATAATTTAAAACACCTAATAATAGGAGATGAATAATTTCTATTATTGCATGTCTCTAGTGTTTAGTTTTGAATTCAAACTTGATTGATAAAATCAACAAAATTCAACCATAAATGTCCCCTCTAGTTAAATGAGTGAAATTGTATCTATATGAATAATACTTTCACAATAGCACTTATTTAAATTATCATTCTAAACGCTATGCACACACATGATACTTTGTCTCATTAAAGTTGTGAATCTCAATCAACATTGGCATCCAAGGTGAGGCCATGATCAATCCAATCCTTCTAAACCATACCCGTAGATACCAATATAATTGGTACCAAGGGTAAGGCCATGATTAATCCAACCATCTTAGGTACACATGTTTTCATGGTGGTAGAAACCATTGTAGCATGGGTGAGACCATAGTTAACTCCATCACATTTACCTATGGTGAGATATTCATGGTCGTTAAGGAATAAGGACTACATGCACTTATTCCACACCCCTTTAGTTATACCTCATGAGTGACCAAATATGTGGCCTACCCTCATCATACAACATGTAACCTCCTCGGTAAGTGCAGTCTCCAACTTGTTACATGAACATGCTTTCTAGTAGGAAGGAATATGCATGTTACTCCTCTCTCGAGAGTGCACATGTCACACCTATTTCATATAGGTGTTACCCATGTGTAGGCTTAATTGGAAATATGTATCAATGTCTCTACACACTGTTAGATTTTTATCATTCAAGCTAGCATTATGATCTTAGGATCTTTAACCGAGAGAATAACATGCACAGCAATAAAACGCAAGAGACAAGAGACACAAAGAATTTTCCTCGGGGAAACCATCAAGGAGAAAACCCCACAACTTCCTCAGAGATAGAATCAGCACCAAAAGAAAAAACCGAAAACATAAAGATGATCTCCATAGCTTCTCTCTCTCTCTCTCTCTCACTGAGAGAGCTTCTCCTCTCTCACTCATGTGCCCCAATGAGTGAGTGTGTGTGTCCTAAATAGAGAGACTCACTCTCTATTTATATTCTTCCGTTCACTTGGAACCTACTCCATCATGTCGGCCTCACTTAACAATTACTTACTAGATATAACATCTCTAGGAGTGTCTAATAACCCTAGTGCCCAAAACTTGTGAGGACTTTGCCTCCTCCGACCAATAAGGAGGTTTATCCTTAACACAATGGTGGGGACTATTTCCCCGACTTACAATGACTCACCTAGGGTTGACATCTCTAGGATAGTCTAATAACCCTAGCGCCCCACGACTGTGGGGACTTTAACCCTTGACCAATAGGAGGGTTACCCACAATGACTAGACATGACTTTGTCATTATAGAAACTTCCCGGAATGAACATCGGGGTATGACATGAATCAATTACATTACAATACATCCCGAAATAAACATCGGGTTACAATAGATAAGAAATACAAGTGAATACATTCTGAAGTTACAATTACATCAACACTCCCTCTTAACTAGGAAGGTATTCTCTCGACACAATTTGCATCACTGGTCTTCTTCTTTGGCTCTTCTTGTCATCTGCATCTTCAATTATTCTTCGTCTTCAAGTATTCTTTGTCTTCAAGTCATCTTCGTCTATGGATCTGGATCGTCACTCGATCTGGATCATCATCACTGGATCTAAATCATCACTCGATCTGGATCATCAATACTGATTCTTCACAGGTGCTATCTCATGATTCTTCTCGTCATAGGAAGTTCTACAGAGCCAGCCCTTTTTCATGTTGGATGTAGGCCTAGCCACCATGTAGGTCTTCACCCAGCACTTACATCTGATCATGCAGGAACTAACCTATAATCATATCAGAAAGGCATGCCGAGCACTCACATCTGACCATGTGGGAACCAATCCCACAACCCTGTCAGAAAGGCCCAGCACTCATATTTGACACATGCAAGGAACCAATCCAACATGCATGTTCAAAAATGCTCTGCACTTACATCCGACACATGCAAGGAACCAATCCAACATGCATGTTCGTAAAGGCTCTGCACTTACATTTGGCACATGCGAGGAACCAATCCAATATGCATGTCCAGAAGGGCCCTACACTTACATATGACACATGCGAGGAACTAATCCAACATGCATGTTCAGAAGGGCGTGCACTCACATCTAACCTGGTAGGAACCAAATCCTACACCCTCTCCAAAATGGCCCCCAGTCCCAGACTGAGCTACCTGGTAACTGACCAGGTGCCTCCATTCCTAGAATGGCAGTTGCCCTTACATCTATCCTACTCGACAGAATGGCCAACACTCACATGTAACATGGGAGGAACTTAATCCTTTAGCCATGATAGAATGGTTCATCCCTTACATCTGACCTACTCGTCAGAATGGGTCTCTCAGTCCCAGACTGAGTGTTCTTGGTAACTAACCAGGTACCTCCATTCCCATAATGGCATTCAGCACTCATATTTGACATGGAAGGAACCAATCCTCTCACCATGACAGAATGGCTCAGCCCTTACATCTGACCATGGAAGGAACCAATCCTCTCACCATGCCAGAATGGCTATGGGACTCATCACTTTCCCTTGGAAGAAACCTCGATCTAGAGAACACCAAGCTTCTCCCTGAAGTACTCAAACTTCACCCTAGCCAATGGCTTCGTCAATACATCAGCTATTTTTTCCTCCATCGCAACATACTGGAGCTTCACTGCTCCTCTTTGCACCATATCCCTGATATAGTGATACTTGATCTCGATATGATTCGACTTATCATGGAACACTAGATTCTCTGAAAACTTCACACAACTCTGGTTGTCACAATGTATACAAGTAGCATCCATCTGGAGATCAAATAAATCAGACAGCAGCTTCCGCAACCATACTGCCTCACAACTAGCTAAACAAGCTGCGACATACTCTACTTCAGCTGTACTCAGTGCCACACGGGATTTCTTCTTGCTAAACCAAGAGATCACACCTGATCCCATATTGAAGCAACACCCTGAAGTTCTCTTCCTATCGATAGCACTGCCTACCCAATATGAATCAACATAACCCTCCAGGTTAATCTTCTGATTCGCCTCGTACTTGAGCCCATAATCAATTGTACCCCTCAGGTATCTCAAAATATGCTTTGCAGCAATCAAGTGAAGATGTCTCAAATCTGTCAAGAACTGGTTCAAGGTGTTCACAGCAAAGCAAATGTCTAGTCTCATGTTCGTCAGATACATCAAGGACCCAATCATCTGACGATACATCTTAGCATCAACCGTCTCTGATGAAGAATCACTCAATAGCTTCATGTTCGATGCTATAGGTGTGGTCATGGCCTTGCAGTCCATCATCCTGAACCTATTCAGGATTTCTACTGTATACTTCCCTTGTCCACACCTCCATGCCTATAACGTAGTGCATCGACACATGATAGGAGCATCACTGGTCTTCCACCTTCAAACTTGAAGCAAAGGTTGGAATCCACTTTACTATCTAGAGTCATCAATGATCTGTCCATCCTGTTGTACCATGTCGAACCTTAGGATCTTCTGCAGTCACTCCCTCTAAAGCATCATACTCCCTCAGTCTTTCGTACTCTATGCACTGAAACATTCTATACTGGAGTGACACTGGATACCAAGATCCTCTATCTTGAACTTTTTCAAAAGTTCTTCTCACACCCATCTATGAGCTTGTCATCCTCTATCAACCTTGTAGAAAAGGTTCAGATCTTCATCAAGCTCCTCATGTATGTGTTATCCCATGGGTGTCTTTTGAGCTCGTACAAGGCCTTCTTTCATTTGCACACATGATTATGCATGTCATGTGACTTCACTTCCAGTGGATGCAATTGTTTCTTTGTAGTCTATGCCTTGTATCCCATGATGTTTCCATCTACTGCATGATGGAACTACAAATTTCCCTTCACGTATCGATACTGCATCCTAGACATCATTCTTCTTGAACTGATCTTCCCTTTGTTCTTGGAAGGTTCTACATCAATGATGTCGCTGCATTCATCATAATATTTTTCGTTTTGAAATGTCGTCACTTGTTCTTCAGAACAAGTCTCGTCCTTCTTTGCTTGTAGGCGATTATGTACGCGATCTTTCCTACAATTCAAATGCATTTGTATGGTTAGAAACATTCCATAAGGAATATTCATACTAGCAAGTTCTTATGCATAAATATATGATCATGCAACTACTTTAGCCAATACAACATTCATCCATATTTCACAGAAACTTTCTAGATGCCTTCCATCTCTACCAGGACAACATTGATATTGTGCACTACTCCAATATGTCAGCAAAGAGGTTTCATTCTAGATAAGTAGCAATGGAGAGTTGTATAACACCATGAGCTACTTACCCATCACATGCATATTAGTAGTATACTGCCATTAATGCAAACATCCTATCATGCATAATACATCAACTGAATATAAATAAATGCATAACAAAACAATATCATGAAATGACAATTGAATACTTATCTTTATTTGTTTCGTGGGTAGACTCCTTCTTGAGCCTTCAGCTTCATCGTCTTCTTCATTCATAATAGCATCATTTCTTATCCAAATGCTAAGGTGGATAAGAGGTTCTTCAAGAGTTGAGATATTCATATTCCTCATCGATTGAGGAATCTTCTTTGGATGGTGAGAGCTTGATCTTCAGTTGATCCCATCTTCTCTTCTCTTCTTATGAGTCGAGCTTCTTCTTCTTGTGTGTGCTCTTCCTAGAGTCTGCTGAAAGTAATAACTTCCTTCTGGCACACATTCCTCGCATGAATGAATCCCATGATCCTAGGAGGCCATTCAAGATGGCTATCACCACTTCTGCATTCTTCACTTCTTCTTTTACCGCTTCAAGTTGTTCTCTGATTTGAGAGACCCTTATGACTGTATGGTCTCTGCATTCTGGATCTTCAAATTCTTCAACTTGTTTCTTAAGGTTATATTTTGATTTATGTTTTTCTCTTCAAATAGCTTGGTCAAGGAATCAAACATCTTTGGTGTCTTTAGGGAAGACAGTAGTGGTACAATTTGATCCATGATTGAATCAACAATGATCTTCTTGTCCTTGCCCAAGTTATTCTTGTGTAAGGCTTCTAGCCTCCTCTCCCTGTGGAACTGGAACCTCTCTACTCATGTAGGTGTCCAATTCATTTTCTTCAGAGAGATCATATACTTCCATGCTTGGAAGTTGTCAACTTCACCAAGCTTATCATCAATCTGATGTGATAGATCACTTTGAAATGAGAACCTCAAATGAAAATGACAAAAGATTAGATCTTACCGATTTGAGGTGTCCGTCCTGGTTCCGGAGCTAGCTGATCTAGGGTTTCTTAGAGAAACCCTAATTTTAAAAACTTGGAATATTTCAGATCTGATTAGATAGAAATATATATCTATTCAAATGGAGCTGTCCAATGTACTCCTTTTCTAAAAACAATGGAGGGAAGCTCCCGAAATAGGAAGCCCTAGTTTTCCAATTTCTTCTGCAAAAATGCTTGTCATTGTTTCTGTGATATCTCCGAAATTACTATTCCTTTGTGTCTGAAACTTCGCACTATGGTAGCCTCGCATGTCCCTATTCCAACACCATATGTTTAATTAGAATTGGTTTCACCAATTGGGATTTATGATCCTTTTCCCAAGGTGACCTGTTACAGGAATGTTCAGAACAGCTAAGTTGTATGGACTGCTAGGTGTCACTGTTTCATATTCTGGGTCTAACATTCAGAACGCAAAAAGTACATTATGTGCCCTTTCTGTAACATCTTCAGGAATTCCATTTGGACCTCTGTATCTCAAGATATAGAAATTATCCCCAGGTGTCTTGTTTAGGGATGAATTCTAGAAGAGGCTAGAACCCTAACTTGGAGGGATCATATCTCCCAGAATATAGCGAATATGAGGCTAAATTTTAGACACAGTGTAAAGAAAGATTTTATCTTCGGCCTCTGCAATTTTCAGCTCTTGATCCTTCACCAATATCAAGATATAGCGAATGTACCAAAACTTAGCAATTTTAGTATTTAGGGTTTTTCTAGCTCTAGGTCAAACTAGGGTTTGACTTTCCCGGAGTTTCACCCAACCAAATTTCTTGATCCAGGTCTCTAAACTTCGATTTTGATGAGGAGAACAATCCTATGCTGGGCTCACTCAAAAATTCATTTTCTGTAGAAAGTCCTAATTTTCCGCACCAAAACTGGAAATGCTCGGAATCGAATTCTGCTTCGACAAAAATATGCGCCCTTCAATGGAGAGTCAGCCTAGCATACTTTTGTTTATGGATTGTGGAGAGAGACCCAAAAAGTAAGAATCCCTAGCTTTTGCAGCTACACAATGTCTTCTTCTCAGGTTAGCTCTAATACCATGTTAGATTTTTATCATTTAAGCTAGAATTATGATCTTAGGATCTTTAACTGAGAGAATAACATGCACAGCAATAAAACACAAGAGACAAGAGACACAAAGAATTTTCCTCGGGGAAACCATAAAGGATAAAACCCAGCAACTTCCTCAGAGATAAAATCAGCACCAAAAGAAAAAACTGAAAACATAAAGATGATCTCCACAGCTTCTATCTCTCTCTCTCACTCTCTCACTGAGAGAGCTTCTCCTCTCTCACTCATGCGCCCCAATGAGTGAGTGTGTGTGTCCTAAATAGAGAGACTCACTCTCTATTTATATTCTTTCGTTCACTTGGAACCTACTCCATCATGTCGGCCTCACTTAACAATTACTTACTAGAGTCTACATCTCTAGGAGTGTCTAATAACCCTAGTGCCCCACAATTTGTGGGGACTTTGCCTCCTCCGACCAACAAGGAGGTTTATCCTTAACACAATGGTGGGAACTATTGTCCCAACTTACAATGACTCACCTAGGGTCGGCATCTCTAGGATAGTCTAATAACCCTAGGGCCCCACAACTATGGGGACTTTAACCCTTGACCAATAGGAGGGTTACCCACAATGACTAGACATGACTTGCTCATTATAGAAACTTCCTGGAATAAACATCGGGGTATGAAATGACTCAATTACATTACAATACATCATGGAATAAACATCGGGTTACAATAGATAAGAAATACAAGTGAATACATTCTGAAGTTACAATTACATCAACACACACATCTAGAACATATATCAAATAGAATTGTCTAAAATATGTATAAATAATAATCACATGTTTGAAATATAATATTGAAATTGAGTCATCAGTCCCCTAGCCCCACTTGGATCCATATAACTCAACTTACTCTATATTACATGCACCTATAAGTGTTGCTTGTCACACTTGACAAATCATTACTAGTTTTATAAAATTATATCAATTCAATTGTACAATTCATTTGTATTCATTATCAAATCAAATCATTGTCTATGCACCCAGTCATAGTATCCAATGACATCAAGTAAATATTATCATGTTCATGATTTATACATAATCATCATATCAAACATCAATAAAACAATATGCCAACCAAAATAAATTTTCATCATAAATCAAGTCAAAGTGCATCCATCAACAAGTCTAGTATTTCACGCATCTTGAATACCCTTCAATAATAATATCAAGTATAAATAAGTCTAGTGAAGAGAGGGGCATTATACAGAGCATCATATTCTCCCACATCCATGGTTATCTTGTGGAATAACCTTCTACAAGCCCTCCTATTATTTTCCTACTAATGGATTCCTTTGATATTTAAGTCTTTTAATATTGCATATAATTTTATCTGAAATATTTAATGGTTAAACATAGATTTGTTTCACAAATAATATGTTTGTAATATTTTTAACATTTTTTGTTCATGTGTTTAGTTTTCATTCAATTATTTTCCTCAGCTGCATAGATCCCCCTCTCCATAGATTGATTTGAATGTAGCAATTGATATTGCATCTCATTTTGGTCTTTCATCGATGTAGGTAATAATAATATTTTTTAATTTATTAAATGAACTATTTTAATCTACGAGTATAAGACAAGATATCTAATTTTTTTCTAATGTTTTCTATAGAGCTTAATGGTGAGTATATTCCATCATCTATGGATCTAATCATCCTAGAGACCCAACATTACCAATGATATTAGTTTCATATTTTTTAGTTCATCATTATTCATATTCTGATTTTTAAGTATCTTAGTCATTTTATTGACTCTTCTGTATCCACAACAACTATCTATCATTTATTTGATTGTTGTTTCATCTATTGTTATTTCAATGGATGTTTCCTCTATTGCAAATCATTTAAAGGTACCTAACTTATTTGATTAACATGTGTTTGTAGACTACTATTGGACAAACTCTTAACCCTCCACAATAGTCATCTACGATGCTCCATTGACTAGTATTAAGGCATCCTGTTTTCGTGGCCCTAGAGAATGCCAACACATTTGACCTCTCACGCACATGTATCTCCCTCTACTAAACAAAAGGTCATAATAGGTGCATGCCTCATTTTTAAATATATTTTATAAGTATCTAATTTTTTTGATTAGTATGCGTTTGGAATATGTTATTGGCATACTCTTGACCCTCCATAGTAATTGTCTACTATTTATGGATCAACTATCAAGGAATCCACTTTTGTAGCCTTGGAGTAGCATGTGAGTGGAGGGATGAGCCAACAAATTTAATAATATATATATAAAATAATAATAATAATAATAATAAATAATAATGTTAAAATTATAAGGTTGTATAAATAAACTATAAAGTAGTCATGAAACAACATGACTTTATGAAAAGTCATAACTATTTCCCGTAAAAAATGTATATATACGAGATCACCTTCAGAATTTATTAATAAAACTTATATTTTATCAATTTGTGTTGATTTTTTCGTTGCAGTAGTATCAAAACGAGGACGCCCGCACCAGCTGTCCGTCGTCCAACGTCAACGCCGCAACCATTTTCCCCGCTTTTTCCTGCTCCTGCTCCATGACTTTCTGCTACATGTCTGACTTACCCTCACGCACCCATTGTATCCTTTTCGCGTCTTTTTTCCCCCCTTCCACTTCAGATCCTCCGCCCATTTCTCTCTTTGCGCCCACTCCTACTCTGTTCCACCACCCGTTCCACCATTCTGCACCGTCATTCTTCTCTTCGTGACCACGCCCACCATGCTCCATCGTCGATCCACCACTTTGCATGACTGTTCATGTCTGTATCTTCCCCCACCTCCAATCCCATGTTCAATAGCTAACAAGAATAAATCAAGATTCACCACATAAAAAATTCTAATAGTCACCATAATGGGAGATATCAATGCCAAAATTAACCAATTAGACAAGAAGTATGCAAAACTAAAGGCATACATGGACAAAAACAATAACGATCTAACAAGGCTCAAGGCAGGACTAGATCAAGGCATCACTACATTACAGGGGAAAAAAAGATGTCTCCACATTATCTTGGCTAGACTACCATCACACACCTCAATTCCCCCACCTAGATATAACCTAGACCCCTTCAATACACATGATCCAAACTTGCCTAAATCGCTAGACCAACCCAACACGACGCCACCACATGATGTTCCCTTCCTTAACATCCCGTCAATGACAATTCTCCAAGCACACAGATACCAGATAAGGGTAAAACTAGAGTTACCCAAATTTGATGGAGATGAGAAGCAATGCATCGCCTGGATTAATAAGGCTGAGGAATACTTTGATATTCATAACATACCCTACAACAACGACAAGATTAATTAAGTCGTCATGCAATTAGAGGGAAATGCGTCCAATTGGTAGATGTGGAGGAAGACGATAACTCGAGTTTGTTCCCTTAGTTGGAACACCTTTAAAAATGATCTTCTTACTAAGGTTTCAAGGCGTAACCGAGAAGGAATTATTTGCCAAGATCACCAGGTTGCAAAAAAAAGGCAGTATAGATGAGTACACATGTGAATAGGAAGCTTTGGAAACTCAAGTTCCAGAACTAACCGATGACCAACATCTGCAATCATACATACATGGACTAAAAACACACATTCCAAAAGAGTTAGAATTACATAACACTTCTACCATGGAGGAGGAAAGGCGAAATGCCAAGATTATAGAGAACAATTTTAAGCGATCCACTCAAGGTAGTTTCGACAAAAACTACTCTAATATGAATCCTACCCAATCAGTGAATACAGGAACTTCAAGGTATACAACGCTGCATCTAAGGGAAGGAGAACAACCCAGTTTAGAAGCCCAGAGGATGAGGGAAGGAAAGTGGAAATATTGTGGAGAAAAATGGGATGCTAAGCACATATGTTCGCAAAGAATCAACCCCCAAAATTTGTATGCATGTGAAGCTGAAGAAGAGGAAAAAATATTAGAATGTGAAGAGAAAAGTGAGGAAGATGCAAGAACCTAGCATGATTGCCACTCAGAACTAGAAGATGATACACCAAATATCTCATTAGTCGCCATTACAGGGATATCCCAACCACAAACAATGAAGCTAAAAGGACATATAAAAAATAGAAATGTTTCAATTCTCATAGATAGCGGTAGTACACATAACTTTATTAATGTTAATATTGCTAAGGTATTCAACTTATTCGTTTATCCAATGCCTAACATGAAATTTATGGTAGCAGACGACAAGAATATTGAAAATGTGGGAAAATATCACAAAGTTAAATTACAAATGTAGGAGTATAATCTAGAATTTGACTTCTTTTGTGTACCTCTGGGAGGAGTAGACGTTGTGCTGGGAATCCAATGGTTGCAAAAATTGGGTACTTACTCTACTAACCATCAATATCACTTCATCTAGTTCAACTGGCTAGGTAAAGAGTACAAGTTGTACAGTTTCCAACCACCCCAAACTCAATTGGTTACATCACATTAGATGGAAAGGCTAATTCGAAAAGGAGCACATGCTTACGTAATTCAATGTCAAGAGATGGAGTTGCTAACATGTGAAATAGATGACTGCAACCCTCCAGAGATACAAGACCTAATCCAAAAACATCACAAGGTGTTCCAAGAGCTTCTGATGCAACTCCCACCAAATAGGAAGACAAAGCACTTAATTGAGCTAGAGCTAGGGGAAAATCCTATAAACATCAGACCTTACAGATATCCTCGTCATCACAAAATAGAGATTGAGAGGTTGACCCAAGATTTGTTAAAATGTGGAGTCAATTCAAAAATCAGAATCTCTTACGATGCTCCAGTAGTGCTAGTTTGAAAGAAGGATGGGTCCTTCAGGTTGTGCATAGAGTATAGAGGATTCAACAAGGTCACAATTAAAAATAAATTCCCTATTCGGTTCATCGATGAGATGATGGATGAACTTTATAGTGCCAAGTACTTCTCGAAATTAGATCTAAGATCATGATATTACCAAATCAGGGTTAGATTATAAGACATAGCCAAAACCGTTTTTCGTACTCATGAGGGTCATTATGAGTTCAAGGTAATGCCCTTCGAGCTAACTAATGCTCCAACCACCTTTGAAGCCGCAATGAATGAATTGTTCTAACCATATTTACGAAAGTTCGTATTAGTATTTTTTAATGATATTCTTATAAATAGCAAAACATGGGGAGAGAATGTTCGGCACTTAGATCAAGTACTAACTATCTTGGAAGAGCATCAGTCTTTTTGCAAAAATGTCAAAATGCACTTTTGGGAAAGAAGAAGTGGACTATCTTGGCCATATAATATCAAAAGAAGGAGTCAAAGTCGATCCCAGTAAGATCAAGGAAATAACTGAGTGGCCCCAACCAGATAATATCTTGAAATTACCAGGGTTTCTAGGCTTAACAGGGTACTATCGAAGGTATGTGAAAATTTATGCCCATAAGACGACCCCCTTAACAAACTTATCGAAGAAAAATTCATTTTGATGGAATGATGAGGCAGAAAAATGCTTTGAAGCATTAAAGAACATTATGTCATCAACACCGGTATTAGCAACCCCGTATTTCACAAAACCTTTTATCGTTGAATGCGATGCTCCAGGATTCAGGATAGGAGCAGTCTTGATGCAAGAAGGACATCCGATAGCTTTTGAAAGTAGGAAGCTCAATAAGAGAGAGAGTTTGAAATCCAAATATGATAAGGAAATGCTTTCCATTATACATGCTCTAACAAAAGGGTGACAATACCTCCTATGGAGCAAAATATTGATAAGAACATACCATAATAGTCTTCAATATCTCCTTCAGCAACAAACACTATCAACTAAACAACAGAAATGGATAGAAAAAATTGCTACATTTTACATGGAGATACTACATAAGAGAGGAAAGGAAAATGTAGTTGTTGATGCCCTTTATTGAAAAGATGAGGGAGTCAAGGCTTACACAATTTCAGTTACAGTTCCAGAGTGGTTAGACGAAATGCGAGGAGAATATTCTAAGGATCTAGACACCTACACCCTAATCAATGATCCTAGTCAGGGTCCAAAATTCGAATGGAGAAATGACATCCTTTGGTATAAAGGAAGAATCTACATAAGCCCTACATCTAGGTTTAAAACCAAGGTGTTGAAAGAATTTCATGACTCCCCAGTCGTCAGACATGTAGGTTTTTTCAAAACTTACTACAATGCAAGGAAATCCTTCTACTGGAAGGGGATGTATAAGGACATTCAAAAGTATGTCACCGAGTGTATACCTGTCAAGGGAAAAAAAAGCGAAAATGTCATGACTCCAGGGCTACTCCACCCGCTTCACATTCCAACCCAAAAGAGGGAGGAAATTGAAGGATTACCCATATCCGAAGGCAAGGACAAAATCTTCGTGGTAGTGGATCAATTCACAAAATATGCACATTTTATGGGTATTAAGAAAACTGACACCGCCAAACAAATCGCTGAAGTATTTTGTAAAAATATTTACAAATTACATGGGTTTCCCAAAATCATTGTTAGTGACAGAGAGGCCAAATTCACAAGCAATTTTTGGAAGGAATTCTGTAAACAATTTGGGATCACTCTTAACATGAGCTCATCCTATCACCCCCAAACCGATGGACAAACAAAATTTGTTAACAAATGTGTGGAAGCGTATCTCTGTAGTTTCATCACTGACAAACAAAATAGATGGTTACAGTAATTACATCTTGCAGAGTGGTGGTATAACACCACCTATCATACGCCAGCCAAGATGACACATTTTAAAGCATTGTATGGTTATGTGCCTCCTCGATGGAAGGAACACATTCAAGGAGATTCAAAAGTACCTACAGTAAAAAATCAACTTGAAGAAAATCAGAAGGTAATGCAAGTACTCAAGGATAATTTAACTACGGCACAAAATCGTATGAAACAACAAGCATATCAACATAAGACAGAAAGAGAGTTTGAATTAGTGGACTGGGTATTTGTAAGAATTCATCCATGCAAGAAATTATCACTTAAGCAACAAGGACTGAATAAATTAGCCCCAAATTTTTATGGGCCATACCAAATTATCTGAAAAAATAAATCGGTAGCGTATGAATTGAAGTTACCAGACAAGAGTCAAATTCATAATGTTTTTCATGTTTCAAACCCCAAAAAACAGTTGGGTCAACACCAAATTGCTCAGACAACACTTTGTACGTTGGATGAAGAAGGAAAACTTGTCTTAAAACCAAACGCCATCCTCAACACCCGGGAAAGAAGACTGTGTTCTCGCATCATCAAAGAATACCTCATTAAGTGGAAGAATTGTCCAGAAGAAGACGCTTCCTAGGAAACAGAGAAGTTCATTCAGCAACACATGTCCTTACCTTTCTTTGAGGACAAAGCATCTTAAAAGAAGAGGGAAATGTTATATATATATATATATAGAAGAGGGAANTAATAAATAACATATAATAATGTTAAAATTATAAGGTTGTATAAAATAACCTGTAAAGCAGTCATGAAACAACATGACTTTATGAAAAGTCATAACTGTTTCCCGTAAAAAAATGTATATATACGGGATCACCTTGTAAATAAAAATATATCAAACTTTATCAATAAAACTTATATTTTATCAATCTGCGTTGAGTTTTTTGTTGCATAATATCTTAGATACTAATATCTCCCACTCTTAAACAAAATTTCATTGTAGGTGCATGCATCTTTTTCAAATATTGATTTAAAAGCATCTAAGTGTCTGATTGGCATGTGTTTGTAGTATGTTATTCGATGGAACCTTGACTCTCCAAAGCAGTTATCTACTATTGATGCATTACATGTTAGGACATCCACTTGTGTGGTCTTAGAGAAACCTATGACTATAGGTATGAGCATGCCAACACCTTTAATCTCCCAGATACGTGTCTCTCTGACTCTCAAAGAAAAGGCAGTTGTATATATATGTATCTTTTTTAAATATTGATTTAAAAGCATATAAGTTATTTGATTGGTGTGTGTTTGCAATATGTTATTGGATAAACTATTATCCCTCCACATAAGTCATCTACAATTGATTTATCAATTGTTGAGGCATCCATTCTCATGGCCTTGGAGCAGAATATGACGAGAGGGACAAGTATGCCAACATATTTGATCACTTAGGTACATGTATTTCCCACTCTCAAATAAAAGGTCAATATAGGCACATTCATCATTTGAAGATAGTCCATCCCATCCTATTAAGATATCACATCCCATATAAATTGGCACATTACAATTATAATAGGAAAAACCTCAGATATCGAGGAAATAACCCACCCTTCAAATAATAGTAAGAGAAATTATCACAGTTTAGTTTGTTACAAAACTCAATAATCCTTGATTGTCTAGTTTTAAAAAAAACATAACATATATATATATAATCCCTGCCACATTTTTTTATCTTCTAGCCTTCTTTGTATATGCATTTCAATTGCTTTCCCTAGTCATTCATCTTGTAATCTTATTTTTAATCATTGTGCAACTCACAATCATGAAGGGAAGGGTTCAACAACCAACTTTTCTAAAGAATTTTATATAGATTCCCCATTAGGAGCACCTTCAATATATCTTAAAGAGCATGCAAGTATATTTAGAGAGGTACCAAAGGGTATATAAGGTCATCAAATAACAAAGAGGGATGGAGATCAACTCTTACCATAAAGAGAATGCAACAAAGAACTTGTAGGATCTTGCCATGCCCAAGAGAATCTCGCCAAAACTATTGGATGATGATTCCCCTTAAATATTTGGATTTAATGATATGATGTAATCACATCAACATGGATAATAGAAGCTCTATTTAATGTTGATATAGTTTAGTTTCTATGGTTAGTAATCATGGAATGGGAGAGAAAACATTAATCTCTCTTAAGCTTGAAATAAGTGGAGGCTAGGATCAACACATATAGGAACTTTATACGGTGAAAAAAGGATCAAACCTGATAGATAAATTGGTAAGAGTTTATAGTAAGAATCTTGATGAAATCAAGCCTTGATGCTTGTAGCTTTTCCTAGAAGAGGGGGAATTTATGTTTATTTTTATAAACATAGAAAATGAGTATATTCTAGGTTATTGAAAATATTTTCCTGTTGTTATATATATGGTTTGATACTATATCCAAAGAGTCACCAATATTTCACAATGTTTTATAATTGATTGAAATATTCATAAAGGATTCACAACATTTTATAACTTCATGAAAGATTTGCAAAAAATTATATATACAAATTTCCTATGTTTCATGAGGATTCACTCATTTATTATACACATAAATTTGGGGTCGTTCTTAAAATTTTCCATGTCATACATTTGTAAGTTCAATAGGCATTTAAAAATTTGACTTATGTTGACATCTACTAGAGGTTGGAAACTTTGATCAAGATATTGAAGCACCTCACATTATTATTGGAAATCCTCATCTACAATAGGAATGGTCATATCAAGAGCTTTTCACCAGATCATTTGTGGAACGTCTCAATATCGACATCTTTCCCATAATCAATGTCCAAGAACACTATATTATCTTCCTCTATCCCTTTTTCTTATAGATGTTGTTCTACCTAAAATGTTGAGGGACTAGGGTTTAATCAAGAACAACGTGTGCCATCCATTGAATTCAAAATTTAAATGTGGCTCAGTGGAGCATGATTGAATGCTATAATTGTTGAAACAAAGGGAATTGTTGTCGAAAATGGTGTGTCAACTATAAAATTATTATGCTTTGAATCTTGTGGTGAGGAACAAATTATTGTCTCGTCCATTAAACTCCTATGCTTCATTCTTAGTAGAGAGGATTATGGTAGGAATTGTTGTCCCCAATTGAATACCTACAACTACATGTTTGTTCCCTTTCCTTTGCATTTTTCTTCTATTTCTTCAAGTGCGGGCACCTTCCTTCGTGATATTTTACTTGTATTGCATAGGTTCCCCATTGAAAACTATGAAATGTTTATTTATTTTAATCCATGAATATGCATTATGAAATGGAAGGAAACAAAATATAATAGTATTATGTGCATAATTATAGAGTTTCTTTTTTATTTCATAGTGCAGAGAAAAGGGGTTGAAGTATGCACCAATGTATTTTTATATAACAATAATGCATTCATTATAAAAGTTACTCATAAAATATTTCCTATATTTTATATTTTAACATCATCTTAAAATTCATTATGGAGGTACCTCCAATTATCTCTCAAAGTCAAAGGTTTCATGATTTTTTAGTTTTATGTGGCAACTAATGTGTCATGAAAGTTACTCATGATTGTGCATTATCCCTTGAAGCAACTAAATATAGAATTGAATTAGGGCATGGGACATCCTCCTTACCTTTTTGAGAAATAATGGCATCATGATGAGGGGGAGAATTCCCATGTCCACCTTCTTCTTTAGAGGGTGACAAACTAGGTCGAGGCTCAATTATAACCTTCTCATATAACTAAAAGAAACCTCAAGTCTATTTTTGGGAATTTTTATAGCAATTGCATCACTATTATGTTCTCCCTTTAATTATCTTCCACCGCCTTATTTACAATGTATTCCACCAAAGTGTTCCCCTTTGTTTCTTGAGCATGGTTTCCTAGGGATTTGGAAGACACATCTAAAACTCTATAAAAAGAAACTAAACTATTAATATTTTGAGTGGTCAGACTTCAAATGTCCACAATAATGGAAAATAAAACACTATCAAGAAAACCTAACATAGTCCTATTGAAGTTCATAATACCATCTTCCCACTTCAATCTCAATAGAGTCTAAAAGTCAAAAATTTATGTCCATTTCCATGCATTCTTATACTACTAATTTCACATTACCTTTCATAGAGCGTTCACCAATTACTTTGAAAATTACAAGAGCTTACCCAAGTTGTCTCAATGATATTTCATTCCATAGTTCTCTATTGGAAAATATGGGATATTGACCCATAGGGTTTGGATATTCTCCTTTATCCTTCTAGAGTTGAAACCTAGTGACCATTATTCTAACGAAAACACATAATTCCCCAAAGATAAAACATCCATTTTTTTTACTTGCATCTACAATAATCCTATAATAAACACTAACCAACCCCCATCATAATTAAAAATTCTAGCATGTAGCCTAAGTGCTCCCAAATTCTGAAAGTCCACTCCTTCAATGACCTTTTTGAGATGGTTCTCTCAAAAAACATACCCACTAGACCTAATTCTTTGATTTATAGAACCTGTCCCAATATTATATCTTCTTATAGTACCATTTAAACATTCTCTTGGTTCAACATCACACACTTTATACATCTGCTTTTCTTTTCCCTAGATTCAAATGCTAATACTTTCGCCCCTTACCTAGCTCTAAATCTTCTTCCTTTGAAACCAAATAATGATCTGAACACCCTCCAACATCCTTGAATCCTTAAGCTAGTGAAACTCCTCACTAATAAACTATGGCAAGCCCTAACAAATGCATTTTCACACAAAAAAAAGGATTGTGTATTTTAATGACAAAGCATCGAACATGCAACAAAATTAACAAAATAACAATCCTTTTAAACCACAATTTCCTTAACTATTATGTAGTCTGCATGTCTTGAGGGGTTTCCTTCACATGCTAAGAGTCTTTTGTCCCAACTTTTCCATGTACCTAGCATCTATGATTGAGAAGCAATAATCATGTCAACTAGACTTTACTCCATTGTCTACCAGTGCCAAACCTCCAAACAACCTTTATTTCCAAAATTTGATTGAATTGTTTTTTATGGGAGGTTCAAACATAATTTTTTTTCACAAGGGCCAACCCTTGGAGTGACCAATGGTTCTCTAGGACTATCACAAGGTTGCAATGTTATAGAACTATCTTTGGAGCTAAGAATTTCCAATGCCTACGTAAATTGACACAACTCTCAAAAAAATCATGCATCCATCAAATTCTTGATTTTGAAACCTCCTTTACATTAAGGAATCTAAACTTTTTCCAAGGGACCAAATGAAACATCGTTTTTCCCCACTGTTTAACCCTTGCCATGTAAAGTTTCTAATATTTTTTTAAGTTCATTTACAACTGAAGCAAAGGCCAAAATTCCAGTTAATATAAAACATATTTTTTGTTTGTGAAGGTATTTGCACACTAAAAAACATTTCCAAAAAACTTATAAGATGGACAGTTTCCAAATGTTTTTGGGCATTCAATGGTTCTATTATGTTACTACTTGCTATATTTTTAAGTCCACAATTTTAAAATATGGAGAATTTCCTAAATCTACATCAACTCCACTAAACCTTTCAGTGACATTTCTAAACATGAAAAACTTTTTTAAAAACACTCATTTCATGAGGTGAGGCAATACCAAAAACAAAAGGACACTATATTTTACTTGAATTTTTTTTTCCTTTTTCTAAAAATTGCTCCATAGCATTTTCACCATTTTTTGTCATTTTCTAAGCCAACCCCATCCTTGGTATACAATGTCAGATGTCCTTCTCTTTTAGAACAAGATATCTTCCATTTTTCATTTATTGTTTTAATGCTTAGGGACATTGGTATTATTCTACTAAAAATTGAAGCAAAGTCAAGAGTCTTCATTTTGCTACAATCTTAGCCCTTTTATCTTATTCGACTTCAGCCTTCCATGTTTAGTTTATGCCGTGATCTGTTTTCTAGATTTCTATTCTTGGAGGGGCAGCTTCAGTGTGCAAACAAATAAGAACAAGCATAGAAAAATACTAATGAATCCAATTCTCTCTATAGGGCACATCACAACATAAAATCCCACTATGTGACTTTTGGCCTTACGTTTCTTATTTCATGACACGCTCATTATTTACTTATTTTACATAACAAGCAAAATACACAATGTTATCCACTAAGTTGCACTTAGGGGATTTTTCAAGTGAGCCATCAAGGATCAGAACAAATCACTTGTTTTTACTCGGTGCTCAGAAGTTCTGTGGTTTCATCAGGGCCAGTTGTGGCCTCTTTTAAATGTTCACACCCTTTCGAGGGAATTGTAATAAATGACATAGCATGAGGTTTTCTTATGTAAAGGATTGGCCTTCTTAGACTTGGTCATCAAGGTCATCATCCTTTAGTGTTTTTTACCTTGTTAATTATATGACATTTTTTAAGCCACATATAATTTTCAAGTTTTCCACTCAAAATCCTCCAAAGTCGAGATGGTGAACTTGGTAACTTTTTTCTTAGAAAGGTTATTAAAGCCTAAGTCTATGTATTATATCATGCTAGTCATATGTTCATAGTTTCATGAACATCCGATAAGTCCCCCCTAGCATTTTTTAATTTTTTAGTTTTTTAATAAAATCATCGATAAGGTGTATTTTAATTGTAAAAGTTCAAAAGGTCATAAAATTGAGCTTAGAGGGGGGATTTGGTCATGGAGATTCTCGTTTATGGACCCAAAGACCCCACTAAACCCCTAAACCCACTTTTGAGAGTCAAATTAGTAATTTTCAATTATTAATTTTGATTTTCTCTCCAAAATTACTTAGATGGTCAAATAAATGGGAGAATTGGAGAAAATCCAATTCTTAAACCAAAGGGATCTTGTCTTGGACTTGTCTCTGAGGTGTCAAAGTTGTTGAGGATATTTTCTGGGACATTCATGAGCATAGAGGAACATCTTCAACCATCAAAGGAGGGGCTCCAAATCACTTCCACAAAAGGGGGGCGAATTCACTCATGGAGGGTGGTTTTGCCACTTGGATGAAGTGGTTAGAGGAGGTAAAGGCTTCCCAAACCAAGTGGGATACCTCAATATAGGTCGTAGCCTTCCCTCCCATGAATTCAAACCTCCTCTCACCATTATCACAACCCCCAAAACCACCTCACACTTGGAAAATTCACCCCCTTGGGGTTTAAGCTTCTTTTTTGCTATAAAAACAGGGTTTTGCTCCTCAATCGGGATGGATGCAAGAAACATCTACTATTTTGTATTGTTTCTATATTGATGAAAAAAATTGTTGACTTTGTAGGTCCACTATGTGTATTCGATGATTGCTTGCAAGTATTGAGATGACATTGTTAAATTTCTGAATTGTTTCTTCCTTTTTTGTTTAAAAATGCTATTAGATCTAGCTTAGAAGGTCCTCCTAAGGCACATAGAGTCAGAATTTATGATTGTAATTTGCTTACTGGTATTTTGATTTCAATATATAGGAGAGTAACTTTTCATACTCAGTTGTATTTCAACTCTTTCCCATTTCTTGTTTTTTAGTACACTAGATCTAACTTTGTGTGGAGGGATTTCTCATAGATTTGTTTTGCAAGTTACTTTTTCAAAGGAAGATTTGAACTCACCTGTATCTTCTTCTTCTTTGATAATCTCTCAAGTTTTACCTTAACGAGGTCTCCAAATTTTCCATAAGAAGATCATGCAAGGTCTTCTCAAAACAATTCTCTTTCTTGTCTCCGGTTACACAGTTTAAATATGCAAATTTGATAGATCTGATTTAAAAGTATGATATTTTCAATCTACTCATTTAGCATATTAGATCATTTATATTTATAAGTGCTTAAAAAATAATCATCTTTACTAAATCTAAAATTGTCATTTTAGTGCTCTAAAAACTAGTAAATTTTTCCAATCGTTTGCAAGTACTGAAATTAGTTTTAGTTTTTATCTTTTAATTTAACTTGCTGATTTTTAGCAGGTCCAAAGAAAAAGAGAAGGAATCTCTGCTCAAAATTTGAGTTTTGGGTCTCCCAGGACATCGAAAACCCTCAATTTTCCCCCCTTCTTCATTCCCCTTCACTCTATAAAGTTGTATAAGTCTTTAGACCTGTTTTATAGGGTCTAAGACGTCTTTTAATTTCATTTTTCTGATAGTGTAATCATAATTAATAAAGAAAGCAAGTGGGATACATAGCGCCCACACTTCATCCCTCGTGGGGGGATTAGTATGTTGAAAATATAACTCTAAAGGTCCTCCCATGTTTTTGGTGTGGGTGTGATTAGAGGACTTGAAAAATTTTGTCCTTATGTATTTATGTAACAAAGGTGACGTTTATGCAAATAAAGTGAATGTGTTTTTATACTTTAGAAAAGTGGGTCTCACTTAAAAGTTGTATTTAATAATTAAAGTATTTAATTATTAAAAAGTGAGATAAGTTGTAGACCCTTGATTTTGTAATTTAATATCAACCCTAGATTAGGTAGTTGATAAAGGTAGTTAAAAATTTTAAGTATAAAACAATGAGAGAGGACAAATGAAGATAACTCACCATTAATGAGGAGTGTTACAGCTGATTTTACCACACATGGTTGATCACGCATTTATGGCCTTCCCTGTCCCTCTGCACACTCTTTGGACCCCATGGACCAATATTGTACCTTTGATGTTTCCAAGATCATCCCTAAAAACACCTATTATTTGTTGTACATGACTTTTAATCCCTTTCTCACGTATATACGCGGATATTACCCTTAAACCCGCGTACATCGAGATGTGTGCATAAGTCCAAATACTTTTGAAGTTTTCCTTGATGTGGATCTAGATCACTTGTCTCTTGACCTTCCATATGCCTCGAGATCGCTCGGATTTGACCTTCCATTACCCCATTGAAGCACTATATAAGGAACCCCTTGGATACATTGAAGGAGGAGGAATTGAAGAGCAAGATAACTATAGTCCATTGTTGTCATAGCTTGCTTGTACTTGAGTCTACATCCCTTTGTCCCTTGGAGTACTTCGTGTTCTTCCCAAGCTTTCCTTTGCTTGTGAGCTTACTATCGAGAGATGGAGGATTGAGGTGGTGGAGGCCCAAGTGGAGGACTCAGTCTCTTCGGTTTACAGACATGCTGACAGAGGTTGTCACTTGTGTAATATCTATTTTTATTAATAGAAATATCTTTTCCTGTGCAATGATGTGCATTGAAATGAATATTGAATCCATGGATGCGTTTAATTGCTTATGCATTATTGATTATATATGCTAGAGTAAGCCTAACACTATATTATATAGCATGCTTGCCTTGTTTACTGTTGTTGAGAGTGAATTGCTAATGCAAGCGGGATTGGAAAAGGCTCAACGGGGATCAACTTCAACCGTCCAGAATAAGGTATGATTCGAGATCCTTTAGTGTTAGATGTTTTATTTCTGTTGCACATTGGGAAGGGATTGATTTTTGTGGTTTCTCTGTCTGTTGTGGTACACCCCAAGCCATAGGAAGTTTTCTCCGTAACAAGGAGAAAGAGATATTGAAGACCAAAGGAGAGAGAAGAAAGACCTTTGCACATTTCCCAATGCATTCAACAGAAGGTACAGCGAAAATTTAATGCACTTGTTAGTCGGTACAGCCACGTGTGGAGACACATAAATCGAGGCAGAAAGTACAACAGTAATGACAGGCCGTAGAACATTAATTGCAGGCTGGCATGAATCCCAAGGCAGCAGAAAACCAACAAAAAGTACAATCTGTACCACACGTGTGAACAGAAAGTATAGTGATCGTACAGCAGTTTGTTGGCATATTTTTCGAGGTATATGTTATTTGTTTCAGTTTGGGAAATTTTCCAGTGAGGGTTAAGGAAAAAGAAATAATTTTTGTGTAGTTGAATTATTTCTAAAATTTTCTTCTTTAATGAAAAATTTATTTCTAGGTTTTTTCCCGGTCATTAGACCAAAATTATTGTGTTCATCTGCTTAAAGAATGTTTCAGTGTTTGACATAACTTTTAAGTACATTTCAGAAGTGTGGTTTTACTTTCAAATAATTTTAAGTTAAAACCCTAGGTTCTGAAAAATGTTTGACAAGACGTGTGAATGAACAATTTCATTTATTAAGTCAGATTTTCTTCATGGTATCAGAGCTGATGGTATTAGATCTCGGTTTAACAGATTCATACTGAAAAATAAGTTTAGCAGGTGTTCTCTGAAGTTTCAAAAAAGTGTTAGATATTTTCTTCAGTTAATTTTTTGTTGTAAGTTGCTTTCTTCAGATGATGAGCATCTGGTACGAAGACCGATTGGATGGAATATCCAATTATATACCCCGGAAAGTGAGGATAACCGCAGTGCTCAAGGAATCGAAAATATGGAGTTTTGCAAGCACCAGGATGACGAAGCCCACAGACAAAGATGCTTTAGAAGAGCATGAAGCTCTAGAAGCCAGAGCTCAAGGGTGATCCTAGATGGAGTGAAAGATCATCTCATCCCTCATTTGGCAGAGAAGAAGACTGCCTATGATATGTGGGATGTCCTGAAGCAACTGTTCGAGCCAAAAAACGAGAATCGAAAGATGGCCTTGAAAGACAAGTTACACAATGTAAAAATGACCCAAGGTG
This sequence comes from Pseudotsuga menziesii, assembly GCA_001517045.1. Taxonomy (NCBI): domain Eukaryota; kingdom Viridiplantae; phylum Streptophyta; class Pinopsida; order Pinales; family Pinaceae; genus Pseudotsuga; species Pseudotsuga menziesii. Next base: position 74,206 of record LPNX010459891.1, on the reverse strand, counting down.
AAGGTGTAACTTCCTACCTGAATCGAATGGCTCAAGTCAAAGACGAGTTAACAAAAGTGGGGAAAACTATCTCAAACTCAAAGATGGTAAGAATAACCCTCAAGGGATTTACCAAGAGATGGGATGTTTTTTCAAATGCATAGTTGGTAGAGAGAAGCTTTCGGTCAAGACTTTGGGATGATTTCACCCAAGAGGAGATTCAAGAGAGAGATTTGGGTGGAAAATTCAGTGAGGAGATGGAGAAAAATGTTGCTCTTGTAACCAAATCCAAGAATAAGAAGAAGAAAGATCTAATTCAGATCAAATGCTATCATTATGTCTAGTTGGGACACTATGCCACAAAATTTCCTAAGAAAAAAATTGTGAAGACTGAAAGAGATGTGGCAACCTGTGTAGTTGTAGAATAATTTGGCGCGAAGTTTGAGGAAGAGTTTTCTCTTGTCTCAATTGATTCCAGTATAGGGAGTTCTACTTTTGAGCATGTCTAGGTTGTTGACAGCGGTGCAACTGGACATATGACTAGATTCTATAACTCTTTTCAAATGATTACAATGTTGGGGTCGGGACACTTTGTTCAAACTAATGTTGATAGTCCTCAGATTGCTATCCAAGGAGTTGGAATTATCATATTTCAACTAGACCTCAGAGAGATTCTGGAAATACATGGAGTTTTATTTCTACCTAGGATGAGAGTAAGCAAACTCTCGGTTTCATCCTTTGAGGATGATGGCTATGGGATGATGATTAGGTCTGGTCATATCTTCCAGTATCAGAGAGATGAACCAGTTGGTACCACCATCTTATTGGGAGATCGCAGGGACATATTATATGTCCTAACAGGGCATGTTATACGACCAGGAGAAAGAGCAATAGCTCCCTCCTGCTCCGGAATCATCCTCGGAAACAAATTTTCTATCTCGAAATGAAACTTTGACGCTTGAGACTCGACCTGAGTCCCATCAACCTGCTCCACTGCCCCACCACTTGATTGCCTGAGTCTTCTGCCAGTGCTCAGGAGAGAGCCACTCTCCTCATCTCTATCAAATGGAGCATCATCCTCATCTTCTGAACCTGATAGCCATCCTCCTGCTCCTGCTCCTGGTCGTATAACATGCCCTCTCAAGACATATAATCTATCCTTGCGATCTCCCAATAAGATGGTGGTACCAATTGGATCATCTCTCCGATATAGGAAGATATGACCAGGACTGATCATCATCGCATAGCCATCATCCTCAAATGATGAAACTGAGAGTTTGCTCACTCTCAGCCTAGGTACAAATAACACTCCATGTATTTCCAGGATCTCTCTAAGGTCTAGTTGGAACCTGGCTATTCCAACCCCTTGAAGAATAATCTGAGGACTATCAATATATGTCTGAATGAAGTGTCCCAGTCCCAGCATTGTGATCATCTGAAAAGAGTCATAAACTCCAGTCATATGTCTGGTTTCATCGTGTCAACAACCCAGACATGCTCAAAAGTATAACTCCTTACACTGGAATCTATTGAAACAAGAGAAAGCTCTTGCTCAAACTTTACAGCAAATTCTTCTAAAACTACAGATTCTGCCACATCTCTTTCAGTGTTTACAATATTTTTCTCATGACATTTTGTGGCATAGTGTCTCAACTGGCCACAATGATAGCATTTTATCTAACTTATATCTTTCTTCTTGTTGTTCTTGGATTTGGATGCAAGAGCAACATTTTTCTCCATCTCCTTGCTGACTTGCCCACCCAAAGCTCCTTCTTGAATCTCCTCTTGGGTGAAATCATCCCAAAGTCTTGACCGTTCTGGAAGCTTCTCTCTACCAACAATGCATTTGACAAAAACATCCCATCTCTTGGTAAAGCCCTTCAAGGCTATTCTTACCATTTCTAAGTCTAAGATAGTTTCCCCTACTGTTATTAACTCGTATTTGACCTGATCCATTCAAGTCAAGTAGGAAGTTACACTTTCTCCTTGGGTCATCTTTACATTGTGTAACTTGTCTTTCAAGGCCATCTTCTGATTCTCATTATTTGCCTTAAACAATAACTTCAAGGCATCCCACATATCATAGGCATTCTTCTTCTTTTCCAAATGAGGGATGAGATGATCTTTCACCACGTCCAGGATCACCCTCTGAGCTCTGGCTTCTAGAGCTTCATGCTCTTCTAAAGCATCTTTGTTTGTGGGCTTCGTCATCACAATGCTTGCAAAACTCCAGATTCTCCACTCCTTGAGCATTGTGGTTATCCTCACTTTTCAGGGTATATAATTGGATATTCCATGCAATCGATCTTCGTACCTGATGCTCATCATCTGAATAAAACAACTTACAACCAAAAATTAACTAAGGAAAATATCTAACAATTTTTTGAAACTTCAGAGAACGCCTGCTAAACGTATTTTTCAGTATGACTCTGTTAAACTGAGATCCAATACCATCATCTTTGATACCATGAAGAAAATTGACTTAAAATGAAATTGTTCATTTATACATTTTGTCAAACATTTGCAGACACTAGGGTTTTAACTTTAAATTTGAAAGTAAAAACCACACTACTGAAATGAACTTCAAAAATTTATGTCAATTACTGAAACATTCTTTAAGCAAATGAACACAATAATTTTGGTCTAATGAGAGGGAAAAACCCTACTGCTTGGAGAAAACCCTAGAAAGAAATTTTTCATTAAAGGAGAAAATTTCAAAAATAATTAAACTACACAAATTATTTCTTTTTCCTTAACCCACACTGGCAAATTTCCCAAACTGAAACAAACAACAAAATATCTTGAAAACTGTACCAACAAACTGTTGTATAGTCACTGTACGGCCTCACACATCTGTTGTATGGAACTGTACTTTATGCTCACATGTGTGGTAGGGTTTGTACTTTCTGTTGTTTTTCTGTTGCCTCAAGATTCGTGCTAGCCTGCAATTAATGATGTACGGCCCGTCACTGTTGATGTACTTTCTACCTTGATTTCTGTGCCTCCACACGTAGTTGTACAGATTGACAGGTGCATTAAATTATGGTTGTACCTTTTGTTGAATGCATCGAAAAATGTGACAAGGTCTTTCTTCTCTCTCCTTTGGTCTGCCGCTCTCTTTCTCTCCTCATTAATGGTGAGTTATCTTCATTTGTCCTCTCTCACTGTTTTATACTTAGATTTTGTAACTACCTTTATCAACTACCTAATCTAAGGTTGATATCAGTTTACAAAATCAAGGGTCTACAACTTATCTCACTTTTTAATAATTAAATACTTTAATTATTAAATACAATTTTTAAGTGAGACCCATTTTTCTAAAGTATAAAAACACATTCACTTTATTTACATAAACATCACTTTGTTACATAAATACACAAGGACAAAAAATTTCAAGTCCTCTCATCACACTCACACCAAAAAAATGGAAGGACCTTCAGAGTTAAATTTTCAACACTTCCTCCTAACGAAGAAGGTATGCAACATTGTCTCCATCTCTAACTCCTGCAACAACTCCCTCCTACTCTGGAATCATCCTCGAAAACAAATGCTCTATCTCGAAATGAAACTCTGATGCCTAAGACTTGACCGGAGTCCCATCAACCTGCTCCATTGCACCACCACTTGACAGGAGAGAGTCACTCTCCTCATATCTATCAAATGCAGCATCATCCTCATCTTCTAACTCTGATATCCATCCTCCTGCTCTTGGTCATACAACATGCCCTCTCAGGACATATAATTTTTCTCTGCAATCTCCCAAAAGATGGTGGTACCAATTGGCTCATCTCTCTGATACAGGAAGATATGACTAGGCATGATCATCATCGCATAGCCATCATCCTGAAATGATGAAACTGAGAGTTTTCCCACTCTCATCCTAGGTACAAATAACACTCCATGTATTTCCAGGATCTCTCTAAGGTCTAGTTGGAACCTGACTGTTCCAACCCCTTGAATAGCAATATGAGGAGTAACAATATTTGTCTGAATGAAGTGTCATGAGCCCAGCATTATGATCATCTAAAAAGAGTCATAAACTCCAGTCATATGTCTGGTTGCACCGTTGTCAACAACTGAGACATGCTCAAAAGTAGAACTCCCTACACTGGAATCTATTGAAACAAGAGAAATCTCTTGCTCAAACTTTGCGGAAAATTCTTCTACAGCTGCAGATGCTTCCACATCTTTTTTAGTCTTTACAATCTTTTTTCTCAGGACATTTTGTGGCATAGTGTCCCAACTGACCACAATGATAGCATTTGATTTGACTTAGATCTTTCTTCTTCTTGTTCTTGGATTTGGATGCAAGAGCAACATTTTGCTCCATCTCCTCACTGACTTGCCCACCAACGCTCCTTCTCGAATCTCCTCTTGGGTGAAATCATCCCAAATTCTTGACCAATCTGGAAGCTTCTCTTTGCCAACAATGCATTTGACAAAAACATCTCATCTCTTAGTAAAGCCCTTCAAGGCTATTTTTACAATTTCTGAGTCTAAGATAGTTTCCCCTACTGTTGTTAACTCGTCTTTGACCTGAGCCATTCGACTCAGGTAGGAAGTTACACTTTCTCTTTGGGTCATCTTTACATTGTGTAACTTGTCTTTCAAGGCCACCTTCTGATTCTCATATTTGCCTCAAACAGTAACTTAAAGACATCCCACATATCATAGGAAGTCTTCTTCTCTGCCAAATGAGGGATGAGATGATCTTTCACCCTGTCCAGGATCACTCTCTGAGCTCTGGCTTCTAGAGCTTCATGCTCTTCTAAAGCATCTTTGTCTATGGGTTTCGTCATCACGGTGCTTGCAAAACTCCAGATTCTCCACTTCTTGAGCATTGCAATTATCCTCGCTTTCCAGGGTATATAATTGGATATTCCATCCAATCGCTCTTCGTACCTGATGCTCATCATCTGAAGAAAACAACTTACAACCAAAAATTAACTAAAGAAAATATATAACAATTTTCTAAAACTTCAGAGAAAAACTGCTAAACTTCTTTTTCAATGTGACGTTGTTAAACTGAGATCTGATACCATTAGCTCTAATAGCATGAAGAAAATCTGACTTAAAATGAAATTTCTCATTTATACATTCTATCAAACATTTGCAGACACTAGGGTTTTAACTTTAAATTTGAAAGTAAAAACCACACCGTTGAAATGAACTTCAAAAATTTCTATCAACTACTTAAACATTGTTTAAGCAAATGAACACAATAATTTTGGTCTAATGACGGGGCAAAACCCCACTGCTTGGGGAAAACCCTAGAAAGAAATTTTTCTTTAAAGGAGAAAATTTCAGAAATAATTCAACTACACAAAAATTATTTCTTTTTCATTAACCCTCAGTAGCAAATTTCCCAAAGTGAAACAAACAACAAAATACCTTGAAAACTATGCCAACAAACTGTTGTATGGTCACTGTACGACCTCACACGTGTGTTGTACAGAACTGTACTTTCTGTGCATGCATTGGGTATGGATCGTACTTTCTGCTATTTTTCGGTTGCCTTGAGATTCGTGCCAGCCTGCAATTAATGTTGTATGGCCTATCACTGCTGTTGTACTTTCTGCCTCGATTTATGTGCCTCCACGCGTGGCTATACCGACTGACAAGTGCATTAAATTTTGGTTGTACCTTCTGCTGAATGCATTGGAAAATGTGCCAAGGTCTTTCTTCTCTCCCCTTTGGTCTTCAATCTCTCTCTCTCTCCTCATTAATGGTGAGTTATCTTCATTTGTCCTCTCTCATTGTTTTATACTTAGATTTTGTATCTACCTTTATCAACTACCTAATCTAGGGTTGATATCATTTTACAAAATCAAGGGTCTACAACTTATCTCACTTTTTAATAATTAAATACTTTAATTATTAAATACAACTTTTACGTGAGGCTCACTTTTCTAAAGTATAGAAACACATTCACTTTATTTACATAAACGTCACTTTGTTACATAAATACATAAGGACAAAAAATTTCAAGTCATCTCATCATACTCACACCAAAAACATGGGAGAACCTTTAGAGTTATATTTTCAACATGAAAATGTTTGACAGAATGTGTGAATGAAAATTTTCATTTATTGAGTCAGATTTTCTTCATAATAGTGTATCTTTCATTGCTTGAATTTTTCTAACAATCACACGCACACAATCCACTTTCTTTGAAGGTTGTATTAGTTAATAATTTCTTTTCATTTCCATCTTCATAGTAGTGTAAATAATTTTGTTCCCTCACTCGTTGCCACAAAGTATGCTCTATCCACCAACCAAAAGCTTCTTGTTGATTATTGGTGGATGATCAGAAAGTGGCACATAGCTTGTGGATCATTTTAAACTTTAATTTTTACTTTGCTACCAGAATATTTTGCTTCAATACAATTGGAACAAATATTTTTCCATTTTGGTGCATGATGTTGCCCATCACAGGTTCGCCTTGAGCTTTGGGATAACTAAAAGTAGGAATGCACACTGATTAATTATTCACATCTAAATAATTAATTCACGGTAATAAAATCAACAACCTTCTAAACATTGTGAAAATATGGCACAACGTTTTTTTGACATCATTGGGTAAATTTTTCAAAGGAAGCGGGAACCACTGAATAGTGACCTCGAGATATAGTTAGACTACACCCTTGTTGGTGTAGTGTTGAACACTTTCTCATAGACTCTGATTCAACCCACATTTCTGAGTGAGAAACCAATTTTTTCATCTTTCTGGACATATTCTCAGTACTTCATAAATATATTGAGAATCCCCCTTCCTCTAAATCAACTCATCTTTAATAATTAAAACTGACCAAGACACATTGCAAAACATTTACTTTTCAGCAGCATTTTTTACTCCATTTGGCGCTGATCTGAGTACACAACAATCTTATTTTCATCCGATTATCAATTTTGTCAATATTTATCTTTATATACTCATTTTATATGTTGTCGAATGCATGTCGAATGTTTAAACATTTTTGCATCAGTCTTGCGACAGAATTATCTACCAAAAACTCCTAAAAACAACTTAATTTCATCATTAACAACTAAATATAAAGAGCCTTAGTTGAACTCTTTCTTAGGTATCACCCCCCTTGGCTTCGTTAGGAGTTTGGCCTAAATGGAAGAGTCAAAATCAAGTGACAATACTTGAATCGAGACTTTCCCCCAATGACACACCTAGCACCTTTAGGATTTCTATTGTGCTTAACCCTGAGGTGTGTGAAAGGTAACAACACTTTGGCGTCGTTGTCGGGGATAAATATGTTTATTCTTGGGTTACGACTTTCTTATTTCTTTTTTTTGTTTTTTCTTTGTTTGATGAATGATTAGAGTAGATCTTCGATTCTTTGTTTGACGACTCCACTAACCTTGTTTTTCCTTTGTACAAAGAAAAAAAGAGAAATTTTGTGAGAGTTCTTAAATGTATATTTTTATTCTCACATGGCGACTCCATTGAAGGGATAAAACCCTTGTATCTCATATAATTTGTCAAGATTGATTGTGTAGACGAGCTCATACAATAGTAAAGTTTTTTATAGCTCTTTTAGATCATAACGGGATTCATTCCATGGTTATTCCCGATATATCAAGCTAAATATGGATTATAAAAAGTTAAATGCTCAGATTGCCGAGCATTTTTATCCCATTGACTTCTCAAACATCCCAGGTTTCCCCAACTTTTATTGTGACCAGAATGATGTATATAATTATTTTCGGATCTTTTATGGCCACGTTGATTCAGCCATCCATCACGTCATAGATTTCATTGGGTTGTTGGTTGAATTCAATATTGTTCATGAGGACAATATGATGCAAATGTTTGCAAGTACCTTGGTAGAAAAAGAGCATTCAATGGTTTTCTGAGGATCTTCTAAATAAACACATTACCTCCCTTTCAAGCTTCCTCAGGTTGTTTCTGAAGCGATGGTGTCGCAAAAGGGAGTTGCATGGTGGTAGTGGAAAGGCACCTTAAAAATTCTTTTCCAAATATGTTACCTGAAATAGAGTATCATGAGGAAATCCAGAAACCACCCTGTCTCATCATGGTGGATCACATTGAGTGTTTTGAGTTTCCTTTCGAAAATCTCAATCAAGAGGAATTCAAACATCTTTTAGAGCATGGTGGCACTATCCCTAGAACACAACTTGATGCTAGAAAAGATATTCATAAGAATCCCTTGATTGAGGATATTATTAAGAATCCACCTCATGATACCATTGAATATTTGAATTGTCCTCAAGATTATTTTAGTGAAGAAGATGATCACATTGGTACCACAGATCTACCTCAAGAAGAAACCATTTCAGAAGCATATAGTGAAACTTATGATGAAATCTATAATGAACATAATAATGATAGTTTGGAAGGTTTACTACCTTGTGACCTTTTTTCTGAAGAAGATGACTATGATCATGAGGAGGGATATAGCCAGGGATGTGATGCCAACGAGGAAGACTCTCTCATATCTGACATAGATGGCGGGATGACTATTGGAATTTTATAGATAATCCAACTAGTGAAAATCTTATTGAGAATCTCATCTATGTTGTGTCCAGCGAGGAGAGTGTCTATTCAGAAATTTGTGGAATTCCAATCTACGATACGTCCATAGAGGGAAGCGTGGATATGGAGACTTGGGAAATATGTGGTATGGAAGAAGAGCATTCAAACCTTTTATATGATCATTCAAAGTCATATCATGCAGAGCCGAACAAAAGTATCAGTAATGAAGAGTTGGAGAAGCAGTGTAGTGAAGAGTCATATATGATGCAACTAACAAAAGATCAATGTTAGCCATCATCTTCACATACAGAGGTTCCTTATGATTTGGAGCAGCTTGGGGCTTATACAATGAGTTTTGATTCAGTAAGATTTGATGATCAGTATAATGGTGTAGTCAATCCGCCTCATCATGTTGATTTGTATATCAGCCCTATCCAATCATGGATAGAAGCAGTCTGCGCAAGCACCTACCAATTTGAAGTTTAAAGACATTATTCATGCCTATGGTTTCCCATCCAGCCCGCCCATTCTGGATCATCACGCAGGTTTGCATTTCCTGAATAATATATTCTTGCTTTGGATGGTAACCAAAGACAAAGAAAAAAATTATATTAATAAAATGCTTAGGGGGCTACATTGGATTTTCGATTACACCTAACATTTTTATCATGCTTTGAGTAGAAAAATAAGCTCCTTAAAAACGAGCATTTACTTTAGGCATTTCTTTTATATACTTAAGAATAAAAATCTATTTCATTAATTAGTTTTGGTTCCTTTCAATAAAGCAACTTATAGTTCATTGGCTCTTTTCATAAAACTTGTACTACTAAGGTTTTCTTGTCAAGCTTAGATGTTTTTACAGGTTATATAATTCAGAGATTCTAGTATTCTCGTATCCTCTCCTTGCTTGAAGACCAGATCGAGCACACGTCCCGTAGTTGGAGCCAAATGTTATCCACTAAGTTGCACTTAGGGGACTTTTCAAGTGAGCCACCAAGGATCGGAACAAATCACTTGTTCTTACTCGGTGCTCGAAAGTTTTGTGGTTTCATTAGGGCCAATTGTGGCCTCTTTTGGATGTTTACACCCTTTCGAGAGAATTGTAATAAATGACATAGCATGACGTTTTCTCATGTAAAAGGCTTGGCCTTCTTAGACTTGGTCATCAAGGTCATCATCCATGAGTGTTTTTTCCTTGTTAATTATATGACCTTTTTTTAAGGAACATAATTTTCAAATTTTTCACTCAAAATCCTCCAATGTCAGGATGGTGAGTTTGGTAACTTTTTCTCAAAAAGGTTATTAAAGCCTAGGGTTTATCTATTATACCATGTTAGTCACATGTCCAGAGTTTCATGAACATCTGATAAGTCCCCCCTAGGATTTTTTAATTTTTAGTTTTTTAATAAAATCATCGGTAAGGTGTATTTTAATTGTAAAAGTTCAAAAGGTCTTAAAATTGGACCAATGGGGCCAATTTGGTCATGGGGATACTCGTTTTTAGACCCAAAGACCCCACATAACCCCTAAACCCACTTTTGAGAGTCAAATTATTAATTTTGATTTTTTCTCCAAAATGACTCAAAGAATCAAATAAATAGGAAAACTGAAGAAAATACAATTCCTAAATCAAAGGGAGCTTGTCTGGTACTTGTCTCTGAGGTGTCAAAGTTGTTGAGGATATTGTTTGAGACATTTATGAGCACAGAGGAGCATATTCAACCATCAAAAGAGGGGCTCCAAATCACTTCCACAAAAGGGGGTGAATTCACTCATCGAGGGTGGTTTTGTTACTTGGATGAAGTGGATAGAGGAGGTAAAGGCTTCCCAAACCAAGTGGGATACCTCAATATAGGTGGCAGTCTTCTCTCCCACGAATTTAAACCTCCTCCCACCATTATCTCAACCCCAAAAACCACCTCACACTTGGCAAATTCATCCCCTTGGGGTTTGAGCTTCTTTTTCTCTATAAAAACATGGTTTTGCTCTTTAATCGAGATGAATGCAAGAAACATCTTCTATTTTGTATTGTTGATATATTGATGAATAAAATTGCAGACTTTGGAGGTCCACTCTGTGTTATGAGATGAATGTTTGCAAGTATTGAGATGACATTGTTAAATTTCTGAATTGTTTCTTTATTTTTTGTTTAAAATTGCTATTAGATCTAGCTTAGAAGGTCATCCTAAGGCACAGAGAGTGGGCATTTGCAACTGTAGTTTGCTTACTGGTATTTTGATTTCAAGTTATAGGAGAGTAGTTGTTCATACCCAGTTCTATTTCAACTCTTTCCCATTTCTTGTTTTTTAGTACACTAGATCTAACTTTGTGTGGAGGGATTTCTCATAGATTTGTTTTGCAAGTTACTTTTTCAAGGAGGATTTGAACTCAGTTGTATCTTCTTTTTCTTTGATAATTTCTCAAGTTTTATCTTATTTCTACAAGGTCTCCAAAGTTTCCATTAGAAGATCAAGCGAGGCTTGAAGTTGCCTTCCATCTTCTCAAAACAATTATCTCTCATTTTTTCGGTTAAACAGTTTAAATATGCAAATTTGATAGATCTGATTTATAAGTCTGATATTTTCAATCTATTCATTTAGCATATCAGATAATTTAGATTTAGAAGTGCTTTAAAAAAATCATCTTTACTAAATCTAAAATTGTCATTTCAGTGCTCTTAAAACTAGTAAATTTTTTCAATCTTTTGCAAGTGCTGAAATTAGTTTTAATTTTTATCTTTTATTCATTCATTCCATCATATTATAATAATTTAACTTGCTAGTTTTTAGCAGGTCCAAAGAAAAAGAGAAGGAAACTCTGCTCAAAATTCGAGTTTTTGGTCTCTTGGGACATCGAAAACCCTCAATTTTTCTTCTTCATCATTCCCTTTTATTCCATAAAATTGTATAAGTCTTTCGACCTGTTTTCTATAGGGTCATACATCTTTTAATTTCATTTTTATAATATTGTAATCATAATTAATAAAGAAAGCAAGTGGGATACACAATGCCCACACTTCATCCACCATGGGGGGGGTTATTAGTGTCTCTTTCATCGCTTGAATTTTTCTAACAATCACACGCACACAATCTATTTTCTTTGAAGGTTGTATTAGTTAATTATTTATTTTCATTTCCATCTTTAAAGTAGTGTAAATAATTTTGTTCCATCGCTCGTTGTCACAAAGTATGCTCTCTCCACCAACCAAAGGCTTATTGTCGATTATTGGTGGATGATCAGAAAGTGGCACATAGCTTGTGGATCATTTTAAGCTTTAGTTTTTACTTTGCTAACAAAATATTCTTGCTTCAATACAATTGGAACAAATATTTTGCCATTCTGATGTATGTTCTTTCCCATCGTAGGTTCGCCTTGAGCTTTGGGATAACCAAAAGCAGGAATGTGCATTGATCAATTCTTCACATCTAAATAATTAATTCACAGTAATAAAGTCACCAACCTTCTAAACATTGTGAAAATTTGGCACAACGCCTTTTTGACATCATTGGGTAAATTTCTCAAAGGAAGCGGGAACCACTGAATAGTGACCTCGAGATACATTTAGGCTACACCCTTGTTGATGTAGTGTTGAACACCTTCTCAAAGACTCCGATTCAGCCCACATTTCTGAGTGAGGAACCAATTTTATCATCTTTCCAGGCATATTCTCAGTACTTCATAAATATATCGAGAATCCCTCTTTCCCTAAATCAACTCATCTTTAATAATTAAAACTGACCAAGACACATTCGAAACATTTACTTTTCAACAACATTTTTACTCCATTTGACACTGACCTGAGAACAAAACAATCTTATTTTCATCTGATTCTCAGTTTTGTCAATATTTATCTTTATATACTCATGTTATATGTTGTTGAATGTTTAAACAATTTTTCATCAGTCTTGCGACAAAATTATCTACCAAAAACTCCTAAAAACAACTTTATTTCGTCATTAACAACTAAAATATAAAGAGCCTTAGTTGAACTCTTTTTTAGGTATCACCCCCTTGACTTCGTTAGGAGTTTGGCCTAAATGGAGGAGTCGAGATCAAATGAAGGTACTTGACTCGAGACTTGCCCCCAATGACACACCTAGCAGCTTGAAGATTTATGCTGTGCTTAACCCTCAGGTGTGTGAAAAGCGGCAACACACACCAAAATAAGTGACCATTTCATTGCAATAGCACCCCTTAATGATCACAAAAGACAACAGATTAAGAAATATCCCCACAAAGATATAAAAAAATTCCAATTCTTCCATCAGGATGAGACAATCTTGCAAAGACAAGAGAAACCACTTGTTACCTACATCCATACCATGTACATGTGCCTCATACACAAGGCCCAAACCCTAATGACATTCATTACCACAAGTGCTATCATAACTGCATCTTTTTTTCTCCAGATGAGCTCCTTTTGGTCTCTTCTTGACACTTCAACACTATCTTGCAGTCTAGTTTCCATACCAATTACTAAGTTCCACAGTACAATGCTAATAGTTGTCCATCTAATTTCTGTCAATCCCACTCAACCTAACAATCATTTTTTCAATAGAATATAAGCCAATATAACCCCTTTGCAGTTTATGTCTATAAACTCTAAAAGAGTTAAATGCATTACTCATTCAACATCACAAAATATTGTAACACAAACCCTGTCATCCCAAGCCAACCAACCATTTCCCATGTGACCACCAAAAACACCTTAATAATGCATGAATGACAATAGTTTTGAGTTTTGGCATGTCTATAATGATATTTGCTCTCCAAGATTGCAAAATATAAACTACGTTGTAATGGCTTATTGTCCGAAAATAGTAACTGGCACTGTAACAGTATAAGCCGCCTTTTACAAAATGCATAAAATATGGCCATGTGATATATGGAGACATATATGATGATATTGTTCAAAGCATTTTACCTAGGCAAGGCAAAATATATATTATTTTGAAATTTCCACAATTGAGAAGGTGCCACCACAATATGCAGAAACTCATAAAGTAGACAGGTGTTGAATGTTCTCTGACATATAGGACCAAATCGATGTTAGCACAAATCACCACAGCTCTCCATCAAGTCCCAATACAGGTCAGATCAAAAAATGCATGTAGCCACAAGCAAATAATTAGTATTGTAAGTAGATAATTAGATAAGATAATTTTTAAATGTCCAACAACCGACCACAAAGTTGGTCAATGGGACTCAAAAGCACAGCCAACATGAATAAACAGTGGGAGTAACTTGTAAGTACTAATGTGGAAGGAAATCTAACCAGAGGGATATGCCCTAGAGTAGAGCTTCAACGATGGATCAGCCAAATGCCAAAAATTCCAATCAACATTAATAGATCCTCCAATAAAATGGCGACAATAAATGGGAGCAGTCAAACTGCTATAAAGCAAGAAAATGGATCGCCACACAAAACAGAATTGTAGCCCATTCTCAGCTACCACAGGAAAGAGAAAGGTTAAGCTCAACAAGCTGCCACAGAAATGAAACGTTGAATGCAGTTCCTTCACACAACCCACAGCATCACAAAATAAAATGCAGTCCCTTTATACAGCTAAACAATATCAGTCTGTCCAGTACGCCTTCACACAGTAAAACACAGATTCCTTTGGAATGTGGCCAAATATCTGAAAGCCTGAACATTAGGGCACCAAAATAAGACCTCAGTGAAGCTTGAACACAGCCTGAGGAAACTTAGTTTGCTCCTTTCAACAGTATAATTTGAAGACCAATGAGGCTTGCAATAATAATAATAGTGCATAAGAAATGTTATGGACTATTGGAGAAGGACCTTATGACGTTTTAGTACCATAGACCCTAAAAACAAAAACAGGGGAAAATCTTATAATAGTTGCATGTGTGGAGAAAAATGGCAAAAGTTTTAAGAAACATTTACCACAATCCCTGACTAAATTCCATCCACACAACTCAGGCCATAGCACCTTGGATCTGCAACACTGCATAACAAGTGGCAGCTTCAAACTGCAAAAGATTAAGAGCACGCATACAAAAATCTGAAGCATAGAAAAAAAGGTGGTATTCATGGGAAGAATTCAATGCTCCCTAGGAACATCACAATGTAAAAGGCCCACTAAGTGGCCTTTATCCTTACATTTCATATTCCATGTAGAATCATATACACATAGGTGTCTCTATTTATTTATTTTGCATAGGAACGAAACTACACGCTCCGACGCAAAACTGGCATTTACATTCCAACATTTTCACAATGCATTCTTAAGAGAGCATAGTGATGGTTTCAATAAGTAGGATCCCATTATTTTCTTTCGTTAACTTTTGCTAGAATTCTCACACAATAATCAACATTAACATCTGAAATCCATATCAGAGTGTTGCATTAATCATGTTGCCAAATAGAAATTATCAACCAACTGATTGCAAATTGAAATTGAATAATATCAAACATATCAGTAATTAGAATTTATATTTTGGATGTATTGCAAATAAACTTGCCATGCAAACCCTGTGAGAGTTCGTTTCAGCTTCAAGAGATACCTTCAGGCTTCTATAATGCAACTTTGTGCAAAATACAGCTGTTGCAGCATTATTGTATTTACTTCGACATAATTGATCAGGTGTGGTGTGACAATGATGTAAGAGTTAATAAAGGTCATACTAGACTTAGTGATAGGCTTAATAATAAAGTCACATAATGACATAGTTTGCTCTAATAAAATGATGTAACAATGACTTTTTTTTCAGAAGAAAAAATACCAGACCTTGATATTCAAAATTGAATCAAACGACATCATATACAATCAGCCTGCACAGGCTTTCCAATCTGCTGTGTGACAACAAATTTGGGGACCCCTCTAGTCACTATAGAAGCTTTGATACATACCATTCTGACTGTGCATAGGCAGTAAAAAACATAGAGCCTACATTTGGCAAACTCTCATCATAAATCCAGAAAGCAGCTCAAAAATTTAGCTGAAATCCGAGACCAAAAAATGACCACCAAGCATAACAAGAAGGCTAAAATTCTCTTCAATGTCAGCTTGGATCCTGAACTTCATAAACAAGTAGAGTCCGTGCCAAAAAAAGAAAAGGGACCAAGTCCTGGCACTAGGCTTAAAAAAGCTGAAAGATCCCATGATCAATGATCATTCCATCCAAAGATTCCGAAAAATTCCCAAAACCAGGATCTGATATAAGAGCCTTTTTTGAGAGACTGTCAACCTGCTGATTATGCTCACGATAAATATGCTTGATAGTCAAAGGAGGAACATTTTGTAAAAGGGACCTTATGTCCTCACACCAATGACTCAAGCTAGGGGAGTTTAGTGAAGCAGACCTGTTTTCTCAAGAGATAATGACTAGGGAGTCACCGTAAATAGTGAGAAGAGGGATCCCCAAATGCTTTGTCACTGCTAGGAGAGCCCAGAGTGCCAGGAGCTTAGATCTGGTATTTGTGCTTATGCCACAGCCAAGAGTAAAGCTAATAGTATGAGAGTCACTCAAGTGAAGCACAAAGCCCGCTCCCCCAAGGTTCCCAGCAGCTGCCCCATCAAAGAAGCCACAAGTGAAGATAAGCTGGGGGCTGGAACCAATACATCTGATCTTTTTTCTTTTTTTTGGTACAGGAAAAAGATGTAATAGCTCTTCAATCTGATGCAACAATGACTTAAAATTCATTTTAGTCATTTCAAGTTTAGGGTTTCTGCCATCCTAGGTTTAAGCTTTATGCCAATAATGAATTAGGGTTTGTGCTATTTCACTCCTATAAAGTGAATTGATCTCTCTCTTTCAATTCCTTCCTGGTTTTATTACTCGGTTTTTTCTATGTGTTTGGTTTTCATTATATGGTATCAATTTTCAAAGCAACAGTGAAAAATTCAGGGAAGAAGTGGGTGAAGGCCTAGGCACTTCATCAATCAGTGACAGACCAGGAAACTGCTTTTGATGCACACTGAAACCGAACAGGCTTAGAACAAACCAGCTAAGTTTATTTCATTTTCAGTTTAAAACCAAATTTGATTTTTTACAGATAGAAAAGGTTTGTTTAAATTTTTTAACAAGAAAAATATTAAAATTAAAGAAAGAAAATAAAATTGACTTACAGAAAAATTATGATTTTTTTTAACGAATGCAGCTGCCACCCAAAAGCAGTGGACATCACCAAAAGAGAGGTCATATGACTATACAGACACCTCAATTCAGCCATCAAACAGCAAAAGGAAGACCATACAGTGCGTACAGACTCCAAATTGAACCACAAAAAGCAGACAGTGGAATCGCACTGACACCAGCATCAAAAGTAAGGGCTGTATGAACACCTAGCGACTGACCATACAAGTGTACTGAAGTCGTGCAGATTCCCAGAAGCCAAAATTGACATGTCATACCGTACACCACTATTCATCCAATTAAGCAGAATTTTGACAGATTTCTGCAATTCAAATTCAGCAGGAATTTGACAGTTTCAGCAGGTGTGTTTTTCATCTTTCTCAACCCCAAGGGGTAAGATCAACTGGTTGTTGCCAATGTTGTTGGGCATTTGGCTAGTTCAGTAACAAAAAGTGCCCGGTTTGAATCCCCATGGGTGAGGAACACTAATCTATGCTGACGGGTTTGCTAGAGATGCCATCCATGAATGTGGGGAAGTATCTCTTGCATTTCCCCATGAGGTTTTCCTTGGAAAAAAAATTCTCTAAGATTCTCAAAATTTGCATATAGAGAAACGAGAGAAACAGATTTTTGTCAATAAATCTCTCAGCTCAAAAACTGTAATTAATTTTATCAACAATTTCGTAGAAAAAAAAATGGCTGGTTGAACTCACATAATGTTGGAAGGTAGCCAAAACTTTACCTAGAAACAACGGATACTAGCTATTTTCTAAAATAGGTGTTTGGATCAAATTTTGTTGGGCAAAGAAACTTTGCCTACAACAGCAGGAATTTGGAAATGATCAAACCAAGTTTGACGAGCAGAATATAGAAACAACGATGCATGCCTCGAACTTATGTAAGCAAATGAAAAATAAGTATGGAACCTCAGAGAAAGGTAGAGCCTTCTTCCTTAAAAATTTACCGGTTTTAATCAAAATGGATGAAAATGAATCTTTACAAGAACACCTAGTAAATATGAAATAGAGAACAGTGAAAGGCAATTGGGTAGAAAATGCAAAAAGAAGACATGGTAGTCCTCATTCTGAAGAGCTTACCTGCTTCATATGAGCATTTTAATGGAATCATAAATATTACTTCCACTAACATCGACCTAATGTTTGAATGGATGAGTACTAAACTCTTGCGCAAGACTAAGTGGAAGAAGCATTTTGGAAATAGCAGGGGGTAGGAGGGTTCAGGGGTGGCATTGGGAGCAAACTTCAAGGGCAATGGCAAGTTTGGAAAATAGAAAGAATGTAGAAATCGACAGTGCAGCAGCAGGACAGAAGACTCAGTCACTCAGGTAAAGAAAAGACCAGTAAATGCTTTTATTGTGAAAATCTATGCCATAATAAGAATTTCTGTAGAAAACGGTTATGAGATACGAAAAACAACAGAGGGCCAAAGAAGCACACTAATATTGCAATGTATAAATAAGTGGAAGATTTCTATGTTTTTATGGCTAGGGATAAAGCAGACAATGTGAACAAAACTGCTTGGCACATGGATTCTGGTGCTTCCCGTCATTTCACCAACAAGAAAAATTGGTGTTTATTGATTCATTGTCTACTAATTCAGTGGTTTTGGTGGTGAGGACAAATTCAAAGTAGAAGGAAAAGGAAATGTGCGAATAACCATGTCAGGTAAAACACTGCTCTTCCTGAATGTCTACAATGTTCCTGGAATGGATAAAAATCTACAAACTGTAAGTGAGATTATGTAACGCAACCCCCACTTTAATGTGATTTTCGACAATAACAAATATTGTTGATAAGGTCAGCGAAAGACAGTAGGTTTTGACATCAAAGTTCATGGGCATTTCAGATTAGTTGATGCAGTGAGGGCGAAAGAGCATGCTTGATGGCCAAGAGTGGCCAAGATTACAACAAACTTTGGCATCAAAAATATGGACACAAAAAATTGAAATATGTTTCCCTTTTGGCTAAAGCAATATTGGTGGATGGCCTTCCAAAGATTTATATTCAGCAAGAAGTTGGAGCATGCCAAGCCGAGACATGATGCAAGGTACTGTTTGATGAAAGAAAAGCGTGGAGAGCAAAGGAGCTTCCTTAGTTGATCTATGGTGACATTTGTGGACCCGTGAAGACGGCATCAATCTCCAGTGTCAAGTATTTATTGCTATTTGTAGATAATTTTTCAAGAAATGAGTGTATTTTTTAAAGCAAAAATCAAATGCATTTGATGAGTTCAAAAAGTTCAAGTCATGGTAGAGAAACAATCACAAAAGAACGTCAAAACCCTTAGATCATGCAACAGAAGTGAATTTGTTATATACAAGCATAGATCCATCTTAAACCTGGATCTATCAAGCACCGAGAGAGGTCCAATTTCTTGAGGTGTAAATTTTTCTATCTTAAATTTTTTACACATCAAGAAAAAAGCCACAAAAGAATGTCAAAACCCTTAGATCATGCAACAGAAGTGAATTTGTTATATACAAGCATAGATCCATCTTAAACCTGGATCTATCAAGCACCGAGAGAGGTCCAATTTCTTGAGGTGTAAATTTTTCTATCTTAAATTTTTTACACATCAAGAAAAAAATTTACACCTCAAGTTGATCCTTCTCGGTGCTTGATAGATCCAGGTTTAAGAAGGATCTATGCTCGTTTCAAGTTTTTTTATTTTATGAGCCAACATAAATTTCAAAACAAAACAAAACAAAAAAAAAAAAAAAATTTGGTCACATTATATTACAAAATCTTCCCCATATTGGGCTGTAGAGCACCTCAGTACTCTCGATGCAAAAATTCCCAGATTTTTGTACCCAAAGTAGCATCCAAAGCCAATACACCACACCCTACACTCCATAGCGAAATGGACTGGTAGAGAGGTAAAACCATGCTGTTGTGGAGATGGCACAAAGCATGTTAGAGAACAAATTAATTCCTAACAAATTTTGGGCTGAAGCAATACACACATCAGTGTCTGCTCAATAGGTCTCCAAATAAAGCAGTCAAAAAGATGACTACATAAGAAGCATGGTCTAGACGAAATCCAAAAGTAAGTGACCGAAAAGTTTTTGGTTCTGTTGTGTATGCATGAATTACTGATGAAAATGAACCAAAAGAAGCGACCAATATGGTTGTACAACATCTACCATGATGTTCAGTTATATGATTCCTTGATATGTGGAAGAAAGGAAGACCAAACAGAGGCAAGACATCTGGTACATAGAATTATGCTTTGATGACTAACCTTCAACACTCATTTGAGCCTAGGGAATATAAAGAAGCCACAGAAGACAAGAATGGAAAAAGACTATGCAAGACGAATATGAAACTTTAATGAAGAACTGAACATCAGTGCTAGAAGAGCTAGCCGATAGGAAGATTCAAGAAACCCATTGGCTGCAAATGGGTATACAAGGTCAAGTATAATGCAGATGGAACACTTCACAAACAAAACACAAGTTTGTTCGCAAAGGGTTGTGCACAGAAAGAAGGGACTTGACTGAGGAGACATTTGCTCCTACAGAAAAAATGGGAACAATCCTATTGGTTCAAAAATGGCAACACAATATAGTTGGAACTTTATCAAATGGACATGAAAAGTGCCTTCCCAATGGAGATCCTAAAGGAAGAAGTATACATGTACCAACCACAGGGATTTCAGGTTATAAGGGAGATGGTATGCAGAATGAAAGAAAGCTCTTTATGCACTGAAACAGGCTCCCAACACATGGTACATCCAACTGAACAAGTATTTGGTAGAAGATGGATTTAGAAGAATATATTATGATCCTAATATGTACATCAAAGGTGAGATTGATGACGTGGTGATTCTAGTGATGTATTTTGATGATATCATCATCATAGGTACTGTTGTAGGAGCAACTGAAAACAGATTTATGCTTCGCTTTTGACATGATACATCTAAGCCTCCTACATTACTGCTTGAGTGTAAAAGTTTGGCTAAGTGATAAACATATTTTTGCTTCTCAAACAAAATAAGCAAAGATTTTGTTAAACAGGTTGAGGATGGTTGATAGTAAAATCTCATCTACACCTACAGAGAAAGGGCTGAAACTTTCAGCCAAGACTAATTCAAAAGAAGCAAATGAAACCGTGTACAAGCCTAATTGGCAGTTTGATCTATCTTACAGCTACTAGGCCTGACTTGAACTATGCTTTCAGCTACATCTCCCAATTTATGATAGTTCCAAGATCAGAACATTGGACAGCAACAAGAGGATGCTATGATATGTGAAGGAAAAATTAGATTTTGGCATTCTGTATGGTAAAAACAAGGAGCTTTGGTTGTGTGGCTATACTTGGATTGTGCAGGATCCATGGATGAGAGGAAGTCCACAAAAAGTTACATGTTCAGTCTTGGAACAGGGGCAATGTCTTGGTTCAGCAAGAAATAACATGAAGTTTCACTTTCCTCTACAAAAACAGGATACAGAGCAGCAGTAAGAGGAGCATGCGAAGCAGTTTGGATTACAAGAATGCTTGCAGATTTGCAGGTTAATCAGATAGAGCCTACAGTACTTTTTTTGTGATAACCAAGGAGCTGTAACGCTGGCAAAGAATCTTGTCTTTCATAAACGAACAAAACATGTTGACATACATTGTCACTTCATTCGACAGCGTGTAGAAGATGGAGAAATTGAGATGCAATATTATCCAATTTAGGACCGGAATGCAGATATTCTCATCAAGTCTATGTTAAAGATAGTGCAGGTGCGAGAGTCATTCTTTGGATGGCACCCTAGTCAATTAACTGTAAATTTTCCTTTAATATTCAACTAGGGCTAAACAGTGCATGCAAAATATCAACTGATAACCACACATGAATATCTTTTACAGTATGCAGCGGAATATAAAACTAAGAAATAAATCATAACATTACATCACGATATTGACACTATTATTTTGGGTATGGAAACCCCCAGAAAAACCCAAGATGGGAAAACCAGTGCAGCAGTCAGATATAGATTTTATTATGAGAAAATATGGAACTTTTACAATCACTGCAAATTCACCCAAACCTGGTGAATGCAGTACCCGGTAAAATCATTGGGCAAATCCAAGCTAAACCACAACACCCTCCTGTGTGAGTGTAGGGCCCAGCTATACAAAGCTCGATGATCCTACTGTTTGCTCCTCCGTCTTCTCGGTTAAATCCTCTGTCTGACTTTCTCTCCTTGTCTGTATCTTGTCTCTGTCGAAATATAAGTGTGTGTGTTCTCTCCACCAATTGATCTCTCTTTTATAACTTTAGGTAAAGCAAAAACCCTAATTTCACTTTCACTTTAATCAGTGGTAAAGCAAAAACCCTAATTTCACTTTCACTTTAACTAGTGGTTCACTAAAGTTAATTTAGATCACTTTAATTTATTTTCCAAAGTAAACTTAGGAAAAGTAAATTAAATACAATTGGTTTCCTATTTTAAGTCTTCTGCATGCAAGAACACATGCATGCAGGAAGACCTTCATTGTTGCTACTGGTTTAACACTCCCTCTCAACAAGGAAGGGATTCGGTAGCAACCCCAACTTATCCCTGAACTTCACAAAACTCTGTCTGCAAAGTGCCTTGGTGAAAATGTCCGCCACCTGCTCATTTGTCTGTATGTACTCCAACCGAATGGTTCCCCTCTGAACACAATCTCTCAAGAAGTGATATTTGATGTCTATGTGTTTGCTCCGGTCATGGAACACTGGATTCTCAGATAGCATGATGCCACTCTGATTGTCACAGTGAACTACTGTAGCCTCTAGCTCACACTCGAACAACCCTGCAAGTAACATCCTTAGTCACATACCCTCACAAGCAGCCATGCTGGCTGCCATGTACTCTGCCTCTGCCGAGCTCAATGCAACTGACTTTTGTTTCCTTCTGAACCAAGAGACAACCCCTAATCCAATGCTAAAACAACAACCTGAAGTACTCTTCTGGTCCTCTACACATCCTGCCCAGTCAGCATCTATGAAACTTGCTAACTGTACACTCCCCTTGCGCTCATAAACCAATCCATACTCCACTATACCTCTAATGTAGCGAAGTATGTGCTTCGCAGCCGTCCAATGCACTCTCCGAGGATCCAGCATGAACTAACTCAAAGGGTTGATTGCAAAGCTGATGTCTGGTCGAGTGTTGACCAGATACATAAGCAATCCGATAATCTGACGATACAAGGTAGGATCAAATCCGTCTGATCCTGATGCATCAATCTTCCTCCAGTTGGAAATTAGAGGTATGGCCATAGGCTTGCAGTCCTCCATCTTGAATCTCTTCAGGATCTCTACTGCATACTTCCCTTGTCCGATGAAGAAGCATCCATCTCTTTGCCAAACCTCTAAGCCCAAAAAGTAATGAATCAACCCAAGGTCTTTCATATCAAACTCTACTGCAAGGTTGGACTTACAGTCTCTAATCAGCCTCTCATCTCCTGTCAAAAAGAGATCATCCACATATAAGACTAGTATGAGAGGCACCTCACCTGTCAAGAAGTACAGGTTGTGGTCAGCCTCACTCCGCTGAAATCCCATCTCTCGTAGATAGCTATCAACCCTCGAGTACCATGCTCGAGGTGCCTGCTTAAGCCCGTAAAGAGCTCGATGCAGTCTGCATACATGCGTCTCCTTGTTCTCCACATCAAACCCCTCTGGATGCTCAATATACACCTCCTCTATAACTCCGTTGAGGAAGGCAGTCTCGACGTCCATCTGATGGACACGCCAACCCATCTCAGCTGCTAGTGAGATAATGGTCCGAATGGAAGAATACCTGGCAACAGGGCTGAAGGTCTCCTCATAATCAATACCCTCCTTCTGTGAAAACCCCTTTGCCACAAAGCACACCTTGTACTTCTCCACGCTTTCGTCTGCTGCATGCTTCACCTTGTAGATCCATCTGGATCCCACCATCTTTTTCCCTTGTGGCCTCGGCACAACCTCCCATACCTGGTTTTTCATAATGGAGTCATACTCCTCAACCATAGCTTCCTGCCACACATCATGTTGTGCAGCCTCCCCGAAGCTGGAAGGTTCAAAGTTAATCAACTCTATCATCAGTGCCATATAACTAAGCCTCTCTGGTGGTACACTTTGTCTAAAAGATGTCTGTGGAGGATCTACCTGCCTAGAATCCTGCACTGTGGATCTAAACCACTTAGGCCTTGGCCTAGTGTCAACCTGTTGCGGCTGTTGGATATCTGTCTCCTACTGCAGCTCATCCTTCAAGTCAATGACTAAAGGATCCTGTCCACCTGACTCCCTCTGACCACTAGAACCTGTGCTCTGTGTTTGTACTTGTACCTGTGCATCTGGCTCCCCCAACTTGACTCCCGACTCCTGTGCTGGTTGTTGCTCTACTGGTAAGTCCAGAGATCTCCGCAAGGCCTTGTCCTCATCAAACTGGACATCCCTGCTCACAATGATCCTCCTGCGAGCAGGAATGTAAACTCTATATGCCTTCGAAATCTCGGTGTAACCAACAATAACCCTTCTCTCCAGAAGGATCCAACTTCTTCCTATTGTCAGCATGAACATGACAATAGCAAACACTGCCAAATATGCGAATGTGACTCACATCTGGCCTAGTGCCTGTGAAGACCTCCTCCGGTGTCTTCCTCCCCAAGGCTGTGTGGGGACACCTGTTCTGAATGTATGCTACAATCCTGTATGCCTCGGCCCAGAGGAATAGTGGTAATCCCTAATCAAATGGTATGGCCTTGGCTGCTCCAACCATAGTCCTGTTCTTTCGTTCTGCAACTCCATTCTGCTGTGGGGTATGGGGCACAGTGTGCTCCTTCTTGATCCCCTCAGCCAAACAATACTCCATGAACTCATTGGAAGTGTACTCACCCCCGTTGTCTGTCCTCATCACTTGAATCTTCTTTCCTGTTTGGTTCTCCACAAGAATCTTGAACTCTCGGAACCTCTCAAAGACCTCTGACTCGGCCTTCAGGAAATAGATCCAGGTTTTCCTGGAATAGTCATCAATAAAGGTTACACAGTAACTGTAACCACTGAACGAATGGACACTCATAGGTCCGCATACATCCGAATGCACCAAGTCCAAGGGCTCCTTAGACTTTTGCTCACTCTGTGGGAAAGGCTTCCTGATGTTCTTCCCCAAAGCACAACCCTTGCAGTGGTTATGCTTTTCCTCCTGTACCTGAGGAACTCTAATGACTGTCGGTCTCAAATGCTTCAACGCTCCATGGTGTAAGTGTGCCATCCTCTTATGCCACAACTCACCCTAACTGCTGCTGCTGACTAGAGCCTTTGCAGGCTCAAAGTGTAATCTATACACTTTCCCGCTCCTTCTACCAATCACCCGATCCAAGCTCCTATCTGACCCCTTGGGCCTGATATACACTCTATGGTCACGGAACTTCACCTGATATCCCTTGTCCTCCAGAGTGGAGACTGATATAAGGTTCTTGGTCAATCCTGGAACATATAACACATCAGCAGAACTGAGGGGTTTGCCAGACTCCCTCTCAAATGAAACAGTGCCAACTCCCTGCGCCTGATACCGCGCATCATCACCCAGCTCAACATGGATCCCTGTTCCACCCTCCTGCAAGTCTCTAAAGAATCTCTTATGTCCAGTCATGTGACTAGATGCTCCATTGTCAATGTACCATATGCTACTCCCTGTGGTGCTTGTCATGCAAGCTATCAAGCAAAACTCCTCATCGAAGTACCTGCTGAACTCATCCACCTCTGTAGATCTAGCCATCTGAGTGTTACTCTTCTTCTTCCTGTCTGGGCACTGGGAAGCAAAGTGTCCCTGCTTGTGGCAGATAAAACACTTGACCTTTGACATGTCAAGGTTCTTCTTACCATCCTTCTTCCTCTTTGCCTTCCCCTTGCTCTTTCCTGTAAGGGCTAGAGCCTCTTCATCCACAATCTGTGGGGCACTGCTGGATGAGCCTGATCCTTGACCCATGCGGGGCTCCTCCTACACAAAGTCATCCCATAGTCTTTGCCAATCAGGGAGCTTCTCCCTAGCCACAACACCTTTGACAAAGGTGTCCCATGGCTTAGAGAAGCCATTGAGGGCTATCCGAACTAGCTCCTCATCCACTGTCTTAGAGCCAACAGCTCCAAGCTCGTCCCTGATCTGTGTGAGCCTCGTGAGATAAGGCACCACTCCTTCTCCCTTGGCCATCTTGGTGCTGTGCATCCTCTCTTGCAACACCATCTTCTGGTTCTCGTTCTTTCTTTGGTACAGACTCTCCAAAGCCGTCCACATCTCTGCTGCGGTCTTCTTACCAGAAAGGTGAGCGACTATATGGTCCTTCACTCCATCCATGATAATCAGCATGGCTCTGGAATCAATCTTCTTCCCAGCTGCTAAATCTGTCAGATATGTGGGTGCAACCTTCGTGGAGTCAATGTGCTCCTCTACATCACTGACATCCAGGATCCTTGTGATCCTTTCTTTCCATGTAGGTAAGTTATAAGCACACTGGAGTCTATCCTCAACTCTCAACTACACGGCCATAGTGAAGTGTACCTGTCAAACCCTAGATATGGAAATCTAGGTTTGTGTCTTCCTATAGATCTGCCCCTGATCTATCACTGCTGCTACAAATCTCTCAGCTTTAGCTCACCAGAGCTCTGATACCATGTAAATTTTCCTTTAATATTCAACTAGGGCTAAACAGTGCATGCAAAATATCAACTGATAACCACACATGAATATCTTTTACAGTATGCAGCGAAATATAAAACTGAGAAATAAATCACAACATCACATCACGATATTGACACTATTATTTTGGGTATGGAAACCCCAGGAAAAACCCAAGATGGGAAAACTGGGGCAGCAATCAAATATAGATTTTATTATGAGAAAATATGGAACTTTTACAATCACTGCAAATTCACCCAAACCTGGCGGAATGTAGTACCCAGCAGAATCACTGGGCAAATCCCAACTAAACCTCAACACACTCCTGTGTGAGTGTACGGCCCAGCTGTACGAAGCTCGATGATCCTGCTGCTCGCTTCTCCGTCTTCTCGGTTAAATCCTCTGTCTGACTTTCTCTCCTTGTCTGTATCTTGTCTCTGTCGAAATACAAGTGTGTGTTCTCTCCACCAATCGATCTCTTTATTATAACTTTAGGTAAAGCGAAAACCCTAATTTCACTTTCACTTTAACTAGTGGTAAAGCAAAAACCCTAATTTCACTTTCACTTTAACTAGTGGTTCACTAAAGTTAATTTAGATCACTTTAATTTATTTTTCAAAGTAAACTTAGGAAAAGTAAATTAAATAAAACTAGTTTCCTATTTTAAGTCTTCTGCATGCAAGAACACATGCATGCAGGAAGACCTTCTTTGTTGCTACTAGTTTAACATTAACTAGGGTTCTTGGTTAGTTAACCAAGCAGTGTAAGTCCCTAGAAGGTACCCTAGGGCCCCCAGCAGTCTACTGGGGTTCTTGGTC
Organism: Pseudotsuga menziesii; assembly: GCA_001517045.1. NCBI lineage: Eukaryota > Viridiplantae > Streptophyta > Pinopsida > Pinales > Pinaceae > Pseudotsuga > Pseudotsuga menziesii. Next base: position 47,147 of record LPNX010459891.1, on the reverse strand, counting down.
TAGGACCAAGCAAGTTGGAGCCATGGCAAAGTCACTAGCATGTGGCTAGGGCCCCTATCTGTCTCTAGAGCATTTTGGTTAGGGACCAGACAGTTTCTTGGTCATGACGACCAAGCAGATCCTACAGGAAGAGACAAAGACATCCTGGGCTAAGACCAGGCAGATTTCTTGGTCTAAGACCAAGCAGGTCTGATCCACTCGGTAGTTGGCATGTTTGTCGACTTCGACAGGTTCAGCATCGACTTTGACAAGTCCGAACCTAGACACAACCTCGACAGGTTTAGCATCTCGACATGCATTGTCGACCCCAGCATCTCGACACGACTGCGATAAATTGTCTCTCTGTCTTCCAGTCATCTGTAACGGTTGAACTTCCGAACCGTTCTAACTTATTTGTAACTGAACATAACAGGTAGTCACCTAAGCGTCTCAGAACTCTATATAAGCATGTACACTATTGTAATATACAAGCAAGTAATAGAGCAGTAATAGAACAACAGAGATTGGTTTGAACTCTTGCATTTTGTCCATGTGTATACTTTCTGTCTGTGTAGTGTATTTCTTGCTTTGCTTATTTTAATATGCTTCCACCATAACAGTGCTCCATTCATTCAATCTAACTGTTGTCTTCGGACGTGTGCCTGGCAAGGTTACAAAAACCAAACCTGTGGACGAACCGACCAACCCTGAGAACCGAAACTGGACAAAAACCGGGGAAAAAACCAGATCATAAAACCGGTCCACCAAAAATACATAAAATATTCAAATTTTAATTTCTTTTTAAATATTCGTGTGCATCCACTTGAGTTCAAACCATTATACACAAAATATGCAAAGTTTCTCATGTATATAGCATATAAGAGTTCATAGAGCCAAAATAGCACTTAACATCGAGTGCAATCCATGTCTGAATCAAAATACATCAACAAAAAGGCTCTAAATGGCCTATAAAAAAGACTAGAGTCAAAGACTAAACAATTTAATCATCAGAATCGTTTGAATCCTCAGGATCAGACTCATCAGAGGCCTCAGACTCAAACTCTGAGCCATCATCTACATCCTGATCCTCAATATGGGGTGCCTAGGCTTGGGCCACTTGACTTGACTCCCCTGGTCCAGGAGGCACATGTCAAACATCAACTCCCACATCTTGCTATTGTTGAAGTGGGTCCAAATCTAGCCATGAGAGGTCTTCATTGTCAAATGTTGTTGGCTGAGTCTCCACAACCGAATCTGATGATGCATCACCATCATCTAAGAATATGGAACACAATTCAGGGGTCTTGTTCTACAATTGGTTGCACTTCAACCTAAGGTTGTACTGAACAAATACCATATCATTCAACTATTTTTGCTCTAAGCAATTGCGCTTCTTGGTGTGTATACGCTCAAAAACACTCCAATTGCATTCACAACCAGAAGCACTACATATTTGGCTCAATATTTGAACTGCAAACTTTTGCAAATCAACGCACTGCCTGCCAAATTGCTGCCACCAATATGTTGCATGTAAGGACAAATAAAAATTCGCAAATGAATTTAAGCACAAACTCGAAAAAAACTCCAATGAATTAAAATTTAAAAACTTTGTAAATTTGTACTTAATTACCTGGAGGATCTTTTGATCTAGATTGAACGGTTGTAACCCGGTCGAAGATACCAAGACTCTCATTGAAATGCAAGAGCTTGTTGTGTATCTCATCTTTTTTATTGGGATCAGAGACCATGCGCTCAATGCATTTATATAATCCTTCTTTTACCTCCCCATATGCTTCAAAGTCTTTTGTGTAATGGTACCTTCAGAAGATTCAAAACAAAAAAGATTATCAATTTCAAAAAATGATAAACTTTTGCAATTAAAATTTAGTAATATAACTTAAAAACTTTGAAATTAGTTACCTTGGATTCAAGTAATAGCCTGCAGCATGTAAAGGCCAATGGAGTGGTTTGTTCCATCGTTCATCAATTATTTTCCACAAAGGAAGATATTTTTGTCGTTATCCCTCATATGCTTCATTTATTGCCTCCTTGACTTGATCCATGGCCTCATAAATAAACCCCATCGTTGCTTTATCACTATCCACCATTCTCAGGACTTTCACAAGAGGCTTGCAAAAAAGTACGATCTCCTCTACCATTTTCCAAAATGCTTTCTCATAGACTTTATCAACAATGTCTTTTCCATCAACCTTCTTGCTCCATTGAGATGCATTCCACTCATCACAAGAGAACATCTTCCTCAAGTTGGCCTTTTGCTCAATCAAGGACTGAAATGTAAGGAAATTTGTTGCAAATCTTGTGATAGTCGGTCTGACAAGCTGTTTTCCACCGGTGCATTTTCTCATATGGGTCAAAAACCCATGAGTAGTTGTAAATGTATCTTGTGATAGATTTTGCTTGTTCCACATACTTTTCACCCACTCAATTTTCCCAATATCCTCAAGCATGAGCTCCAAACAATGGATTGCACATGGAGTCCACCAAATGGTGGGATGTTTGTCCTCTAACAACTTTCCAGCTGCAACATACTTGGAGGCATTGTTTATGATAACCTGCACTACATTTTGCACCCCCACCTCCTCAACTACGTCATCCAAAAGACGAAATAGTAAATGTACATCATTCACTTGATCAGATGCATCCACTAAGCTAAGGAACATATTCCCTTTTGGGAAAGCAACTAGGAAGTTCAAAATGGTGCGACCTCTTGAATCGGTTCATCCATCAAACATGATTGTGCACCCTGTTTTAGTCCATGAGTTTTTGAACTCTATGAGGTATTCTTGTACCCCTTCTATTAGAGATTTAGCTTTGGAGGCACTCCACATGTTTTGTCTTGTATGCAGAACTTACCATGCACTAACTAGGCTACTTTACTTTGTAATGTTGTTTTATAAAGTATTAAGTGACTCTTCTGTAAATGGGACTTCTTATAAAGTAATCCCTTTTTTTAATTTTATAAAGTGACTTTATGAGATAAAGTGCACTTGTTTCATAAAGTAAAAGGTGGATTTATTAAAATTAAATATAACCGCTTTTGGGGGAGAAGTTTCTCAACCCTTGATCTTGAAAAAGCAAGATTTAATCTTGGTCTTTGGATTTAGGGAATGGGGAGGGAGAAAAGTCACTCTCAAGTTATAAGAGAGAGCCTAGGGTAGTGTGCAAAAGCAGTTGAAGGAAAGCATTTTCAAGAGTAAGCATTTTGGCTGAGTTATTTGCAGAGAGAGAGGGAGCTATATTTTTCTCAAGTGGGCATGAATCTCAAGGAGAAAAAAAAATTCTCAAGTGGGCAAAAATCCCAAGGAGTTGGGCACGTTTCCCAAGGCATTTATTTTTGTTGAGTTGCACTGTTCCATACGGTACAGCAGTGGCATGAATTTCAAGAAAATTTCTTGGCACGATTTTTGAGAAGAAAAAAATTTGGGCACGGAAATCCATACAATTCATGCTATCAGCACAAAAATCGAGGTGGGCACAAAAATCGAGGAATCCGGTACAGTCATTTAATTCTGAAATAAATGTTGTTGTAAATTAATTTTCTGCCTGATAAATGTTGCAATAAAATTTCTCTTGGACTGGTTTTCCCCGAGGTGGGTTTTTTCAGGGTCACATTGACCAAATTTCTGTTGTTTTATGGGTTTATTAGTCTATTGTTTTTTTATGTGATTTTCATTTTTCCGCTGCTACAGACTTAGTTTCAGTGTTTCAGCTTGTTGGGTTATTGATTTAAATGCATGAGAGGTGTTTTTATGAATGACAAGTTTTAAGTCTGAAATCTGGGTAAGCTAAGTGTTTGACAAAAGTTTGAAATTTTTGTCAATATTTCTACACTTTCCACTTCATTTTTCAAAAGTGGCCCCCTCATATCCTTATAGCCAGGGCCCTTAAATCCTAGACCACATGAAGCTATGGCATCCAACATAGGTTGATAATATATCGACCTTGAATCATTGAAAGGTATGTCTGCATCATACCACCATCTAGCAATGCATTCCTAAGCAGCCTCCTTTTCCACCGTCTTCCATTTGGCATCAATGGTGGGCCGAGCACCAGGGGTAGTGCGGGGTTGAAAGAAAGACTCAAGGCTACCACGGGGTTTTTTAAATTGGGACGTACTGCTACCAACACCACCAACTACAACATTTTCTTCCCTAGGAATAGTATAAGGATCATGGGCAAGGTTGGGAAAACTAGAGGATTCTTCAAAACTAGGGTTTCTCTCAAGAAAATCAGATCTACAACTTCTCCTTATCTCTCTTTGCACCCTCTTGTTTTTGCATTTTTCGGCTTGGTAAGATTCAAGAAGACCAAGCATCTCAACTCTCAAGTCATCTGAGACTTTGAGGCATGGTCTTACATTCCCCCATGTACCAACAAAGTGTTGTTTTAGCCTATTTATACCTCCCCCCCAACCTCCTTCTGACAATAGTTACACACCATTTTCCCCTCAACTAATTGACAATGTACCCATGCAGCATATTTTCTATCTTTCGAAGCCATCGCAATCAATATAAATCTGCAAATTAAAACCCTATTTTTTTAATTCTATGAAGAAAAAAATAACGCTATCAAAGTCTAAAGAGACTATTCACTACAAAATTAAAGGAATACGGTGCACATTTTAGTCTTTACATACCTTGAAGAGCGCCTCCAAATCTGTCCAAAAGGTTCAGCCTTGAATGGGCTTGAAATCACCCTCCAATCTACCTTGAAAGATCTCCAAATCTGCTGCAAATGTCTCCAAAGAGATTCAGCCCACAAATTCTCCAAAATACTCCTTCAATCTTCTGTTCCAATCAGCCTAGGAACCATCTCTAGGACCCCTAACAATCAGCACTTTAAAAGATTTGAAGACACTCAAGCACAAACTCGAAAACACTCGGATGAATAGTGTGATTGAAAGAGAGGGGGTGGGGGTTTTTTTATAGCTTCAGTAAGTGTTTTAAGGGTGTCTAGATGCATCCCCCCCAACCCAATTGCAAAAAAAAAACATTTTTGGGTCGTCATACGGCGCCATACGCACCGGCCAATTTTCTGGAGAAACCAATTTGGGACCGGTTCGATATTGAACCAACCCAAAACGGTTCGGACCGGAAAACCATTACACCCAGGCTAACTGGCCGGTTTTTCCGGTTCTGGTCCAGTTCCTGCAACATTGGCGCCTGGGCACCCAGATCATTGGTATCAGAGCAGATTCAGAGCTTAAGTTGTGTAGACACTTCTATCAAAGTTACCTGACCTGTGCCTGTTCAAACACGCTCGCAAACTCAACAATTCAAGCAGACACTACCTTCGACTTTAGAGAAGATGGCCGAAGAAATAGACAATAGACATGCAACTTACAAGACAGAGCAACTCATAGAGAAGGCACTAGCTCGACATCAAACCGAAATCTTCGCCCAGTTCAATGAGTTTCTCACGTGATTTGCTTCGACATCTGGAGGATCCTCGACGAGATCCAACTCTGACAAAATTAATCCATTCAAAGTGCAAATGAATCTGGACATAGTGGATCTTGAAGGCAAGATTAACGCAGAATCCGTCGACAATTGGGTACAACAACTAGAATCCTATTACTTTGTGAATCAACTCTCGGAAGCTGAAAAGATCACCATTGCATCCTTAAAGATGTCAACCTCTGTGCACTGTTGGTGGGAGAATCTATCAACAAAGATGGAGCAAGAAGGAGACCCCATAAAGACATGGGAGAAATTTGTCGAGTACATCCGAAAGGAGTTCTACCTGCCCGAATACATTGAACAACAGTATAAGAAGTGGAATCAGTTAAGGAAATGGAAAGACCAGTCCGTGCAAAGTTACACCGACAAGTTTTATCAACTCATGGCTAGACTTGGCATCCAAGAAGAAGAGAAATTGCTTGTCCTGAAGTACGTCAGCGGATTATCCCCGTACATTTAGCAAGAAATGGAGTTTTTGACTGTCGGTACGCTTGTGGATGCATTCCTCTACGCCAGCAAGCTTGAAGCTAAACAAAAAGGAAAAGCACATTTTGCGACCACGCTGATAGGTCAAACATCCGACAAGAAGTCACCAGCCAACTCCGACAAGTCAAGACACCCTTCTCAGCCGACTCCGCCAAAGCCAGACTATCACAAGAAGCACTCTCAGAAAGACAAAAGGGAACATAGCAAGCAGCCCCCTGTCGGGAAATGGTGTGATTATCACAATTCATCATGGCATGATATGTCTGAATGCAAGGCTCGAAAGACATTTTTGGCAAAATTTTTGACATCCGACTTGTTCGACAAAACCCTGGTAGAAACAGACTCGTAAGCATCGAGCCTTTTGACATCGGACATCGACCACTCTGACAACGTCGACTATCGTCGATGAGGAGGAACGAGAACGTCTCTTCCATACATAGATATGGGTTCAAAACGATCCATTACATCTGATTGTGGATAGTGGTAGCCAGAAGAACTTTGTTTTTAAGATCTCGTGAAGAAACTTGGTCTTGTCACCACTCCACATCCTCATCCTTACAACATCAGTCGGATAAAGGATGGATAGGAACTAAGAATCACCCGACAATGCAGACTCACCTACTTCATTAAGCCTTTTAAAGATAAAGTACTCTGTGACATGGCATCGCTTTCCAAAGCTGACGCCCTGTTTGAGAAACCTTACTTATGGGATCGACAAGTTATCAGTGACGGACTCAGAAGGTGATTGTCAAAATTCACAATCAATGGTATGACATTCCAAAGTGACGACATACATCAACAGTTGTGATGGTATTTTCCAAACAAACAAAGAAGCTTATCAACCATGCTCATAAATTCACATTGATCATGATAAAGCCTCACCATTCCAGGAATACTGCAGTAACGAGTCAACTCACTGACCAATGCAGCTCCCGACAGCAACAGATCGACAACATTCTTGAGGAATACCGAAACGTATTTCAAGAGTCAAATGGAGTACCTCTACATTGCCAGGTAAAACACTCCATTGAACTTGTTACTGGTTCTTCATTACCTAACACATCTGTTTACAGAAGATCCATTATCAAGAATGAAGAGATTCACAGACAGATCCAGGATTTGATCAATAAAGGTCACATCCGACCCAACTCCTCTGCTTGTGGAATTCCAGTCGTCCTCGTACCAAAGAAAGCTGGGACTTGGCGCATGTGCATCGACTATCAGGCTCTCAACAAGATTTAAGTAAAGAATAGATACCCTCTTCCAAGGATATATGAACTCATCAACTGTCTGAAAGGTGCTAAGTTCTTTACTAAGCTCGTCCTCAAGTCAGGATACTATCAAATTTCGATTGAACCCATCGATGTATGAAAATGGCTTTCAAAACCAAGGAAGGATTGTTTCAATGGTTAGTCGTGCCTTTCGGCTTAACCAATGCACCTTTGACCTTCATGCGCTATATGGATGACCTTCTACGACCTTTCATTGGAAAGTGTGTCATTGTCTATCTCAACAATATCTTGATTTTCAGTCGATCATGGGAAGAACATGTCATACAGCTTCGATAAGTCTTCGACACTCTCCAACAACATTAACTCTATCTGAACATGGGAAAATGCTCATTTACGATGAACAGCATCAAATATTTGGGGTATATAATTGACTCTACAGGCATTCACGTCGACCCAAAAAAAGTACAAATCCTCAAAGATTGGCCCATTCCTCAAAACATTCATGAACTAAGAATTTTTCTTGGTTTGGCAAATTTTTATTAACGATTCATACTCGACTTCAGTCACATAGCCTAGCCTTTGAATCAGTTGACCAAGGGAAATGGGAAAACTGTCTTCAATTGGACATCAACACAACAACAAGCTTTTGAGCAGCTCAAACATAAGCTTTGTTCTACACCAGTATTTGTGTTACCTGATTTGCATCAGCCTTTTGAGATTAAGACGAACGCATCGGACTACGCTTTAGAGGCAATGATCACTCAGTCTGGTCACCCAGATGCTTTTCATTCTGAAACTTTCAACGACGCTGTCAAAAGGTATTCGATGTATGAAAAGGAACTATATGCCATTGTGCAAGCCCTTAAGCAATGGAGACATTACATCCTTGGAAAGGAAACGGTCATTCTTACTGACCATAAGCCCTTACAATTCACCTCGTTTCAGTCGAAGTTACAAACAACTCAACAACTCAAGTGGATTAATTACCTACAACAATTTCAGTTGGTAATTAAGTATATGAAAGGTAAAGCCAAGGACGCAGTCGATTGTCTCAGTCGACCACCCATTACTCTACTTTCTACAATGATTGTTACGACACCACTACTTGAGCGCAATTGTATTCGGTAAACTACGATTTCTCTGCAATTTATCAACAGCTTCAGACTGACACGATGTCTACTACCGACTAATTCCTGAAAGATACCTTGCTATACAAGCTTGGACAGCTTTGTGTACCGACCGATGAGCATCAACAACAGCTCATTTGGGACGTGCACTACAGCAAGACTGCAAGACACTTTGGAGTAGCAAAAATTCTTGTTATCCTCCAAAAGTATTTTTATTAGCCTTCACTTAAATCTGACGTCAACATGTACATTCGATCATGCGTGGTTTGTGCCATTGCTAAACCGCTGAATCAACGACAAGGATTGTACATGCCTTTGTCGGTTCCTAGTCGACCATGGGAATCTATTTCTATGGACTACCTAACGAGATATCCTATTAACAAATATTAGCATGACGCGATCTTAGTAGTGGTCGACAGATTTTCCAAGATGGCTATTCTCATTCCATGCAAGAAGACTACGACAGCATAGCAAACTACTCGGCTCTTCTTCGAACATGTTTGAAAACACTATGGCCTTCCAATGACCATCATTTCCGACAGAGATGCCAGATTTGACAGCATCTTTTGAAAGACTCTCTGGCAACAGCTCGACACGAGACTTTCTTTGTCGACAACTTTCCATCCTCAGACAAACGGACAAACGGAAGTTGTGAATCGCTTGGTAGTACAACTGCTTCGCATGTACAACCACAAGCATTGTCGGACATGGGATGAAAGTATCCCATACATACAGCACAGTTACAATCATGCTCAGCACAGCTCTACGGGCAAGAGTCCATTCGAGATCTGTTATGGATTTCAACACTCAAGGCCCATCAACTTGATCAGTTCTTCGACACAGTCGAACGACACCGACTTTGACCTACGAGAAGTTGAAAAAGCATTGAAGTTTCGAGAACAAATCTACAACATCCAGAAGCAAGCATAGGAAATGTTGCAACGAGCTAATGCAAAAGCTAAGGCCCGACACGATAAGCATCGTACTCCTCATTCATTTCAAATTGGGGATTAGGTCTGGTTACATCTTAAGAATAAACGCTTCACCGGTCCATACAAAAAGCTAAATCCTTTGCAATATGGTTCATACAATGTCCTTAAGCAGATTGGAGAAAACACTTTCTAGCTCGACATTCCTTCATGCTTGGGTGTGCATCCAATGTTTAATGTGGATCTATTTTGACCATATCATGCACCATTGTTGGAATTGAACAACTTGCAGATAGCAAAACCCGAAGACATCCATCCAGATGTTCAGGAGCCTCTTCCTTGCAACACCATTGTGGAACGACGCATACGCCATACAAGGACGAAGGCAATTCCCTTGTTTCAAGTGGACAAAGCTGGACAGCTCCCAGCACAAGGAAAGTGGTACTTTGCTACTGAATTCACCAACAAGTTTCCTCATCTGAATGAGCAAACAATGGGGACCATTGTTTCATAAGGAAGGAGGAATGATCCACTTAGCAGTTGGCATGTTTGTCGACTTCGACAGGTTCAACATCAACTTCGACAAGTCCAAACCTCGACACAACCTCGACAGGTTTAGCATCTCAACATGCTTCGTCGACCCCAACATCTCGACACGACTACGACACATTGTCTCTCTGTCTTCCAGTCGTCTGTAACGGTTAAACTTCTGAACCGTTCTCACTTCTTTGTAACTGAACGTAACGGGTAGTCACCCAAGCGTCTCAGCACTCTATAAGCATGTACACTACTGTAATATACAAGCAAGTAAGAGCAGTAATAGAACAACAAAGATTGGTTCGAACTCTTGCATTTTGTCTGTATGTATACTTTTTGTCTGTGTAGTGTATTTCCTGCTTTGCTTATTTTAATATGCTTCCGCCATAACAGTGCTCGATTCATTCAATCGAACCGTTGTCCTCTGACGTGCACCTGGGCACCCAGATCAAGGTCGTGTAGGTGTATTTCTAGTTAGTTAACTAGGTGGATCTTGGTCAGTTAACCAAGATGATGATGTGGGATGCCCTCCTCTCCTAGATGGTTGAGCTAGGTTGTTTCTTCAAGGGACTTGACACCACTTGATGATGTCACTAGCACTTGACATTAAGGAGCAGTCAGGAGGACCAGAGAATATCATCATCCAGTTTGGACCTTCCTTATATGGTGATGATAGAACTTCCAATTATCATATGGATCACTTGTGGACAACATACATTGAGAGAGAGAGAGAGAGATAAAAGTTTGGTTGCTTCTCCTTGTGGTAAAAGGGTTGTCTTCCCACCTTGTTGGTACACTTTTGGTCTTGTGGGTAAAAGGGTTGTCTTCCCACCTTGTTGGTACACCTTTGGTCTTGTGGGTAAAAGGGTTGTTTTCCCACCTTGTTGCAACACCTCTTGTTGACTTGTGGTTAGCCTTGTGTTTGGATTGGACTTGTGTTGACCTCTCCCTTGTTGATACCATGTACTAGGACTCCTCTTTAGTGTGGTACCTTAACCCTTTGATTATGTTGACTCAACATTAAGTTATATTTTATATCCATCAACAATCCTAATGTTATGACGTCTTGACCCTTCATAAAGTAACCCCAAGTCAATGAAGAATTAGAAGGAAGATTATTCTAGAATTCATTAAAAGCTATAAATAAAATCATAAGCATTCATTGTGAATGTGTCTTGAAGATAAGATCTGATCTGATTGCTTATGTCTAGTATAGGGTTTGATGCTTGCTTATTTTGGGTGACATCTAGGGTTTCTAGACCTCTCTTGCTTAAGCGCTCTCTTGATTTGGATTTTCACTAGTTGTTTGCTCCTCCCTCCACACATGTGATCTGTACTATGTTTAAAGTTGTTGTACCTTGTTATTGTACATTGTTTGAGTAGTCGTTTCCTTATGTGGGTTGTTTGAGTGTGTCATTGTTGTTTGTGGGATACTAGAGTAGGGTCGCTGCTTGTTTGACTATGTGGAGAGGGTTGTACGGACTGTTTGTGGATTGTTTGTGTTGGTCGCATCTTGCTTGGCTTGTGTTTGGGTGCTACTAGGGCAGCCGCCACTTGCTTGGACTATCTAGGTGTTGCTAGAGCAATCACCATTTGTTTGGAATGAGTTTGGGTGCTGCTAGGGCAGCCGCCTTTGCCATGGATTGTTTGTGGGTTGCTTGTGGGCTGCTACCTATACCATGGACTGTTTGTGGGTTGCTTGTGGGCTGCTACCTATACCATGGACTGTTTGTGGGTTGCTACCTGTGTCATGGCTTGTTGTTGGGATGTTGTTGTATATGGGTTGTTAGGCTACCTGTTTGAGGCCCGTTTGAATGGTTGTTGCCTTGTTTGAGGCTTGTTGAGTGTTCGTTGCCTATTTGTGAGAGTTTGTTGTCCTGTTTATGGACTATTAGGGCATGTCATAACCTATGTATGACTTGTTGTTTGGGCCACTACATATGTGTGGGTTGATAGACTAGGGCATTTCCTGTGTTGGGATGTTTGAGTTGGTCACTACCTGTGTATGGGTTGTTTGAATGGGTTGCCAAGGTTTCCTTGAAGGCTTCTCTTCACTTATAGACACTTATTTTGGAAGTCTTAATTGTTGTACCTTCTATTGTACTTGCCTAACCCTAGTCTACAACACTTTATCTCTCTCTCTATTTTAGGTATGTCCGTGCCCTTAAGTAAGGGCCAGACTTGTTCCATTTAGTGATTAGTCTCTGAGAGATGAGGTTTGATCTGGAAGTAAATTCTGAGAATAAGGAAGGTCCAACTCATTCCTATTTGTTTTGTTAGCTAGATTAATGTATTGTTGTTCATGATTTTATTAGTACTATTTTACTGCGTATGTACTTTTGCAGTGTATTTTTGCAACTGTTATATTTTGTTCCAAATCCTAACTTTAACACAGTGATCTTAGTGAGTGTTAAAGTTGAAAGAGATGAAAATTCTATATTTTTATATTTGCTAAACTTTTCCTATTGTTGTACTTTTTATTTTAGTATTAGTTTACAGCTTAAATTTGCAGTAAAGTATAAGTTTGTCAAATTTTATGAAAAACCGGGAAACCCTAAAACTTTAACATGGTATTAGAGCTTTAGGGTTTGTAGCTAGCTCTGTTTTGCAACCTAAACGAGCCTACATAGATCCTAAGGTAAGGGTTTTAACATTTGGCCACAAGCGGAACAACGTACTAATCAAAGTTGGATGGCCACATACAAGTTTTAATTGGATGGAAATAAAGAATTTGCCTATTACAGCTCCAGTGGTTCTGCCAAGAAAAGAGAAGATGAAATAGTAGGATGTGGACTTGATGATCCCTTGAAGAGGAATGTTCTCAAAAGGCTTAACTCAGGTATGTTTTATTCTAAGGTGAGTAAGAATCCTATTTAACTCTTCATATGTTTAGATCTTGACTTGATCTTGGGTAACCAAGGGTTTGTATATACATGATACCTTCTAGCTTGATTATTTTTATTGTGTAAAGAGCTTTGTGATTCTTTGATCAATATGATCAAAGTAAGCAAGTGTAAAGAAGTTAGTTCCTTGAGTAGCTATATTAGAGTTCATCCATAATTTACATATCTAGGGTTATGATCTAACCTAGATTATGCTAATGAATGTGTGATACTGCATGAGGATGATATGATGATGATGCCAATGCACACTTAAGAAGTAAATGTCCAATATAATGACAAGATCAAGATGCACACTGCGACTCCCGCATAAGGGTAGATATAAAGAGGGAGGACTTTCTATCCCAACTCATTTGATTCTTTGAATTGTCATGGTGAAACATATTTTTATGACATGTTGCATAAATGTGTGATTGATATGCTCTTGGTGGCATCTAGAGAGTTGCCTAGTATATGGATGGATGCTAAGACTATGTCAATATGTGAAATTGATTACTGTTGACTATCGAACTTAATTTAACTTGTAGGAAAGATCCATAAGAGGAGGATGATATGACTTGTTTTAATGACAAGTGATGAAGTCTACAGATCCTGTTTATACTCAGAGTTAGATGCACCGCTCCAGAGGGAGCTGAGTGCTCAAATACAGAGGGGGTAAGAAGCCCCACGAGATGCAGGATTGGTTACTCTAGATGTTCATCCTCCCAAGTGTCAGCATAGACTCAACAAAAGAGAATCTGCCAAGTATTTGTTATTGATGGTTCGTTCCTTACTAGAATGGAATAACCGGTAAGATCAGAGATCAAGAGGGATCCAACTATGCTCTTCGATCCCCAACAGAATGGGATTGCAAAGTAGAGATGTGATCTCCCATGAGAAAGTTGTTTCTCATCACTGCAGAGAATCTCCCAGTGATATAGACATGGAAGTAAGCCCAGTCCATGAGTCATCTCTTTTAGATGAGTAGAGGGAGGAGGCCAGGGAGTATTCAATTGATCTCTTTAAGAATCCTATTGAGAAGCTTCAAAGTTGCTCTGGTTTGATATCACAAATGAGCCACGCCATTGATTCAAAATCCTCCACTTATGAGGTGGCAGCCAAACATCAGGTTTGGAAGATGCTAAATGATGTGTGGAAAGTGGTTCTCAGACAACAAGGGAAGTTAGCTATATTTTCCAAGTGGATCTATAAGATCAAGCTTCTTGTTGACATTTAGAGTTGTTTGAAGCTCTCAAAAAATCTTGTATTCTATGACAGGTCGAAACACATCGAGAGGAAGTATCGCTATGTCAGGGACATGGTGCAGTATGTTCTGTCAAGATAGACAGATTATCGATGTGTTGACTAAGCCTTCGTCCACGATGAAGTCTGGGTACTTCCGAGACAAGCTTAGTGTCGCTAAGAAGCCTCTCTTGTTGAGAGGGAGTGTTAAAGATAGTGTAGTTGCGAGGGTTAACTAGTCAGTTAACTAGGGTTCCTGGTCAGTTAACCAGGTAGTGTAAGTCCCTAGCAGGTACCCTAGGGCCCCCAACAGTCTATTGGGGTTCTTGGTCTAGGACCAAGCAAGTTGGAGCCATGGCAAAGTCCCTAGCATGTGGCTAGGGCCCTTATCTGTCTCTAGGGCATTCTGGTCAGGGACCAGATAGTTTCTTGGTCATGAGGACCAAGCAGATCCTGCAGGCAGAGATAGAGACATCCTGGTCTAAGATCAGGCAGATTCTTGGTCTAGGACCAAGTAGGTCCTACAAGTGTATTCCTGGTCAGTTAACCAAGTGGATCTTGGTCAGTTAACCAAGATGATGATGTGTGATGCCCTCCTCTCCTAGATGGTTGAGCTAGGTTGTTTCTTCAATCCAGTTTGGACCTTCCTTATATGGTGATGATAAAACTTCCAGTTATTGTATGGAACAATTGTGGACCGCATACAATGAGAGAGAGAGAGAGAGAGAGAAATAAAAGTTTGGTTTCTTCTCCTTGTGGGTAAAAGGGTTGTCTTCCCACCTTGTTTGTACACTATTGGTCTTGTGGGTAAAAGGGTTGTCTTCCCACCTTGTTGTTACACCTTTGGTCTTATGGGTAAAAGGGTTGTCTTCCCACCTTGTTGTGACACCTCTTGTTGACTTATGGTTAACCTTATGTTTGGCTTGGACTGGTGTTGACCTATCCCTTGTTGATTCTATGTACTAGCACCCATCTTTAGTGTGGTACTTTAACCCTTTGATTATATTGACTTAACATTAAGTTATATTTTATATTTGTCAACACTCCTAATGTTATGATGTCTTGTCCTTTTGTAAAGTAACCCTAAGTCAATGAAGAATTAGAAGGAAGATTCTTCTAGAAGTCATTAAAAGTTATAAATACAAGCCTAAGCATTCATTGTGAATGTGTCTTGAAGATAAGATCTGATCTGATTTCTTCTGTCTGATCTAAGGTTTAATGCTCGCTTACTTTGGGTGACATCTAGGGTTTCCAGACCTCTCTTGCTTGAGGGCTCTCTTGATTTGGATTTTCACCAGTTGTTTGCTCCTCCCTCCTCCACACGTGTGATTCGTACTCTGTTTAAAGTTGTTGTACCTTGTTGTCGTACCTTGTTTGAGTAGCCGATGCCTTGTGTGGATTGTTAGAGTGGACCACTATTGTTTGTGGGCTGCTAGAGTAGGGTCGCTGCTTGTTTGACTGTGTTGAGAGGGTTGTACAAACTGTTTGTGGATTGTTTGTGCTAGCATCAACCTTCTTGGCTTGTGTTTGGATGCTGCTAGGGCAGCCGCCACTTGCTTGGACTGTCTGGGTGCTGCTAGGGCATTTGCCACCAGTTTGGGATGAGTTTGGGTGCTGCTAGGGCAGCCTCCTGTACCGTAGACTGTTTGTGGGTAGCTACCTGTATCGTAGACTGTTTGTGGGTAGCTACCTGTACCGTGGATTATTTGTGGGCTGCTACCTGTGTCGTGGGTTGTTGTTGGGCTGCTGTTGTATATGGGCTGTTAGGCTGCCTGTTTGAGGCCCGTTTGAGTGGTTGCTGCCTTGTTTGAGGCCTGTTGAGTGGTCGCTACCTGTTTGTGAGTGCACGTTGTCCTGTTTGTGGACTGTTAAGGCAGGCCGCAGCCTGTGTATGACTTATTGTTTGGGCCACTGCATATGTGTGGGCTGATGGAGTAGTTCAATCCCTGTGTTGGGTTGTTTGAGTTCGTCACTACCTGTGTATGGGCTGTTTGAATGGGTTGCTAAGGTTTCCTTGAAAGTTGCTCTTCACTGTGAGATAATTGTTTTGGAAGTCTTGATTGATGTACCTTCTACTATACTTCCCTAACCCTACTCTACAACACTTTCTCTCTCTCTCTCTCTCTCTCTTTCAGGTATGTCCATGCTCTCGGGTAAGGGCCAGACTTGTTCCATTTAGTGATTTGTCCCTGAGACACAAGGTTTGATCTGAAAGTAAATTCTGAGTATAAGGAAGGTCCAACTCCGAGCTCTTTGTTTTGTTAGATTAATGTACTGTTGTTCATGATTTTATTAGTATTGTTTTACTGCTTATGTACATTTACAGTGTATTTTGCAGCTGTTATATTTTGTTCCAAATTCTAACTTTAACACAGTGATCTTAGTGAGTGTTAAAGTTGAAAAAGATGAAAATTATAGTTTTTTATTTACTAGACTCTTACTACTGCTGTACTTTTTATTTCAGAATTATTTTACAGCTTAAATTTACATTAAAGTACAAGTTTGTCAAATTTTATGAAAAACCCTAAAAATTTAGCAGTCTCTTGGCCTGAATAAATTTGTAAAATTTAGAGATAGGCCTGGTGAAATTTCTAGAATGGCCATTAAGGGAGTTAATAATGGTCATACTAGATTTAGAGATAGGCTTGATAATAGAGGTAAAATAATGACTCGGTTTGCTTCAATAAAGTAATGTAATAAAGACTTAATATTCATTCAAGCCATTTACATTTAGGGTTTATGGCAATCATGAATTAAGGTTTATGCTATTTCACTCTTATAAAGAGATGATTGATCTCTCAATAATTTATTGAAGAAGTATCTTTCTCTTTCAAGTTATTTATGGTGTTATTGCTCAGTTTCTCCACGTGTTCTGTTTTTGTATAGCTGATGCAAAAGACTCCCAGTACCTTTAAAAATCTTTATGACTTTTCCTTTAGAAACAAAGATGGACAAAAACCTTATTGGAATCCTATAACTCTAGAAAACGGAAGAAAATGATGATCAGTAAATGGCAATAGTATAAGCAGACAGCTTTTGCTGCCACATCATACTGAAAGGACATTTGCACTTACCAGCGGTCATTCTTAGATTAACAATCTACAATTCCCAAAGGAGAAGCCATAGAGATCAAAGACTTGCAACCATTTCACTAAGCAAATAGATTGACTGAATAGGTACAAAATTCTGTTTACAACTAATAGAAATGAGAATTATTTAGAAAGACGCAGCCAATGTTCATTTAACTAGACCAAACCCATTTTGTGCCATTCAATACACGTGTGAAAAGAAGGTACCAACTCAAAAATCTTATGTTTGTTCCAAGTGTATCATTAACCTTTGGGAGGAATGACCAATGACTACAAGACTTTAAATTCATACTGCCATGAGACATTGCGCTTAATTTTGTATCCTCTGAACTTGCTTCTCCACAGAAGATAATTCAGCAAGGGCAGTAGCAACAAGTTCTCGTACCTCTTTCACACTATCTTCTTGTTGGAGGATCTTAGTAAATTATGTCTTAGCAAGATCTGTTTTACCTTGATGGTAAATGATGTTAGCTATAATTGAAGACGAGTTGGCATGCATTCTTCTTGTTTTTAAGCTTCATAGAGAGCAATCTCTGCATTTATGTTAAAGAAATAAATATTTCTGAAGGTCACTGATACAAACTGAAAAGTTATAACTAATTTCTGTAGGAAATGCATTGAACTGAAGATTCTGAAAAGGTGGACAGTATTAAGTGCCTAACTCTAAAGTTCAAAATTATGAACATACAATTACACCTATCCATGTTGCCGTTTGTGTTTATATATTATAATAGGACAGCAATAAGTATAGAGTTCCGCATCTCAAAATTACCAACACATAAAGGACTCAAAAGAAGGTGGCAATTCAAAAAAACAGGAGATGAGAGAGACACATATATCACCCCTTTAAAGCACAAGCAGATGCAAGTTCTTTAAGGGCGAGCCAGCATAAGTCTTCAATGCTTGCTTGAAAGTTGCATGCAATACAGGCTTCATTTGTCCTCTTGGTTGCCAAACAGACCAGTGTAATGAAAACCCAAATTTTTTATTTCAAGGGATCCAGCCCATTACCTTCAAATAGTGCAACTCATCATTTTCCATATCTCCTAGCTGATAGTATGCAATGCCAACACCAAGATACATGCTACTCCAGTTTTTAACGCAGCATTTGAGAAAAAGGTCCAATGCTTTATCAAAATATTGCAGATGCAAATAGCATTTTCCAAGTTTGATGCAAGAAATAAGGATAAAGTTCCTTGTCTCCATAAATTTTGAGAACCTGGCATATGTTTAAAAGAGACTCATTAAAGGAACACAAAAAAAATTAGCATGGAACTTTCCTAGATATCATTGAAATTGATTTTGAGATGTATAATGCACATTTAAAAGATCACTATGGTGTATATACGGATACTTAAGTGTGTGAATAATAAGCATGCCAGATTTGTTTTGATTTCTCTTTGTTTTCTTCATTTGTTCATATAGACTATTTTTCTGTACCTGTTATATAATGCTGATAGATTGTTTCCAAATGGCCAAACACTCTCTTTGCTGTTCTGGTTTTTAACTGTGCTGTCAACATGGCCAGATTGTCATAAGTTATTAGTCAAGAGCTACAATCATTAGTTCAAAATATTGACTCATAAGCCAACCAACAGGTAGCTTGTTTGTTTGCAAAGAAATGCCATAGCATAATCCCTCCAAGTCAATATCTAGGCAACAATATGGAAAGTATATGATGCCCACCTAAATGGTGGAAGGGTAACTAATACGGACATCTTATATGTGATGTCCTCTTCTGCTTAGGCATTGAGGACCAAACCGCTAACCTATGTGATTCCTGTGGGTTCGAGCGGTTACTGACAGTTAGGGAATCAACTGAAGACTGATGCCATCTACAGAAAATCTAGGGCATCAATATTATATCAGCATTGGGTCGAAGAGCGCCACCGGCATGCATGACATCTAAGCATTATTTAATGATGCATGCACCCAATTAAGTCTCCATGCGCATGTATGCAAGTCAACTGCAAATTAGAAGTTAAAGTGACCTAATTAGGTCAAAAGTTAGGGTTTTCGCAGTTGAAAGTTATAAAAGAAAGATAAAGTGAATGGAGACTTTACTTTTGATTATTATTGATTTTCGAGCTCTTGAGTAGCAGCATAGCGTGCGGCCACAACAGTTGGGGTTGGAGACGGTGTCTTCAGCTAACGGGGTTTTGATAGTGAGATATCTGCCCTAGTCTCCTTCAGGATAAACCATCCAGGTTTGTCACTATGTCTATTGCATTCATCATTATCCAGTGTTCCAGTATATGCCAAAAGGTTATTTGCAGGTTCATCCATACAGCTGGGGGCATTTAGCTGGAAAACCCAAGTCATTCATCAGGACTCTGGATCATCATATTTCTTTCGCATGTGGCCTGCATCTTCACTGATAGGATCACACTACTGCCTTGAGTGATTATCAGCCATCAGATTGCCCACTTGGGGCAGCTAGCAGCAGATTACAGAGGTGTGGGGGCGTGAGCAGCAGACTGGTAGATCAATTTGCTAGGGCATCTGGAGAGGTCAAAACTCTTGCATGCTCCGGCCTCTCCGGCACGGGCACACCTACCTTCCGATCTATTTTCAGCTGAAACTGACCATCCCTTCAGCAAAAACGTCACACTTCGCTAATTCAGATTACCCAGGTATTACGGCGGAAAACAAGGTCATTTCTTCATCAGCTCAGTTCATCTTGCATGCGTATTTTCTTTGGAGCATATTCAGCCGGCTTATTAGTGGTAAGTGTTCATTCTATTCTGCAAACCCTAACCCTAATTTTAGCTATAAAATAGGGAAATTTTGCATGGTAGTTTGCATGCCCGACTATTTCAGTAATTTTGCATAGAAATAGAAATATCAGTATTTGGGATATTACAGTGGTATTAGAGCTATCTTCTTGGCCAGTTGTGGGCTTAAGAAATGAGAAGTAAATGAATACAGAAGAGGACCCTTTTGCAACCTATAGGAAAAGAAGGAGTAGGTACACAGAAGACTTTGAGGATATCTAACTAGAAAATATCAGCTCAAACATGGAACCAACAGGTATACACTCTAACAAGGGAAACGGAACGGGAGAAGATGAGGACAGGATGGAGTTTCGCAACTTAGTATCTGCATTGCAAGACTTAGCCAAGGGCAAAAAGATGTACTCAATGCAATCAACAGATTATCGGCGAAACCAAAACTAGGTAACAACAGTACCCCTCCCTCACCGGTAGATAGAGGGTCTACAAGCAACAGTGGAAAGGTTGCGTATACCAATATACAGAATACACCGCACATATATAGTAGACCTTCCAACAGGCCTACTATGACTCACTTCTTGGCAGATGCAGTAGGAGGTCCAGTCATGCAGGTAGAGCCTAGCGAACCCTTTGGTGCTTATTTGCAGGAATACAGGGACTTAGGGGATGAGTTTCATGCAGCCATGTCTTTTTTGGATTTTTGCAACATGAAGAGTAGGAACAGGCCCCGGAATTTCAACAAGGGATTCAATCACAACTATGAGTTGCAAAAAAGCTTAGGCAAGTTGACCATCCCAAACTTTGATGGGACTCGTGGAGGTTCAGTGAGGATATGGGTTCAAAAGTTGGATACCTATTTCCAACTCAATCCCATGACAGAGACAGATGCCATTAAATTGGCTACACTCCACCTGGACGGAGAGGCTCATGAGTGGTGGTACCACGGATTAGTGACATTGGGTCACAACACCATACACTCCTACGGTGAGTTCACTCAGAAGCTCATAAAGAGGCTCGACAGGAAGGATCTAGAGATGCATTTCAGAGATTTGGCTCAACTCAAACAAACAAGTAGCGCAGAGGCCTTCATCTCAGAATTCCAGAGGATAGCAGTCATGGTAACAGATGTGTCAGAGAGCAGGTTGACGATGTTATTCACTGAGGCCCTAACAGAGCCACTACAGGGATGGGTGAAAGCCTACAAACCCCCTACTCTGCAGGATGCCATTAGCAGAGCCAGAGATCTCCAGGATTCAGTTCTGAAGAACAGGTTCCCTTTCAAAACCAACTTCCCTGTTAGGGACAAGGACAAGAAACCTTTCCAGCAGGATTTTCCCAAGAAAACATGGTTCGACAAGGACACTAGGAAAGATTTGAGGTGAAAGAAATTATGTTTCACTTGTCAAGAACCATGGGTGCCAGGACACGGGTGTGCAGGGAAGGCAAAGGCTCACTACATCGAAGTGTATTCGGACAATGACAGGGAGGATTATGAACAGGAGGCAACAGAAGAACTACAAGCAGCAGAGGAAGAATCACTCCAGGGTGATACACCAGAGGGAGTCATTGCTACGTTATCTGGAGTACCAAGATTCCATACTCTCAGGGTCAAAGGAGTAGTACAAGGCCACAGAGTGGGAGTATTGATTAATGGGGGAGCAACCCACAATTTCATTGACTCCGCTTGGGTAGCCAAGAGGGGTATTCAAACCGAGAAGTTCGAGGGATTTATTGTAGCGATAGTCGGGAACTCCAGCATAGAGTGCAACTATTGGATTACGAAATTGAATGTCACATTAGGCAACTATCAGATGACAGATTCATTTTATGTAGTAGATGTGGCAGATACTCATGTAGTATTAGGTGTTCAGTGGCTTTATTCAATAGGGAAATATACTACAAACTACTGGGCAAAATGGAATTCTAAGGACCTGACGAAAAACGGGTAGTTTTGAGGGGCATGAACACTTATCCCCCAAAACCGGTCTTTTCATAGAGAATGGAGGCAGTACTCAGACAAGATGACATAGAATGGGCTGCAGAATGTTTTGTCACCTTTAGGAAACCTCCAGAGAACAGCACACAACACCCAGGTGATATTCAAGCCTTGTTATAGAAGCACGAAAAGGTATTTCGGGACCTTCCAGCAGGTAGACCGCCAGACAAGGGCTTTAAACACATCTTTGAGCTAGAGGAGGCGACACAGGCAGTCATCACCACTCCTTATCGGCATCCCAAAAGATACAAGGATGAGATCGAGAAGACGATCAAAGAATTGCTGCAGCTTGGATACATTTGGCCCAGTTCTAGCTCCTTCGCATCATCAGTGGTCTTGGTTAAAAAAAAGGATGGTACACTGCGAATGTGCATTGATTATCGAGCACTCAACAAAAAGACCATCAAAAACAGGTATCACATCCCTAGGATTGATGAACTCATGGACGAACTGCGGGGTGCCAAATACTTTTCCAAGATTGATCTTCGCTCGGGGTACCATTAGATCCGAGTAAGGGATCAAGACATCTCCAAAACAGCTTTTCGTTGTCACTATGGTCACTATGAATTCCTGGTCATGCCTTTTGGACTTACCAATGCTTCAGCTACTTTTCAGTCATGCATGAACAATACTTTCAGAGTTCAGTTACGTAAGTTTTTGCTAGTATTATTTGATGACATCCTAATTTATAGCAAAACATGGGAGGAACATCTGAAACACCTGGACGAAGTATTGAGCATTCTAGAAGAACACTCGCTTTATGCGAAAATGTCCAAGTGTGAATTTGGCATGAAGGAAATGTTGTACCTAGGGCACATAATCAATGAAAAATGAGTACAGGTTAACATGGAGAAAATCCGAGCTATCAGAGATTGGCCCGCACCAAAAACAATCACAGAATTGAATTGAGAGGCTTCTTAGGCCTTTGCACTTATTACCGAAGGTATGTTAAGGGATTCTCCCAAATTGCCGCAGCCCTCATAGATCTCACAAAGAAGGGAGCATTCACCTGGACAGAACTAGCACAGAAAACTTGTGAGGAAATGAAAGTCATTATGAGTTCTTGCCCAGTTTTAGCATTACCAGACTTCTCACAACCATTTGTAGTAGAATGTGAAGCCTCGGGGGAAGGGCTAGGAATAGTATTGATGCAAAACCATCACCCTATTGCATTTGAGAGCCAAAAACTGAAGAACTACGAGCACCACTACTCCATATATGACAAAGAAATGCTAGCTATCTTACATGCTCTCACGAAGTTCAAACAGTACCTGGTGGGCAGCAAGTTCAAAATCAAGACAGATCATAACATCCTCAAGTAATTCTTGGAGCAGAAGGAACTGAATGAGCGCCAATAGAAATGGGTCAACAAAGTACAAGCCTACGATTTCGAGATAGAGTATGTAAAAGGTAAGAATAATATAGTTGTTGATGCATTATCCAGGCAACCCGCCTCATTATCTCTCATGAGTATATCCACAAATTGGAGGGTTCTTCTCTTAGTAGAATACTCCAAAAATAAATTCGTTTGCGAATAATTGGATGGACAGATTCAGGATGACAGGTACAGAATTGTCGATGACATCATCTATTACAAGAGCAGGATATACCTCGTCCCAGAATCAACTTTAAGAAAAAAAATCATACAGGCAGCACATGACTCTCCACTATCAGGACATCAGGGTTTCTTAAGACCTATAGGCAGATCCGAGAGAGGTTCTCATGGAAGGGCCTTAAAGGGGAGGTTATGCAACACGTGCGGGAATGTAGCATATGTTAGTAGAACAAGATTGAGCACATCCATCCAGCGGGGTTGCTTCAGCCACTACCGATTCCAGAACAGAAGTGGGAAAGTGTCTCCATGGACTTCATTACAGGATTGCCCAAGGTCCAAGGGCAAGATTGTTTATATGTCGTGGTTGATCAACTGACCAAATTCGCACATTTCTTTTCTATATCATCTGATTACTCCGCAGCTCAGGTAGCTGAGTTATTCTTTAGGGAGGCCTTCAAGTTACACGGATTACCTAAGACCATTGTTAGTGACCGGGACAGCAGATTCACAGGTGCCTTCTAGCAGGAACTATTCAGATTAGTGGGGACCGAGCTTGCTACCAGCACGAGTTATCATCCCCAGAACGATGGACAAACCGAAATTGTCAACAAGTGGATTGAAGGATATCTAAGGAACTATGTAACAAGGCAGTAGCGAACCTGGATTAAATGGCTACACTTAGGGGAGTACTGCTACAATACTACCTATCACATGTCTATTAGGATGACATCGTTTAAGGCATTATATGGCTACGAGGCCTTAGACTATGCAGATTTAGCATTCTGAGACAACAGGGCTCCGAAAGCAAAGGATTGGGAACAGGACAGTCAGGATATTCTTAAAATCCTGAAAGAGAACTTATAAACAGCCTAGAATCAGCAGAAGTTGTATGCAGACAGACACAGGGTTGAGCGGAGCTTTGAGGTAGGAGATTTGGTATACTTAAGGCTCCAACCCCACAGACAGTCTTCACTTATGAAGAAAGGAGCAGAAAAGTTAAAACCTTGCTTCTACGGACCCTACAGAATAATCAGGAAGGTGGGAGAGGTGGCATATGAACTAGAACTGCCACAGAAGAGTAAAATCCACAATGTATTCCATGTGTCCAACTTGAAAAAGACCATTGGGCAACTCATTGCTCCATCAACAGAATTACCTCCTTTAGATGATGAGAGACTATTGACACTGGTTCCTGAATGGATCATACAAACTCGAGAAAGAAAACTCTGAAACTGGGTGATTAGAGAATACTTGGTTCAATCGAAAGAATTACCTCCAGAGGATGCCACATGGGAAGGAGAATAGGTATTGCAGCATCCCAGTTTGCAATTGCTTGGGGACAAGCAATCTCAAGCGGGGAGGACTGTAATGTCCTCTTCTGCTTAGGCATTGAGGACCAAACCACTAACCTATGTGATTCCTGTGGGTTCGAGCGGTTACTGACATTTAGGGAATCAACTGAAGACTGATGCCATCTATAGAAAATCTAGGGCATCAATATTATATCACCATTGGGTCGAAGAGGACCACCGGCATGCATGACATCTAAGCATTATTTAATGATGCATGCACCCAATTAAGTCTCCATGCGCATGCATGCAAGTCAACTGCAAATTAGAAGTTAAAGTGACCTAAGTAGGTCAAAAGTTAGGGTTTTCGCAGTTGAAAGTTATAAAAGAAAGATAAAGTGAATGGAAACTTTACTTTTGATTATTATTGATTTTGGAGCTCTTGAGTAGCAACACAGCGTGCGGCCACAGCAGTTGGGGTTGGAGACGGCGCCTTCAGCTAACGGGGTTTCGACAGTGAGATATCTACCCTAGTCTCCTTCAGGATAAACCATCCAGGTTTGTCACCGTGTCTATTGCATTCATCATTATCCAGTGTTCCAATATATGCCATAAGGTTATTTGCAGGTTCATCCATACAGCTGGGAGCATTTAGCTGGAAAACCCAAGTCATTCACCAAAACTCTGGATCATCATATTTCTTCTGCATGTGACCTGCATCCTCACTGATAGGATCACACTACTGCCTTGAGTGATTATCAGCCATCAGATTGTCCACCTGGGGCAGCTAGCAGCAGATTACAGAGGTGTGGGGGCATGAGCAGCAGACTGGTAGATCAATTTGCTAGGGCATCTGGAGAGGTCAAAACTCTTGCATGCTCCAGCCATCCTCTCCGGCACGGGCACACCTACCTTCCGACCTATTTTCAGCTGAAACTAACCATCCCTTCAACAAAAACGTCACACTTAGCTCATCAGACTACCGGGGTATTACGGTGGAAAACAAGGTCATCTCTTCATCAGCTCAATTCATCTTGCATGCGTATTTTCTTTGGAACATATTCAACCGGCTTATCAGTGGTAAGTGTTCATTCTATCCTGCAAACCCTAACCCTAATTTCAGCTATAAAATAGGGAAATTTTGCATGGTAGTTTGCATGCCCGGCTATTTCAGTAACTTTGCATAGAAATAGAAAATATCAGCATTTGGGATATTACATTCTAATATACATACAATCTAAAAGCTATAATTACATCTCATGGGCAATGCAGGAAACATTTTTTTTGTGTAACCAATGCAATCTGCTGCCAAACACAGATGCTTAAGAAAGGCAGCAAGTGGCATCCGACCTGATTAGAAGCATTCATATTATGAGAAAAGAAACTTTTAGATTGACGAGAGGGAAGGTCTTTTGGAATCTGTAGCATTTTACAAAGGCAGGTCTCATACAAGCCAAAAATTCCACAACGAAAAATGTTGTGGCCAGACCAAAAGGCATACAGTCAAAATATCAAAATAGGCACCAAATTTTTGAAGTGTCGAAGGTAACTCCAAGAATAACTTACAGGATATAATGTTGTGAACACAAAAATAGCACAAGGTTAGGTTAGATCAACCTACAATGGTTGGTTCAACCAAACTTGTAAAACAACCATGGACTGTTGTTGCATAATAGTCTTACTGGATTAGGTTGTTGCCTATAGTTTTATGTACTTAAATATTTTAAGTACATTGCTTGTCAAATAGGACTATTAGGCAACAACTTAAACCAGCCAAAAACTTTTGATGGTGGACCGTCAAATATGACTAGTATTTAATATATTTTGTCATTCTATATAATAATGTCATAATGGCCCAAGGGGTTAACTACTTAGCTCAGCCAATGGTCACCAATGCTGCTGAGCACTTCAATAGTTCCAAGCCAGCAAGTGCCCAATCCAAATCCCCCTCGATGAGGTGCACTAGTCTACACCGACAAGTTTAATAGAGATGCCATCCACAAATGTGTGGAAGCATTTATTGGGTTCCCCACAAAGTTTTCCTTGGGGAAAAATAAATTGCCTCTAACTTGTTAACTCATGAAAACCAAAGGAAGCTATGAAAGGTTCTCTCTAATCTCATCTTTCCTAGCAAATCAATTAATCCCTATCAATTTTCTCAAGGTCCAATAGACCGAAGTTGGTCTTAGTGGATGGTAATCATCATCATCATCAACAATTACTCATCCTATATACTATATATTAAATGGATTTTTAAATGTACTTTTAGTTGAGGTGTATAATTCCACATCACCCTACAATCAGGGAACCAGATAGAAATAGACAAGCAATCTCAAGTGTAACCTTGTGAATGTAATAATAGTATAGCATTAGAGGAGAACATATGGCCCTCATAAGCAAAGATCTTGAAATGGAGTCACCGCTCAGTTTTTTGGGGAGAAACTAGGAAAACAAGGAGGGATGCGTGAGGTCGGTAAGTTTAGTGGGATCTTAACCTTGTTTAATGAACTATCACTATGTGATGAGTTTACTAGAGTTAATTAAAGGAAGCAAATAAATAATAAACAAATTAAATTTTAACAAAGGAAATGCAATTAACTAGGATTAATTCACCTCTTTCATTTTGGTGAGCTAATTACCTACTTGCATGAAATGAAAGAGCTGAAAGGAAAGAAAGTACAGACCTAACTAACCCCTATTTTCCACCCAAAGAAAACAGCAAACAACAATCATTAGGTAGATAATCCCTTTTTATTATGGTGATCAAACAATCTGGGAAAGGAAGCCTCGGGTTTGTTACCTCCCTAAGCGGGTGAAAGCCCTTAACTAGGCGAAGCAATCTAAAACTAACCTAGTCTACTAAAAATAAGAGGAAGTTACTAGGAAGGTAGAGGGAACACAAACAATAAGCAAGCAAGAGAGTGTTAGCACCTATCCTATACCTGTGAAGCACTCTCCCCTTGCAAAAGTAAACTTGGCAAGCTATCTGCAATAATACAAAGCAAGAGCCACACAAAAACACATGCAAGTAAAGGAATAAACAATCAAACGCAAGTGTGATGACCTGTGATGCCCTTGATTGAGAAGGCTACCTCTTCACCCACAAAGTTGTGTTGAAGCTACCTTTGAGAGCCGAAGTTGGAAGATTGGATGAGAAGACAAGACTAGGCAAAACACCTCAATCAAGGCTACAAAGCAACAAAGGAACTACAAAACCAAATGGAAGAGAAGATACCAATTGTAGCTACCTCCAAGCTAGTACAGCGTTGAAGAAGATGGTGAATGCAAGCAAGCCCAAGAGCCATGGAAGATCAGATGTGAGAGCTAGATCACAAGTGAGCTATCAATTTGACAAAGATTGAGCCTGAGGGAAAGGAATTAGAGACACGTTGGAATGAAATTTGGAGCAACTTAAAAAAATTCAGGAATGCTTAAGTAGCATTACCAATCATTGCATTGAGTATTGGGGTGAGCATTCCTCTTGGTAAAACTGAACTGTGGGTTTACAATCCCACTGTATCACAGGTATGTCGACCATACCATGAAGATTTCTCAAAATAACATTCCATTGCATTGGAGGAATAAAAAAACTGCAAGAAACATGCGTGGTATGATTAAATAAAGCAGTGGTTTGATACACGTGCCAAAACCACTTAAGGCAATGTTTGAATAAGTGCGTGCCTCAAAAAGTGTGTCATAAAGAATTAGGACCATTTGGAGACAGACTAAAAGCTCCATAACTAATAAAGACCCCAATAAGTTGTAACAACCCTGTTTTGCCCCGAATGTATATATTGAAATATGCATTTATTTTGGTAGGCTGGAAGCCTGAGACAGTGATCAAAAATTAAAATGACCTGAACATTGTTATGTATAACTCTGTTATGTTTATTAATAAAAATTCCTGGGTGGCTGCAGGAGAGGATCAGACAAAAAGAGATGGAGGGCTATGAGTCCACAAGTGGTGAGGGTGAGAGAAGGCCAAGGGGGCAAAGGAACCCTAGTCAAAATGTCTTTGACCTCACCTTAGACTTTGCATATTATGTCTCTAATGGTTTGAAATCATAGCTCGAAATGTTAAATATAATTTTTCTCATTAAAATTGTAAAATTTTTTAAATTTTTGAAAAGTCCAGTGCATTGAAATCATACTGCTCTAGTTCATTACAGGTTCCAGTTCCGGTTCAAGTTGACCCTCGACTGGTTCGAGTCTCGACTCCAAGATTTAAAACATTTTGTAAAACCATGAGTCATAAGACAAATCAATATTGGCTCCATTGCATGGACCTTCTACCAATCTTGTGAGCAAGATAAGATAAGATAAGATCATTTTATTAATGTCCAACAAGTGACCACAAAGGTAAAGTCAAGAGCTTACTTCTCATTTCACCAGGGAAGTCACATGCATAGTGGAAAAAATCGGTGATGTCCCCAAAAATCACAATTTTTTCTGACTGCTGATTTTTTGCCACGAAAAAATCGCATTTTTTTTTAAATTGGACATTGGAAAAAATTGGGAAAAAATGGGGAAATATCAAGAAAAATTGGGAAAAATCAGAAAAAAATCGAGAAAAACGAGAAAAATCAGGGAAAACATCGAGGAAAATCGGCAAAGTACAAATTTTACACTTTCTAATGCTTGCCGCGGTTTGCCGATTTTTGTCGATCCGATGTTGCCAAGAAGATGTTTTTTGGACCCTTGCCGATGCCGATTTTTTCCAATATTCACATGCAAGAACGACCAGGATGTAACCCTCAATTCCTTCCACATTGTTCCCAATTTGCAGTAGGATGAACACACAAATAGGAGAGAGAAACATGGAGGAAAGTCTACAGTTATCTGAGTCGTCGGATTCTATTAAACTAGATCAGCATTTGAGACTCCCACAGGGTTTTTATGGGGTCCATTGATCAAAGAATGGGACGAGAAACCACATAGACATCAACCTCCAATCCTTCCTCAAACTGACAACTATGAAAACACCTGCAGGGTATGAACTTTAGAGCTCATGGATAGCTAAACGAGGAGCCCGCACTCCATGAGAACTCCTCCAAGTGACATTGGTTGTGATTCTCAAGGCTAAAGTCAAATTCCATTAACTGGGTAGGTTGGCCATTGAGTGTTTTGATGAAGGGAAGAATTGATATTATTTTGGGAAAAAGGGAGGCAACATTGACAAATTTTCATTCATAGAGATAAAAGAGACAAAGATTTGAGAAGAAGAGGGAGAGACGTACGAGCTCTCAACAAAGACCAAAAACTAAGGTTCCTGCCTCAGAAAAAAGACATAAATAAAGATGGGAGAAATGAAAACTCTTGTGAGTCCTTTGTAACCTTACTGACACTGAGACTTGCCAATATTTTAGAAGGTTTGAGTAAAGAAGACAGAAGAGTTAGAGGGAGAATGACCCCAACTTTTAAAGGGAACAAGGAAGGGTCAACATGGAAAATTGCCAAAAAGTCGAGATTAGGAGGGAAGGCCAAGGACCTACCCTTGAAGAGGCAAAGTAGAAAGGAGGCACAAGTGTCTAAAATGAGCAAGAGGAAGGAAGCAATGCCAAGTGAGGAACCTTGGGCAATAAGCAAGGGAAGGCTATCATTTAATGACAAGGCCTATGGCAGGAAGTGAAGGGGGAGCCCTATGCAGGAGGGGAGGAAGCACAAGAAAAGGTGGGACCTAAATCAAAGGTAGGCTACATGGAGCACTAGGGGCAAGGAAAATTGCAGAGGAGACACATTCCAAGGCAAGGGAGAATGACAATGTAAGGAACAATATGAGGAGGGCTAGGCATAAAGGGTTATTTTGGCTACTACCCATTCAATAATCAAAGTCAAATAAGGGGGAGGGGGTCGGTTAGGTAGAATCCAAAGTGTCAAGAGAAGAGAGCTAGGCATAAAGTGTTATTTTGGCTACTACCCATTCAATAATCAAAGTCAAATAAGGGGGAAGGGGTCGAGTAGGTGGAATTTAAAGTGTCAAGAGAGGCAACGTTGATATATCCTACCATACATGTTTGTACGCCAGGTAGGTCTAGGGTAAGTTGCTTAATGATGTCTTCAGGTATGTCACAATTAGATGTAAAAACTTGGCATGTTACAAGTTCAATGATAACGTCAAGGAAGGTAGGTTGTTCAATGTTTACTTGAGTAGCCTTATCACCATCCTTTCTTTTGAGAGCATGATAGTCTTCTTTAGTATGAGAATTGAGCTTGTTGTCGAGACACCACATGTTAGTCTTGGTTTTAGTTCAGTTAATGGTTTGGTTGGAGACGTGTTGTACAAGGAAATGAGAGGTTTGAGTGGGGTAGGTCTTTCATCCAATATTGCCTAGGGCCACATGAGACAACGATAGGGAAGTGGGAGGTCTCGACTCTCGATAAAAAGGTGATGGGAAGGGTCATAAGGAGAGCTCTAGAAAATGAAGGCCATCATATTAGCACCCTCCTTTGGATCCCATGAGAATGGGTGCAACTCATACTTGACAGAATAGGCCTCACCTTCATGATGGAAGAACAACTCTTCCTTACAGTGCAAGGGATGGCCATCATAGAGTCAACACCAAGGTCATATAAGGAGGAGGTTGTATTCAAGGTCAAGGTCAAGAACCACAGAAAGACAGAACATGGTTTTGGGCTCAAGGCCCAAGGGTAAGGTCTAGAGTCAAAGAGCCAATTTGTTTTCCTTCTAACTTGTTTAAATTTTACACCTTACCAAGAAAGGCTAGTACAAGAAAGGTTGGCTATACCTAGGGAACTACAAACTTGAAGAGGAACAACATTGAAGGCAGATCAAGGATTGGTGGCTGCAAATTTATTGCTTTTGCTACCACATTGGATCTAAATGATAGCAAGGGAAGCAACGTTGATCTGTCACTTTGTAGAGCTAGTAAGATCAAAGAGATCAAAGGAGAAGGTAGGTCCTTGAGCAAAAATTTTGGTAGCTATGATAGTTGGACTTTTGGTACCTCGGAAAATGTCCAACAAAGTACCATTAATGGTAGCAACAAACAAAAAATATTTGGGCCTCTAGCAAAGCTTTTGTATATCATTCCATACAATAGTGAATGAGGACAAGGGGCCATTTATGGAGAAGAGAGATAGAGGGCACATGCATGCACATCCATTAGTTCAGTTCCAATTTCAATGATGTTTCATATTTAGCAAGTCAATTCTATCTCAATTTTGTTTTAGTTAGTAGTGGCAAGTACATTTAGTTAGAGTGGTTTGCATGTGGAAAGGTTCTAAGAAATTAAGAATACATGGTGCAAATCCCTAGATGAGACTAAGATGTATGCATGCATGCTTGCACTCTTTTCTAGTGGGCACACTTCCTAGGAATTGACGACACAAATCCCAAGGCCAAGAATAGATCTAGGGCTTAGGTTTATTTTAGTTAAAGTGTTGTAGTGCATGTGTCCAAATTTATTGTACCTTCTCTTCTTCCTAATCTATAAAGGAGAAGGCAAGGGTATAGGAGAGGGTGCATGCACCACAATCAGTTTAGTTCTAGTTTATAATTTCAATGTTACAAACATCGTGATGCTCCCAGCTTGATGATATTGTCACTGGAAAAAATCGCCAGATGAAAATATCCCTATTT
The DNA here is from genome assembly GCA_001517045.1 of Pseudotsuga menziesii. Taxonomy (NCBI): domain Eukaryota; kingdom Viridiplantae; phylum Streptophyta; class Pinopsida; order Pinales; family Pinaceae; genus Pseudotsuga; species Pseudotsuga menziesii. Next base: position 14,995 of record LPNX010459891.1, on the reverse strand, counting down.
TTTGAAAATATCGGCAAAAAAACAAAAAATATAGCCAAAAATCGAGAAATGTAGGCAAATTATCATCTAAGTCAAAAAAATGAATATTTTTTAATTTTGTCAATATATTGCCGATGTTTCCTAACATTTTCCGAGATAAATCCTATTTTCGTTTCTGAACCCTCAACGATATATTCCCCAACATGATATTTGTAACTTTGGTTTATATGATGTTTCATATTTATCAAATCAATTATATTTTTTATTTTTGCTCTAGTTAGTAGTTGCATGCATAATTAGTTAGGGCACTTTGCATTGCAAAGGCTCCAGGAATAGATGGGGTGCAAATCCCAAGATGAGAGACATGCATGCATGCATACTAGTATTCTCTTCTAGCATGTGTACTTTCCTAGGAATAAATCTTTCATATAAGTTGAGTGCTAATTGTTGGAAATTTCACCCCGAAATGACACTAAACAACAAGCTACTAATATCTTCACCAAATCCATGATAAAGGCGAAGTTTCTCCATCTTCACAACTTATTGGGGATGCGAGAAGTTGTCATCAAGAGGAAATGTTAGCATAATGACATCTTCCTCCAACTGTGTTCTAGCCCTCTAGTCATCATTAAGGGGGGATGTTAGAATGTGTTAATGAGTGTCTAGTGGTCTCATTTACAGTTGTACAAAGCCTAGGGAATTTTGTAAACATAATGAGTCATACTAATATTATTAGGCCATGTTATTCTTCAATAACTAATTAACTTATAAAAGGAGTTATCCCACATTCATCATGAGATATGTTCTCTTGTCCCTCTACCATATATAATACAGGTGAAAGAGGCCCAATTGAATGCAATGTAATGTGATATGTGTGGAGCCCAAGTATTCTAAGATCGGAGAGTTTACTTGAGAAATAGAAGACCGGCTTTCGTGGATGTTTCCCCATCTTGGGGTTTTACCATCTAAATCCCTTGCTTCTTGCTTTTGATTTACTGTTTTATTAATGTTTTCCATATGAGTTTAGACTAGTTAAATCTTTGACTATTTGTTATTGCAATTATTTCCTAATCTAACAAACAGGAACTCGCTAGTGGTGTCACCAATATGTAGCATGATAATTAGAGTGAGGTACCATAGTACCACAAACACAGTAAGTAGAGACACCACTTGGTTTATGAGTTAATAAGGTTTCTAAGAAACAACTTGCCTAATATTTGCTAGAGGCAAAAGTACTCATCGATAGCCAAGTCCATATCATCCAACCTCTACATGTCCTTTCACTACATAGGCTTTACCTCCTTATCGCTTAAATAAATTGGCACTTCTGGACCAAATTTTATGAGAACATTTGAATAAGAAACAAGTAAACGAAATGGATTAGCTTATATTTTGCTTCCAATTCTAAAGGAAATTGGAGAAGGTTTTGGTTTTCTATGCAATTGTCCTTATTACTTAGCATGTTTTGTTGTACACTACTTCCATCTCTTGATAACCACTTAAGGTTGGTCCTAGATCAAGCTCATTTGTGAATATTTCAATGTATCACCGGCATATGATTCTTTGTCTTCAGCTGACCATGCATAAAAAAAATTAACCTTGTCCCCAAATCATCTTTCTACACATCCTTGCAAAATAGTTAATTATATTTTCCAAATATGCCCAGTGATATACAAAGAGTTCGAAGAATGAAAACAAAAAAGGTTAGTTTGGTCTTCTATACAATTGTACTTGTTACTGTTGTGTGCTTTGTTGTAAACTCCAGTTGATTCCCTCTACCTAACTAGTTAAGGGTGTTGAATCTTAGCATTACCATGTATTCTTTAAAAAAATTGCAGACTGTAAGATAACCATAAGACAAGTGTAGTAGATAAATCAAAACATCACACACATGAACACAAGATGTTTTCCACGGGGAAACCTTTAAAGGACAAAAACCCCAAAAGCATTAGTAATTCATCCCTTAAATGAGATGACTGAGTTTGAAGAAGAAAGAGAGAGTTTGTCTCTGAATAATGTGATGAATGTAGCACAAATTCTTCCAAACCCTAGCAAGCTTGGACAGGGTTTACAAACCCTACCATACTTCTTCCAAACCCTAGCAAGCTTGGACAGGGTTTACAAACCCTACCATACTTCTTCCAAACCCTAGCAGGCTTTGTCTAAAAATTGTTGCAAGGACAATTTTCACAAAAATAGCAGATTAGGACTTCCGCTAAAATGTTGTTGCCCAAAAGCCTTTTAATGTTGTTGATTTCCCAAACTGCCCGAGATCAGATTACTGCCCGAGGATGGTTGTTGGCTACCCGAGGTTGGTTGTTGGTTGCTCGACGATGCTAAAAGGCTTCCCATGAGCATGTTATGCTGCCCGAAGTCTGCCCAGAAGCACAGAGGCAGCCTGTGAAAAGAATTACCCAGCCCGGATCCATATCAGGCTGCCCGAGATCAATTTAAGGGCTGCCCAGATTTATTAGCAGCTGTCTGAGATATATTCCTATTGCCTGGACAATTTTGCTGCTGCTTAGAATTCCATAAGGCTGCCCGAGATAGTTCTGTGCATGCCCGTGACTCCTAAACCAATACGGGGTTGCCCGAAGATGGAGACACCCTGCCCAAACCTCTGTACAGTTGCCCGAGACTTTTTACAGGTTGCCCGTGAAGAGTTAGGGTTGCCCAAGTTTTCCTGTTGACTGCCCGTGAGCATAATAGAGTTGCCCAAACTCTTCTCTAATGCCCAGAACAACTTCTCTGCTGCCAGGAGCTTTCTCTGTCGTTGCGCGTGATCTCAACCTTCAGCCCGAGCCTGCCCGAGATTCTGTGTGGCTGCCCAAACGTGCCTGAAGTCTTTGTTCAGTTGCACGAAGTTCTTTGTAGCCTATTGTTATCACATATATAGTAGTCAGGCTACCATATTCTATTTTTTGAATTCCAGTACATTTTTCAACCAACTCCCTTACATATGAGATGCTGAGATGAGCATTTATGATGGATCAGTATTTGATCGATGGACTATAGTACTCTCCCATGCCATGACTGAGTCTCAGAACACTCAGATTTGGAGACTGATGTAGTCATTTTATCTATTTACAGAGCAGTTATTGGTGCCCAGAGTTGTATCAGTGTTTTCTCATTGCACTGATTTTGGCTCAGATGGATTATTTACATGTGTATGACTCAGCTTATACTATCTTGTTTTATGGTTATCATCGCTCTTATATTCATTCTTGTGACATGTATTAGCATTTAGTGTCATTATCTGGCGATCATATAAATATGTGGAGTTGGATGTGTTACTATTATGTATTGATGTCCCTACCCAAACCTGGAAGTTCTTGATCTATACTCGTTGGTTTTACCCTCCTTAGGGAGAATAGAGGTAGTCATTCTCACCATACTTTGGCTTGCTAGTGTTGGTTTCATTATTCATTGTATCCACCCATCCATTACCTTCCAGTTATGTTCTTAACCCGACCTACTACTTGACTTATGGCATGGAATACCTTTCCCCACTAGAGCTTTTGTTGGACAAGCCTCCCTGTTATTTGTGTCTCGGTTCTGAGTTGCCTAGGTTTGTTGGCTAACCTAAAACAAGTAGTGTAGCCATCAATACAATGTATTTGGAAATGAAATGAATATCTTATGAAAAAGCCCATTCATGAAAAGTAGTGTTTTTAAACATACGTGAATGCAAGGCTAGCCTAATGAAATTGGCTTTGAAGTACAATGAAATGAATATCTTAATGCATTCATGAAAAGTGTTTTTCAACATACATGAATACATAAAGCCTAAATAATAAAAATCCATGCAATAAGAACATGGACCAAGGCTATGGAAAATCAAAGGCCCAAAAAAGCAATGGTTCCTAAAGTTATATCTAAAGATTGCTGGCCTTACTTGTATTGAGTTGGATTGTGAGCATTTGTCAAGGTGAATAAGCACCTCTGAAGTTACTCACTTATTTGTGAGACACTACCATCCCCTGTGTTGTTGTTTGTCCTTCAAATGCTAGAGTGAGTATTCCCTTTCCATATCCGAAGTGTCACAATGTCAAGTTGGTAGTCACCCTTTGGCCTAGCCTTGTGAATTTTAGCCCTCACCCTTCACTAGAAAATTGATTACAACTATGAAGTGAGTATGGTCTTGAAAGTCTGGTTTGAGTTATAGTTAATAAATGAAATCCTTTATATTTGGTTGCTAGATCACCAATGAAATGATTACTACTTGTTATAAGTGTTATTTTGAATGATTTGTAAAGCATGTCTTGACCTATGAACACTTGCAGCAACTGGATGCTAGCCTAAGTTATATTGTTGGTTGTATGGTTATTTACAGATTATTATTTTGTCTATCTGGATATTGTAAATGATAATGCAAAAACCTAGAGGGGGTATGAGTATACACCTTAGATGATTGGGCTCAGTTTACCCTTCTGGTGCAGTTTTACTATACAGGATGGCATGTCTGAGCAGGGAGGTATTTTTCTTGGATCTCCTAGGGCGCTGTATCAGGCATGGGGGATCCAGCCACTTGTTTGTACCACATTACCCCCTCCTAGACAGCTTGGTGGGCTCAGTTGGATAACACAGGCACCCTAGGAGGCAGTTTCTGGCATATCACATTTCCCAAGGCAGATAAAAAATAATTAAAATGGCTACTGAAGAATTCAATTTGGGCTACTGAGGCAAGGAAATAGCATGGGATGAGTTCTAATGACGACGGTGATGTCTTCCACTTCTTCTCCAGCAGTTGCAGCGCTTGGATGGGCCCACATATATTTTTTCGGGCATTTTATATTATTTTCTAGAGCTTTTGGAGGCTCACGATTTCCTCGAGGCATAATTTCATAGTTAAAAAATTATATTATTTTTATTGTGCCATGGGGACACCCAAAGGGAGTTAGTTAACACTCCCTGGACCCACCATGTGCTTCATTTATTTTTTGTTGAGTGGGATCCCCTCTCCTAGGGTGATTTAGTCCACTTTTATATTATATTATAGTATTGATCCATGTATTGTATGTTGAACTCATCTCAACCGGTGATTAAAACATTTGTATCTTTTAATGTCAGCCACCCATTTGAAAAATGGTTAAGATTTTGGTTCTCTCATTCCTATTTAAAGGAGAGAGCTTCTCATTTGTAAGGGGTCTTTGGCTCTTGGATCTGGATAATAGAAAGACTATTCTTGTGGAAATTTTTTGGATCTCCTTTGCATTTGATGTTCTTCGATGGTGATTGGAAAATCTATTGCTTCCTAGCATTTGGGTATTTGTTGTGAGATCTATATTTTTTGGAAACATTGTCTTGTCTACAGGAGGGCAACTTCAACTTGGGCATTTTTGCAGGGGTTCCTCAACTCGCTTGGATTGGATGCGCTTGTATCAGGGGCTTTCATTAGTATCATTGCGATCTATGATTTCATCTTGCTATTTTTCTGTAGCAATTGTTCTTTTCTCGTGACGCATCAATTCTGATATGGTTGACGTTTGTTGTGTAGAAGAGAAGACGCATTGGCTTCCTTGGGCAAATCGTTTTACATAGAAACTTCCTCAAATCTTCTCAAATTAATCGGGACGGCATATGATCATCATCAAGGCATCTGCAAGGTTTTCCAAGTAAGATCTATAGGTTAGTTCTTCTTTTTCTAGATCTCAATCAATTGGCATCTTTATTTTCATGTTAAAACCCTAAATATTAAAAAAATTTAAAAAAAATATTATAGATCAAACCGCTTGATCTCGGGGCAAACCATTTCTGGGTTTTGTAGATCAGGTCAAACCCTAATTGGGTCTTCAAAAAAGTTTTGCTAAAGTGACTCCATTTGGCCCAAACCCCAAGGCACTGTTCTCTAAACCCTAAATATTAAAAATCAAAAAATATTATAGATCAAACCGCTTGATCTCGGGGCAAACCATTTATGGGTTTTGTAGATCAGGTCAAACCCTAAGTGGGTCTTCAAAAACGTTTTGCTAAAGTGACTCCATTTGGCCCAAATCCCAAGGCACCGTTCTCTAAACCCTAGCACTACCCTTCATGTTGCCTCCTCCTCTTGCGATTTGATCTTTTCCTTGTGGCTCGAGTACTTTGATACTGTTATACCTTCTTTCAAGTCTATCCCATGGTACTAGATAGCCCCAATCCTGTTCTTACCCTCCCTACATTGGTCACGTTTCCCAAGGCAGTGGATATCTTCACCTTTTGCTAGTACCTTAACCCCAGATCTAGTATTTACCTCATAGGTCACCTATGTCCCAACTTGGATCAGACCTCATATCTCCCAAGACTTAATCCAAAGCCTTGGTTCACCTAGTGACGTCATCCATAGATCTAGGGTTTCCATCACCTCACACCTTACGTACCTCAAGTCCGTTTGATCTGATTTGGTGTCTAGGTCTGATCTCTCCTATCGGGAGTAGATCTGGGTCTCCCCCATTGTTGTTTGGGGCTAAGACAACATAAAGTGAAGACTGCCTCGATTGGTGTGACAACCATCCATTTGGGAGTCAAGGCAATCTTGGTTCCACCTCCTTAGTTGTTTGTCCCTCTATCGTCCATCTTGGATCCATCTCACAGAGGCAACTACAAGGTTGGTGATAACATTTTTGTGTCATTGTCGAGGAGGTAGAGGCCTACCTTGGTTCGACATACCTCACCTCTTCTACGACATTATCCGTTGGTGAACACGGCAATCCGTTCACCTGGCGACTCCACAACGCGACTCCACTGAGAAGTGAACCCATCACATAAATCATAATGAGTTCAAATGTATTATTAAGATGCATGAAGAAATTAAATGAAAACATAAATGAACTTGGAAGGCAAATAAACGAAAGGAATAAATGGAGGTCAGATTCTTGGTATGAGGATGATCTTGACCATGATTGTGGGTATGAGTCTAATTATCGCAATCCTTATGATACCCACCAATTCCCTTACCCGCACTATAAAGAATGCCTAACCATCTCTAGTGAGCCGATGAACAAGTGTCAAACCCAATCAAAGCTTTATAGCCAATTAACCAAAGCTGTTGAAAAAAATGACAAACGGACTCCTTTTGACTTTTCTGAAATACCTGGGGCACCTCATCCTATGCTAAACGACTACATTAGGAGGTTGCCCTAGTTTAGTGGAAATAATAATATATCTATTGAAAGTCATTTGGATATTCTCTGGGATTACATGGAAATTAGAGGTGCAGACAATGAAGATGTTTATATGCGAGCCTTAGGAGAATCCTTGCGAGGAGATGTTCAACTATGGTTTGATCATTTAGCACCGGAATCCATCACTGGGTATGACATGTTCACGGATCTATTAATTAATAAGTGGGGTAGGAACACTGAAAATTCTTTAGAGTGTCAATCTAGCAATGATTGTGCCGTTGATAATCAATATATTGACAATTTGCTTTCTCAATTGGATCATTCCTCTCCTGAAATGTTCCAAATAATGAGTGTGCCTGCAATCCATAAGAATGTTACAGAGTACTTTGAAAATAATGTTTCAAAACCTCATGCTGAAACTAAGAGGGATATCAATCAAATCATACGAGATACTCTGTTATTATTACCTGAAGCAGTCACAGAGCAAATCTTGGATTTAATCCGTGGAAGGGAACCTAACAATCACCATCAAGAAAAATCTATAGTTGAGCCTTCCATTTGTGAGTCCATTAAAGAGCCCTTTAGAAGAGCAACTCCATAGTCATTGCCTAATTGACAATAATTTGAGTCAATATTCAAGCTATCCGAATCTGGATTCAGATTTTGATCATAACTTTGAAGAAGAAGAAAATTTTGAAAACAATATGACTTATCCCGAGAGCCAATCATGTCATCATTATATGGTTGAAGAGCACGCTTGTAAAGTTGATAGGAAAATTGAAACTGAACTTATTGATGTTTTTCCTTATCTAAAGCTTAAGGAAGAACAATCACATGATGATACAGTTGTAAGTGAACATGATCAAAAACATTGCAATGAGGGTCCTTGTCCTAATAGTATCGATAGAATCCTTCATCTAATCCTTAATCAGAATATGTTGGTTCAATGTGTGGATACTGACCTTGTTTCAAATCCTGAAATCACTCTTAGAATTAATTTGAAAGCTCTTTCCTCTCATCAAATTCTGAGATCAATTGTTCCAAATCTGGGAGAAAATTTTCAATCCACCCTCCTTTCCCAACTTTTTGGGTATTCTTGTATGGGTTTGTGTTCTAATCAAGCAGTCACTTTTGAAATTGTTAGTTAGGAGTTTGAGCATGGTCACATAATTGGAGAAAATGCGCTTCAATTCCCTTCTCGATCATCTGTCATGAATAATCTTTTACAATTTATAAATCTTTTGTATGTGTGGTTGGAGAAGGTGTATAAAGATCAATTTCATCTTTTCTCAATTTTTAAGCAATAAACAGGCTTGATCTCATTTACAGTTTCATTACATTACAACTTGTCCCCATTTGATTCTCCCATTTCTTCTGGAGTAAATAGAATTGAATGTCCTAGTAAGGTAGAGGAGAAAACAAAGAACTGTTTGGAGTGGTTGAATCATGAGTCATATTGCCTTCTTCCATCAAGTACGAACTCACATACCTTTTATGATCCTATCAGTATCTTGATGGATGAGTTTCTAAAAAGTCAATTTCAACCTTGGCATGATGTCATTCTAAATCTTTCTTTGAATTTCAAACAACAAGTTAGAATGGTTTCAATTCTCATATACATTGCTTCTAAACCATCTCTGGCTTGTTGGGTCATTAACTGTAAAGAAAGAACAATCGATCATTTTAGCAAGTGGTTACATTGGATCTATCATTTTACTTAGCACTTCCCTTATTGGTTAAGGTCAGAGTAGGAAGGACCTGAATAAGCCTTTTCTGGGCAGTAGTTTAGCTTTTCAATCTTGCATTTTTGGTCTTTTCCTAAAGCTCGCCTTTTGAAGCTCGTAGTGTAGTTTTCAGTCTTAGCATGTTTTTCCAGCAATAAAAAATCAAACTTTTCTTAAAAGTTATGGTTATGGTTATAGATAAGATTTATTTTCTGCTTTTCAGTTTCATGCAATACAGTTTTAGTACTCTATTTTATCTACATATGGTTCTGACGACCGGTCTGTGAGTTTGGTATACCTCTGGACATTTTGCAGATATTTGGTGGCATCTTGGTAGCGATTGCAAAGCTGGAATTTTGGATTGAGGATGTGAGAAACAGAGTACAAGGACCAGAGATTCTGAGGTTCTCAAGTGCTCTATTCAGCAGAGCACTTGTCCCAGCCGGAGCCAAATGTTATCACATATATAATAGTTGGGCTACCATATTCTATTTTTCAGATTCCAGTACATTTTTCAGCTAGCTCCCTTGCATATGAGATGCTGAGATGAGCATTTATGATGGATAGTATTTGATTGATGGACTATAGTACGCTCCCATGCCATGACCAAGTCTCAGAACACTCAGATTTAGAGACTGATGTAGTCATTTTATCTATTTATGTAGTCAAATACTGATCCATCATAAATGCTCATCATGAAAAGTATTGTTTTTAAACATACGTGAATGCAAGGCTAGCCTAATGAAATTGGCTTTGAAGTACAATGAAAAGAATATCTTAATACATTCATGAAAAGAAGTGTTTTTCAACATACATGAATGCATAAAGCCTAAATAATAAAAATCCATGCAATAAGAACATGGACCAAGGCTATGGAAAATCAAAGGCCCAAAAAAGCAATGGTTCCTAAAGTTATATCTAAAGATTGTCGGCCTTATTTGTATTGAGTTGGATTGTGAGCATTTGTCAAGGTGAATAAGCACCTCTAAAGTAACTCACCCATTTGTGAGACACTGCCATCCCCTGTGTTGTTGCTTGTCCGTCATATGCTAGAGGGAGTATTCCCTTTCCATACCCAAAGTGTCACAATGTCAAGTTGGTAGTCACCCGTTGGCCTAGCCTTGTCAATTTTAGCCCTCACCCTTCACTAGCAAATTGATTACAACTATGAAGTGAGGATGGTCTTGAAAGTTTGGTCTGAATTATAGTTAATAAATGAAATCCTTTATATTTGGTTGACTGATCGCCAATGAAATGATTACTACTTGTTATAAGTGTTATTTTGAATGATTTGTAGAGCATGTCTTAACCTATGAACACTTGCAGCCAAAGTTACATATATCGTGTCGGCGGATAT
>LPNX010459849.1:87711-125534 GCA_001517045.1 Pseudotsuga menziesii | reverse complement strand
AGAGGAGTGGGGGTTAGTAAGAGTTAGGGGGAAGAAGGGAGTTAGGGGGGAACATAAAATAATAAAAGTATAATTGACAAAACAAGCGCTCATTGTAGCATTTAAAAATGCGCGCATGTTTTGCTTCACTAAAATGCACTCCCGTTTTGCTTCACTAAAACGCGCTCCTGTTTTACTTCACTAAAACACGCTCCCATTTTGCTTCAATTCAAAAATGTATTCCCTCCAAATGATAAGGCCGAGCCTTGACCCATGCTTGCATGGAATTCTTATGCCTATGTGTCTGCTTCGTACTTTGCTTCAGATTCAACATGCCTATGCCTTGGAGTATGATAAACCATGGCTAATTTAGCATTATATCCAAATTTTCAATATGCGAGCGTGTTTAGCCATTCGTCTGATTATGCTGCACACCTGCAGATATGGTTTTTTTTGCAGATTCCAAATATGTAAATTTTAACAAGAATACATTATTTTTTCTATTTTTTTCTTATTTATCTTCTATCATCACTCCTCAACTCAAAAAACACACTGTTAGTGTTTCGTCCATATCTCTTTCGTTTCTCAACCATTTAAAAAAAATTGTATGGTGCACTAAAGAACACCGAGCTCTACATGCTATAAAAAACCCATTTTCAAATAATTGCATTAAGACATTCAAACGTTGCACCCACAATTGACGTACCGTTTTCGAGGTTTGATCTCTTAGATAATAAATAAAAAAATTTAAAAATATTATTTTTATTATTGGAAAAATAGTCGCGCACTAGTACTATATGTTCTCTATATGTATACCTATTTTCGTAAGTTTATTCCATCATTTAGTCACTCAGACGCTGCACCCACAAAAACATATACCTTATAATTTGTCCAAAAAATAAAAAGTGCATGTTAAAAAAGATCTAACTTTAGATAGTTAATAACATTTTCAATAGAAAAACATTATATATTTGGAAAGGTCATTCAATTTCCTACATTTCTTGTTTTTTATTGATCGCAAGATTCATTGTATAAGTGTCTCAAAATATCCATGCAAGTTGATGGATGTCTGTTTTTTCAGTTTTTTATTGCATCTAACGCGCCAAAAGAGACCCTCATCTTTGTGCACTCACCCCCATGTGACAACACATCAATTATAAGATATCTTGTAAACTAAAATTTGAATACGATGTGCAATAAGTTTCCTTTTAAAGGAATTAATATCAAATATATTGTAAACCAAAAACTTAAATAAAACTTGCAATAAGTTTTTATAATTATATTGAGCTCTTTTAAAGGAATTAATATCAAATACATTTTTTTGTTGGGTTGAGAGTTGTTTATAATTATATTGAGCTCTTTTAAAAGAATTAATATCAAATAATATTGTAAACCAAAAATTTTAAATAAGACTTGCAATAAAAATAAGTTTTTATAATTATGTTGAGCTCCTTTTAAAGAAATTAATATCAAATTCTATAATTATATTAATAACAAATACATTATATTAATATCAAATTCCTACATTTTTTTGTTTTGGTGAAGCTTATTTGGTTTGGATCATAATTCTTTTATGTTTCTTGTTACAGTGTTAATCTTCAAGATGGCCAGGTATATAGTGGACAGGAGTAGCTAAGAAAATTCTATTGCAAAATGCTACATATTTTCTTCATTTGTCTTTAATTATATTAAAGGTATATAGCAGACATGGAACGAAGAGTAGCTAAAGAAAATTCTATTGCAAAATGCTACATATTTTCTTCATTTGTCTTTAATTATATTAAATTCTACAGATGAAATTAATTATTTCTTTACATTTATCTAGGATTTGTACTTGAAACTTTAAAAAACATATAAGTTTTAAGCATCTTTTATTATTATTGTTATTATTATTTTAATAGCTACAAATTATAAAAAAAATTAATTTAAATCTTAAATTATTATTTTTGAAATGTAAATATTTAACAAAGGACTTACAAAGAACATCATGTTATAGCATGGAAAGATAGCACTTCCTTTCAGAGTCACTTGGGCTAGACCCAATTGACTTAAAATTTAGTGCTAATGACTTCCCATCCAATATTAAAGTTCAAAGTTATGTTTTTATGAAAATTTAATCATTTGCCAACAATTTTATGATAATCATGATATTCAGCAAATGACCTACCAAGAGCATGATGCTATAACATGAGATTTGAACCTAAATGAGGAGTAGAACAATTTTTTTTTGCAACCATAGAGATAAACCAATTTGACAAAATTCAAGATATACATTTTAGAGTTACATTTACCACTAAAAAATAAACTCAAAAATAAATAAGTTTAGGACTGATATATCAAATATTATGTAATATGTTATTTTCCAATTATGAATAGATTTATTATTCATTTGTTCCAAATTATAAGTCATCTTCAAATTGTAAATTAGTTAGTAAAAATTTATAATGGAAATTCACGTGAATTAAGTGAAACCACGAATTTAGAAAAATTCTAAAATTCTTTATAAGTTTTAGAAGAGTTTTCACACGAAATGAAGTGAGTTTGTCCAAGTAATAACTTTCTCAAACTAAAAATAATGAACTTGAATATATACAGCCTGAGACGCATACAAAACCTAAAAATATATAACATATAAACATGTGAATGATGTATGAAATGGTTTAAATATTCAAAATGGATTGTCATGTTTGGGTTTTTTTACTTAGCATTGTTCTTCTTTAAGCCTCGAACCAACCACTTTATATTCTTGTAGTAATTTTTTTATTTTGAATAAAATTTCAATTTAATCACTGATTTCAAATTTTAATTCAAATCTTCCCGTAAAAGTCTATGTGATGTTCCTTGTTTTTTAATGGGAAATGAAAAAGAATAGACCAAAATCTCTTAAATGTTTATTTTTACAATTTTAGCTATCAAAATAATTTAATTTTCTTCATAACTCAAAGTCAATCACCAACTACAATGCAATTTATTTATAATTCAAATTAAATAAATTCAAATGTTTATTTTGCAAATTCCAAAAACATGCCAACATTCTCTCGCAGAGATGACGGATTCGAGTGGAGCGATTTGTCGAGACTTATCAGAAGCAAAATCAAAACGTAAGAGAACTCCTGTATATTCTGATTTGTGTTTTCATCAACCGTAATTAAGAAATAAAGTTTAGTTCAACTTCATTCTTTGCTTCTCATTATATCATCATTTGAGTTGGAGAAAGTGTAACTTAGTGCGTCAAAGTAGATATACCTGTAAGTTTTATTAAACTTGACACTTTGCAGAGTTCGTGTGAATTTTTCTATGTCCGGATATAAACTTCAAATTCAGTGTCTCCAAGTGCATATGCATATGCATGTGAGTTTTATTTTAAGATTTTATGGAATTTGCTTGAATGGTATAAAGCTTTATTGTTTTTAAGAGATTATATAATAGTATAAAGTTTTGTTGTTTTTAAGAGATTATATATAATCAAATTTAAGTTGGATATTATTTTCAATTTATTTAAGTTTTTGGTTATGTTTAATTAATTACTTGATAGATAATTACTTTCAACTAGTTTAAATTAGTATTTTTTAATTAAATATCAATATTTTGAAATTTAAATGTAATTAATGACTAAATATAATATTTAGAATGACAAGTTATTACTTTATAACTATATCAACAAAATTGATCTTAATTCAATATTTTTTCTACATGAATAAAATCTATAAAGATGCAAATCTTTACTCAAATTTTTACACTTTAAAAAACTAAACTATATGTCATTAAAATTTATAATAAAATAACATAAAAGAGAATGAAACATCAATTGTACTCAAGTTATTAGAAAGACTTTAAAAAGATCAAACCAAAATTACAAGCCTCTTTGTTTACTTCAGTTTTTTTTAAAGTGGTTAAATTCTTAGTGAAAATCTAGAAATTCTTGAGATTATTAAAACTTTCTAATAATTTATTCTTTAATAATTTTTTTTTAGTCCATAGAAAAAAATCATAATTTTATATACTGGATACAAATTACATTTTGCAGATGATCCACTATCAAAAAAGATAAGTGTCCATTTGATCAATACAAACTGGTCAAAAAAGGCTTATACATAATATAAAAAATATAAGTCTTAATTCCATTTGATCAATACAAATTAATTAAAAAAAAGCTAAGGCATAACATTTTAAGAAAATAAAACATATTCCATATATGGGAAAGAAATGAGAAATACTAATTAATTAAAAAACTTTTCATGTACTTGTGGTTTGCTCCAACCGCTGAGTTTTCAAATCATTGTAGCTTAAAGAAAACGCTTCAAGCGAAAGTGCATGCAAACCTGAAGTTTTATCTTGACTTATGTCACTTGGCAATGAACAATCTAACTAAAAATGAATATTAACATACTAAAAAAAAGTGTTACTCGATTTCCAAGTGAAATTCTTGTATTTCTTCATTTACGTATGGATCCTGCAACTTTAACTTTATCCTGCAACTTTAACTTTATCCTGCGTAGTCTTAAAACTGTAATCGTTAATGATCATAAGCAATTCACGAGTTTCATAAACAATAAGTGGTAGTCAATAATACCTGAGCTTAAAAAATATGTACGTTCAAGCCATCCAAGAGATTAACAGCGAAGTTAACGAAAATACTCATCAATTTATTATTGACGATTATTCAAGCCATCCAACGGACCAACAACCAAGTCAACCATTAACTTTTTTGTTGGTCCGTTGGATGGTTAACTTCGTTGTTGGTCGGTTGAATGGCTTGAAAGTACATATTTATTAAAAAAAACTGGCGTTTTGAGTGAAAGTAAAAAAAATTGAATAAAAAGACAAAAGCATGAGAGTAAGCCTTAAGAAAGAAAGAAATGGAGAGTTACTAAAATGAACCCGCCTATAAAATGGAGAGAGCACGGCGTGGAGATGCTTCCGTGATGAATTTTTCTTGGAGAGGTTGGCAGGAACATAATATACCTGCTATTGCTATAACCTGCCATGAATTTGAAGTAAAAAACCTTGATTTCCATCCCTGTTGCAGCTGGAGCTCTCAACCAGATGGAATAGATTAACACTCAATGGAGTATGTCAGAATGTATATGGACGACTATAATTTTGTTAGGTCTAAAAGCATGTTTATTAAGATTTAAAAAAAAATAACAATTTTGTTTATTAAACAATATTTGTTTATTTTTATACATTGGTTTATGTATTAATGAGTTTAATATAAAAATAGATAAGTATAATGATCTGATAATTAGTTTAATGTTTAGTTTTTATTTAATATCTAACCATTTTCATAAAATTAAGTATTGGCTGCATTTATCTACCATTTATTGGCAATTTTACTTATATGCATCTATGTATGATTCATATTTGGATTCGTTGACAACTTTACTTGCGTGTGAGGTAGTGTTAACTCTGTCTATATTATGCATAAAGATAATAGATTTAAAATTATTGATTTAAATTGATTATAGTAATAATTTATTGGCCACTTTACTTGTTTTACAAGCTATTTTACTTGTGCATGTGATAGTCTTAACTTTAGATTAATTAGCCACTTTACTTGTTCACAAGCCATTTTACTTGTATATGTCGTAGTCTTAACTTTGGATTTATTATGCATAGAAATAATAGATTTAAAATTAAAATGAATTATATTAATAATTCAAAATGAATTTAAAATTAAATTAATGATTTAAAATTAAATTAAGATGAAGAGAAGTTACCACTATTTATATATATAAAACTCTCTAGACTTCTAATTTATCTTTTTATATATCAATTTTAATATGATTAAATTTTAAATCTAGAATATATATATAAATTTATATTTATATTTATATATTTGTTATTAGATTATATTTATATGTATATCTGAATGACATTACTTTTATTTAGTGTAAGTACTATATTATTTTTCAGTTTTTTGATATAATATTGGTTTTGTTTTGTTAAACACTGAAAGTAGGTGGATAACGTAGTTATTCTTTGTGTTCAATTTTCTTCTTCTTTAAACAAGTGATATATTATTGTAAATAAAATTATTAATTTTTTTATAATATATTTATAATAAAATTATATATATTAGTCTATATTTATTTTAAACTTAGATTCATCAAGAGGGATCCAATTTTTTTTGAGGTGTACATTTTTTACTATTTAGATCTTTCTCGTAAAATGGAGATTTATCCTAGTTTAATTTTAATTTTAATTTTTTATTTAAGTTCATAAGTAACTTTATATTTTTTATTTATTTATGTGGATTAGCATAACTTGACTAATGTGACAGAATCTCCCCTATAATGGGCTGAAGAGCACCTCGCTTCTCTCTGTGCAATAAAATTAATCATAATTGAAAGATAAGAAACACTCTTGCTACATGGTTCTTTAAAAAAAAAATTGATTGTTTTGTATCTTTAGGATATTGGAAGTTAGTATTGGAACAAAATATTTGAAACTATGATCTTATGTGGGTGGAGGCATGGCGATCTAAGATGAAGTGTTTTTGATCCTCAACACTCATAGTTAGTTGAGCAAACAAAGATCCTTCAGTATGTATCCCATGAGAGTTCATTCTTATTTTAGCTATGTGGATCTTCTTCTTTACCCTAGTTAAAACATATAGAGATACTTTTGAATTTGAGGATTATGTTTAATGACCTCTTTGTAATATCTTATTCTTTTTTAATCCTCTAAAGCTTCTATTTGAACTTTGAAATAATATTTTTAATATCATTTATATTTTGCAAAGTGACATTTAGTCCCCCACATATTTAACCAAGACATATCAAGATATTTATGCCAACATGGTTTGAGCCTTGGGTGCTTTTTAATGGAATTTAAAGTAATTTTCAAAAGTCTCTGGTCTCCCAAGTTATTTTATTTTTCTTGTACATTAGGTACTTAGTCATACCTATGCTATTAAATGGTGAAAAGACCCACTTCAACGAGGTGAATGATATGACTTATTGCTTTTAGTTTTAAGATTGTAAGTTATAAAATGCTTATGTATTTGCTCAATCCTTCTCCAAGATTCTCTAGAGAGACTACAATCACAAACTTCACACAAATACAAGAGAACATGAGTGAAAAGAGTTTCAAAGATGATTTTTTTTTATCCCACATCACAAGGTTTGCTGACTTATAATTGTTTTCAAGACCAAAATAAGATTTCCACTCTTCATTAATCATTTTCTCATAGTTTCAATTTATCTTGTGATGGATATCAATCACAAGAAGTTATTATTATTATATAAAACTGAGTATAAATGACCTTATTAGGTTTTATTAACAACTTTGATTTTGTTTATATAGTAGTTTTAGTTAAGATTTTGATGGATATCAATCCCATATAGGAAGTGACTTCCTTTAAATGATTATTGTTATATTAAAAGTGAGTATAAATAACTTTATTAAATTTTATCAATATTATTAACTTAATTATTGAAATTCATAAAATTTATTTAAAATATAAATTTTCAACTATAGAGAAGTGGGTGAAATATAAAGTTTATTAATTTATTCCTTTGTAAATTGTTTAAACTATTTAAAGTAGTTCGGAAACTGCTTTGTATAAAATGATTTCTTTGTTTATTGATACTTTGTGATATATTACTTGCTAGCACTATTGCTATTTCATTTTTAACTCTTGATACTACTCTGATATTGGTATATATTGTGAAATGGATTATGCTTGGTTTCGATTGATGCGTATAAGTTTTTAAAAATAATTACAGTTTCTTCTTCTTACTATGCCTTAACTGGTTTTTAAGAAAGCTACGATGTTTTCCTTTGTGGTTGAACTTAGGGTGCTATGTTGTAGGTTTTAATTAATAAAATTCTTGATAATATTTGGACTTACAAGCCTCGAACCATCGACCGATCATAGATAGCAATTATATATATATTTAATAGCATTTATGGTTAGATCACATTTATTAATGTGTTAGTGGTAAGTGTTTAATTCTAAGTAATTTCTGTAAAAAGTAAGCCTTTCGGCTATGTGATATTGTACATCAGTGAACATAATATTTATATATATTTTATTTATACTACTTCGTTATTAAATCAAAATATTAATCCTAACTCTTTTTTGAAAAATAATTAAGCTAGATACTAAGTAAAATATGAAAAATATCAAGCCTTTGGACTGTAAGAGATTTAGATAGGATAAATGTATATATATATATTATTTTTATGGTTATTAACCTTCTGGTAGAAGCCATAGCGTTTTCAATTCTAAAACTATTGTTTGTTGGGATGGTTACAAAACTTGATTTAGGGTTTAAATGTGCTTAACTAAGGTAACCATTAGCTGTCAAAGAATTTGTTAACTTAGTTAAACATGGGCAAGTCTGTTAAAACTCTTGTATAAATGTTGTAGAAAATTATAAGAATATTTAAGAAATGCTAAACATTTTCTGCACACATTTCGTCGAGAGTGAACCAATGACTTGCTTAACATCCTATATTCATTAACATGATGTGGCGTTGCCAATGGACCTACGTACTTGTCCATTATTAATATATTTATTATACATTCTAAATTTTAAAATTTAAAATTTTGATTTTAATAATTTTTTATTTTAATATAGGTTAGCACATATATTCTATACTCAAATCTAATCTTTAAAATTTGATTTTAATAATTTAGAATCTAAGTTTTTTTTAGCTTTTAATTAATTCATTGTAATATAATTTTGTGAGTTTCTTAGTTTTTTTATACAAATCTAATAAATAAAATATTTTTAAAGTATTATAAAAGTTAATAATATTTTTTAAAAATAACAAAATAAAATAAAATTCAATTAAAAATATACAATTATATAATATTTTTGAGATTAAGAAAAATACATGAATATATCATATATGCATAAGTAAAATGTATAAATAAAATATATTTCTAATATTAAGAAAAAATGGATAAATATAACATATATTAAAAAATGTGTAAAGACATGCATATTAAGTGAAAAGATATATATTCTCTTTTTCAAAATATATGAAGGGACAATTTAATATATTTTATTGAAAAAATGTGAAAATACATTAGTACTTTACTCTAGGTGTTTAAGTAATAATATATTTGATTGAACAAGTGTGAAAAAACATTAGTACTTTACTCTAGGTGTAAAAGTAATTGTAAACTACCATGGTTAACCATATATTTTGATCAACCTTTTAGAATATGACAAATAAGCAACCTTAACTCAAGTAATGCGAACTCAACTATTATAGATGATGTCATTCTCTAGATTGTGATTGGTTCTTAAAAAATTGATTTTAATAGTATTTTTTTATTTGAAGGCCCATTTTTTTACCTCAAAATTTCCCTAATGTAAATTATAGAAGATAAAACTTTCCTACCTTATTTTCGAAAAACAATAACCATTCATCTATAAAATCCTTCATAAATAAATAGAATATTGAATTAAAGATAAATAACCAAAATAATAATTAGAACTTGTTCACTTCAATAGTGGACAACATCCAAAGAACACAGTTCCTCCCAACCGTCTCCTGAAAGAAGCCAATATTACTTGCTTTAGGACCCTTGAGTCTTTTCACTGAACCACCACGACGAAGATACTGTGTAGAGGCCTATCAGGTCCTCTCTGTAACTTAGCAATATCACTTGCAATTAAAAATCTTAGAAATTCACTTTAGCTTTTCCCTCATCGAATTTCCTCTTGTGTGCCTAACTTTTCAGTTTTCAGCAATCCACAAGTTCTAATCTCTAGAAAATGTAGTGAGCCTCCTGCTCATTCAATGGTATATATATAAGCTTGCCTAGGTATTTGGGTTTGTTTTGCAATTAAATGAGCCACCTGCTAAGTTCCTCGTTGCTTGAGAACATTACCACAAATATAGGGAAGTTGCCTGCTAGAAAGTGAATGTTTTTGCTTCCATTTGCCATTGTTTCCTTTTACACCATATCATTCCTCCTAGTGGGTGAGTGAACACTCTCTAACAGTCTTCTTTGGATAGGTGCCTCTTTTTTTAATTATTTAATAATGAAATATTCAATTACAATTATCTTTGACTATACTTGGTCAACCACATAAAACTTTACAATAACTTTTAAAATAATATCTTTTTACAAAAATAAAATAGTTTTAATTTTAGATAGGTTACAAAGAATCATTGACTATAAATGTTCTAATCTTTAGATCTTATACCTCTACCCTCATATTTATAATTTGTTTTATCTTTGTGTCTTGAAAAAGTTCACGGAAGAGAGATGTGTGAGCTTCTGGGGTTAATGTATTTCATCTACCTGAAGGGAAGAGAGGCGTGTGAGATTTTTGCATGTAATTCATTTTCCTGAATGGAAGAGAGGCGAGTGAGTTTCTATGGTTAATGTTTTCAATTTCCCCGAATGAAAGAGACGCGTGATCCTTTTCTAGTATTTCTTTGGATATTTAAGTTGTTGATTCTTTTCATGGCTAGGCTTTTCTATGGAAAGCGAGCCTTTACTTATATATATGTCTGTACACAATTGAAAATGTGAATAAGCTTCTCCGTGGAGAGCCAACCTTCCATTACTTATTTAAATATACACAAAAGGATTCTGAATTAAGTAACCAAACTTTAGGTTCTGAGTTGTGAGAGCAAGCAATCTCTCGACTAGAGAAAGACGACTCATCCCTATTTTGATTATATGATAACCATTCATATCCGAAGAGCTAATTGTACACTCAAGTAGACAAGGGTGTAGATCGTAATATTCAAAGGGTAAACATTACATATATAAATTGAAAATATTATGGAGAATGCTAGGTGAAATTATCCATCTTTAAAAAAGGTTCTGGAGGAATAGTTTTATGTTTATGTTGAAAGGTTGGTATTCATAGTCAAGGGTGTAGATATTAATCTTTAAAGGGTAATTATTATATCTATAAACTAAGAATTTTACAGAGAATTCTACACGGAATTATTTATGTTTAAAAGAAGGTTTTACATTAAGATTGGTTAGCAATTTTGAGAATGGTCTTTGTGGAAGAGATTTGGTGGAAAAACTAAATAAAATTGCTGTAAATGAGCTGCATATTTGTTGGATGAATTAATAAAAACATTAAATTTTTTTTGGTGAACATAGCCCCAAGGTTGGAGTGAACCACTCATATTGGTGTTTCTCTTGGGTTTATATCTTATATGTTTTATTCTTACAAAATACTCTAAGTTAGTGCCTTCCGAATATTGTTTTTCTAACCAAATATTCTTTCCTTTACATGTACCCAATGAATGAGATTTGGACATGATGTGTATGAATATATAATAAGACTTTGAACACAAGAAGAACAAAAAGATTATGTTTAGTGTTATCATTATTGAATGATGGACAATGAATAATAAATATTATATACATGTGATTATTATTCATGAGAGCCTAAGTTAATTAATGGGACATCTTTTGAAGTTAAAAATGGTTTTCCCTGAGGACAATGTCATCATCATATAGTTGGGTAAGCACAAATGAATGACTTTGTAGTTACTCCGATAGGTGTATATATCTGATATTTTGGGAGCCCATTTGATCGAGCGGATCATCAAGATTCAACAAAAACATTACAGTTGTACAGCTGGGATCTATTTGATCGTCGCTTGATCTTTTAACTAGCTATCGATTGATGTATTTGATCGTCTCTTGATCTTTTAACTAGCTATCGATTGATGTTTTAACTAGCCGTCGATTTAGGAGTCTGTTGTGGCAGGAGGAAGTCATTCCGCGTGGTGGAGGTCTATACATTGGATCGGCGTAATTAACATGGTTAAATGGCATGTCGAGTTTGTGGACTTAGTGTGGTAGTGATCCACCGCCTTTGCCATCCACCCGTCAAACCGGGTCGCACTGATCGGCAAGTTGTTGCATAACAACTTCTTTATTTCGGCCTACATAGATTCCTGCATCACAGATTTGCATTCTAATTTGTGTTTCATAATTATCTCTACAGAGTATGGTTTCAATCGGTAGAAGTTTACACAACTCCGGAAGCTGCTAAATGTGTGTTTTGGGTAAACGTTTCTGAGAGCTACTATGCAGTTACGAAGAAAATAAGAGAGGTATATTCTTAATACTAGCTCTTAACATCCATTCAATTCTTTACTGCATGCCAAGTCTGTCATTCATGTGGTATGAAAGTATCTCATTGATGGGAAATGTGGCGCAGGTAGAGTTAGATTCCTTGTGTTCTGATTAGTGTGTAAATTTTACATTAAACTAACTAATTATGATCTGTTTGCCTCACTTTTTATCGCCGATGTCAGTTTTCAGGTATGCTAGAGACTAGAAAAACCCTTCATATTTTTTGGAAGGCTCTCTGATTTTGCAGGTTCAGGTTCGGGAAGTTCTGAAAATTAGGAGGTGGAAAGGGCACCTCCAAAGAGATTGGGTAATTTCTGTTCAAAAGAAAAATCTTCAAACACGGATCCATTAATTAAAAACTATCGAAAATTTTATAATGTTGTTATATCATTTCGTATAGGGCTCCTGTTTGTAGATTTTATGGTGCTGTCTTATGCTTTGGTCAAACGGCCGAAGCCGCGAGGATGGTAGCGTGAAGTAAAAACTATTATTGTCCTATACTGTACAATATGGTCTGTGTTAATTTCCTTTATATGTACATGATCCAAGAAATGAGGTGGCCAGATACCTGCCTCCGCAGTTTTTTATATGCAACTAGGCGCGTGAACATTCATTTCGGTCTATGGAATGAAGTGGAAAGTTGGAGGTGATATTATCAGTATTGAATACCCGACCAATCCTCTCTTTGTTAATATTTATTTAGGTAATGGGGAGGATGACGAACCCCAGCATAACAATCGCTGTAGTTGAATAAAATGTTTGGGTTGTAGGTTGGGCTTTGGTTAAGCACCAGACCAGTGGGAGTTTTTAAGCAATGTTTACAATGCAGTGGTCTCTATTTGACCAGTAGTTGATTGAGTATCTTTTATGGTGAAAGTTTATAGATATTGCCAATTGTTTATTAGTTTTTAGATTAGTATCCGATTGAATATATTTTGTTGTTAAGATTCCTGTGCAGTGTCGGACATGAGTAGCTCTGAAATAAATGTATAATGAAAGTATAATTTTTTTCTTCATTCATTATGTAACTCTTCACTCGAAAATTTGAATTGAACTTTTGTGATATACATTATATATTATTTATATTTGTGATGTTTTATAAATGGATTCTTTTGATTAATTATTAAAGAAGTCTTAAATATTTGCGATTACAATTGTGTCAATATTATTATTATTATTATAGCAACAACATTATTTTTTTTTTTTTATAGACATATTTTGAAGAGTGTGGATGTTAAATATTTCAAAATTTTTAGTATTTCTGGTGTAATCAATCCATTAATAAACATAATATTATTATTATAGCAACAACATTATTATTTTATTTTTTTTATAGACATATTTTGAAGAGTGTGGATGTTAAATATTTCAAAATTTTTAGTATTTCTGGTGTAATCAATCCATTAATAAACATAATGACCTATTTTCTTCCTTTAAAATGAATGGTGAAAAGGTATTAAACTCTAGGTTTGAGAAACTAGTCGAAAGGATGAATTCATCTTCAATTGAGACCTTAAACTCATCCTAAGTAAAAGATTATAAGGCACCAATTCTACATTCAAATAATTTTCTCACCAAAGCATAAGTTATACATTCATACACAACTTTATGAAGAAAACATAATGATAGTTTATAAATTGTTTTACTTCAGAGGAGTCCCACCACCCCAACCAATATTCAATGCAAATTACATCTATTTGAATGTCATTAAGATCATATTCAATGCAAATTACATCTATTTGACTGTCATTAATATCATATTCATTAAGATACATTGTCTAGCTTTGTTTCAATAATAAAAAAAGACCTCAAATTTGATATAACAAATTCTTTTTTTAACTACTTGAAGTTTTTCTTAAATTATCTTTTCATGAAGATTATGTCTAAATAATAGCTTCTAATTTTTTAGCAAAGATTATTAAATTCTACTACAAATAAAATATTTACTATATAATATATTTAGACTTACCACTTAAATTTTAAGTAATTTAAAAAACCATTACATGTTGTCTCTACTTCATTTTTCTTTTGGAGTAAGTCTTAACCATAAATGGTTCAATAAATTAATAACAATCTAATAACTAATTATTCTTTTGGAGTAAGTCTTAACCATAAATTGTTCAAGAAATTAATAACGATCTAATAACTAATTATAAAATAAATACTATACAACAACTTAATAACTAATTATTTTTGGGAGTAAATCTTAACAATAAATTGTTCTATAAATTAATAAAAATCTAACAACTAATTATAAAATAAATATTATACAACAACTTAATTTAAAATTATCCTAGTTGAAGCATTTGTTCAATAAATTAATAACAATTAGTTATAATTTAATAACTAATTATGAAACTTCATATAAATACATTTGCAGCCACTTCTATCAATCCTAGATCGCACCCTTAGAAAAGTGTTTGTTTTGATAAAACTGCATAATAGTTTAAGTTGTTAGCATTTTAATATTTGTTTGCTTTGAATAAGTTATATATATATATATATATATATATATATATATATATATATTTTATGATTAAAATATGTATTTTTAGTTTTAATTGAACTTGGGATTATATAGATTATTATTTAATGAGTTCTATTTTATTTTTATTTGTTAAAATAGAGATTTAGATTGCCTTAAAATTTTTTATTAAATAAATGTGAAATTGAAATAAAACATAATATATAAAATAATTTAATATATATTTATATTATATTAATATAATATGAATATAATGTATGAAATGTTTATTATGGATATTTTAACATTTTAATAAAGGATAAATTAAGGTTCTAAGTTTTGAATAATTTGGATTATTTATAGATTATTTAGTAATATCAAACTCTAGTTTAATTTCATGTTTAAGTGATACTTTTTCATCTTTAATTGTAGTTCAATTATAATCTGTACATAGAGTTAAAAATATTACACAAATTGTAGAAAATTGTGGAAAAATGATAAAGATATTATTAAAAAGATTCAAATAGATAATATATGTTGATATTTAACTATGGAACAAACCGTGTATATATATATATATATTGGAATTCTTTCGCATATATATATATATATATATATATATATATATATAAAATAGTGAGTCTATTTGGAGGGGTAAATTATGGAGCATGTGAGTAAGTTAGCATGGACGCTTCTCACCAAGCTCTTTGAGCATAGGAATACAATTTTAAAACAAACTAATTAATGTGTCTTTTTAGGTCCGATAGACCAATGTTTGGTAACCATCATCATCATCATATATGTGTATGTGTGTTAGTTTATTTGGAGGGGTAATTATGAAACATGTGAGTAAGTTATTAATTTAGCAATTATTTTATCTTGGTTATCATAAAAAAGATAATTAAGATAATTAGCAACCAACTCAACTTATATCGATATTTAATATTGCAGAAATGTTTATGTTTTCTTCCATTTTGCTATATAAAATAGCTTTTATAATATTTTAATTTCTAATTTCGAAGAAATTGACAATTTCATTAAAAAATAATAAAAATAATTACTATATAATAAAATATTATATACAATAAATATTACTTTTACAAATTCATTTTTTTCATTATTAATTCATAGTATTAATAACATAAAATAAACAATACAATCTAACTTAGAAAAACACTTTTAACAATTTCCCAATCTATTATTTTTGGAATTAAACTTTGAAATTTAGTTGTATGATAGATCCAAAACATCACATTAAATGGAATTTTAGGCACATTAATATTATATAATATTACTTGAAGAGAATACTTTGGAGTAAGGGGTTATCTCATGGCATTCTTTAAAGGTTACATGTATAGTAATGTAGAACGTTATGTCATCGCATTGTGATGTTTATCAAGGTTTACGTTTCACTACGACGTTATCAAGGGTTATATCACATTACAACGTTAAACCATGGTTTGTTACAGTGTTTGGTTGTTATATGTCAACACAACCAAAAATATGACACATTAATAATGTCTTTGGATGCTCAGAAAATTTCTTTATATATATATATATAGTCGTTTGACAAAAGAAATGGTTTAAACCATCCACATTCTACATAGTAATGTAGAATGTATGTCGCATTGTGATGCTTATCAAGGTTTACGTTTCACTGCGATGTTATCAAGGGTTATATCACATTATGACGTTAAGCCATGGTTTGTTATAGTGTTTGGTTGATATATGTCAACACAACCAAAGATGTGACACATAAATAATGTGTCTTTGGATGTTTAGAAATTTTTTTGTTGCATTATCAATTATGGCCATGTGATTCACCAAAGGCAACCATGGTTAAGTATGGAAAAAATGAGGTATTCTTTTGTCACGTTAACACTTTTACTTTTGAAAAGTGAAAAAATTCATTTGTGTACACAAAAAATGTTTTGATATTACGACATTTATCAATACTTATGTTGGATTGCGACATTCCTCAATAGTGCATTCCTTAATGGTTTTGTTGCATTGGGACATTCATCACAATGATCGAAACATTTATTCATCGCAATGTTGTAAGAATTTTCTTTATATATATTCGTTTGACAAAAGAAATGGTTTAAACCATCCACATTCTACATAGTAATGTAGAATGTTATGTCGCATTGTAATGTTTATCAAGGTTTACGTTTCACTGCGACGTTATCAAGGGTTATATCACATTAAGACGTTAAGCCATGGTTTGTTACAGTGTTTCGTTGGTATATGTCAACACAACCAAAGATGTGACACATTAATAATGTGTCTTTGGATGTTTAAAATATTTCAGTAAGAATTTTCTTGATATATATATATAGTCATTTGGCAAAATAAATGGTTTAAACCATCCATATTCTACATAGTAATGTAGAATGTTATGTCACATTGTGATGTTTATCAAGGTTTACGTTTCACTGCGATGTTATCAAGGGTTATATCACATTGCGACGTTAAGCCATGGTTTGTTATAGTGTTTGGTTGGTATATGTCAATACAACCAAAGATGTGACACATTAATAATGTGATAGTGTGTGTTTAATAAGCATTATGTTGCATTGTGACGTTTATCACAAGTTATGTTACATTAGCAACATTCATCAAGGGTTATGTCACATTGTGATATTTGTCAAGGGCCATGTCACATTGTGATAATTCCCAAGATGTGACACATTAATAATGTTTCTTTAGATGTTTATAAAATTTCTTGTTGCATTATCAACTATGGCCACATGGTTCACCAAAGTCAACCATGGTTAAGTATGGCCAAAATGATGTATTTTTCTGTCACGTTAAGAATTTTACTTTTGAAAAGCGAAAAAATTCATCTCTGTACACAAACAGTGTTTTGATATTAAGCTATGAACATTTTATATTAGACGATCAAAATTTGATGAAACAGTTGCACTTTAATGTCACAATCGGTGCAAAATGAAAATGTTAAATGGATTTATTCTTTTAGTTGTATTGTAACATTCAACGTTCATTAAGGGTTATGTCACATTGTGTTGTTTATCAAGGGTTACGTTTCATTACAATGTTATCAAGGGTTATATCACATTACGACATTAAACCATGGTTTGTTACAGTGTTTGGTTGGTATATGTCAACACAACCAAAGATGTGACACGTTAATAATGTGACAGTTGGTGTTCAATAAGGGTTATGTCGCATTGCGATGTTTATCATGGGTTGTGTTACATTAGCAACGTTCATCAAGGGTTATGTCACATTGTGATATTTGTCAAGGGTTATGTCGCATTGCGATAATGCCCAAGATGTGACACATTAATAATTTGTCTTTGAATGTTTAGAATATTTCAGTAAGAATTTTCTTGATATATATAGTCATTTGACAAAATAAATGGTTTAAACCATCCACATTTTACATAGCAATGTAGAATGTTATGTCGCATTGTGATGTTTATCAGGGTTTATGATTCACTGCGACGTTATCAAGGGTTATATCACATTACGACATTAGGCCATGGTTTTTATAGTGTTTGGTTGGTATATGTCATCACAACCAAATATGTGACACATTAATAATGTTTCTTTAGATGTTCATAAGATTTCTTGTTACCTTATCAACTATGGCCACATGGTTCACTAAAGTCAACCATGGTTAAGTATGGCCAAAATGATGTATTCTTCTGTCACGCTAAGACTTTTACTTTTGAAAAGTGAAAAAAATCATGTGTAGACAAACAATGTTTTGATATTAAGCTATGAACAATTTATATTACACGATCAAAATTTGATGAAACTATGGCACTTTAATGTTACAATTGGTGCAACATGAAAATGTTATTTATGGATTTATTCTTTTAGTTGTATTGTAGCATTCAACGTTCATTAAGGGTTATGTCACATTGTGATGTTTATCAAGGGTTACATTTCATTGCGATGTTATCAAGGGTTATATCACATTACTACATTAAGCCATGGTTTGTTACAGTGTTTGGTTGGTATATGTCAACACAACCAAATATGTGACACATTAATAATTTGATAGTCGACGTTCAATAAGGGTTATGTCACATTGTGATATTTATCACGGGTTATGTTACATTAGCAATGTTCATCAAGGGTTATGTCACATTGCGATAATGCCGAAGACGTGACACATTAATAATGTATCTTTGGATGTTTAGAAAAATGGTTGTTGCATTATCAACTAAAATAATCAAATGAATTAAAAATAATCAAATCCTCATTATTTGAACTTGTAGCCTTCTTTACAATATGTGACTTCATAACAAGTGAATCGCCAATAAGCCACACCCATGACAACAATAATATTTTATTATTACTTTGATTATAATATTTTAATTAAATACCATATTCATATAATAGTATAATATCATTAATAATATTATAAGTATTTGATTAAAATATAACATTATAAATTAATGACACTACTTTAATTGATTATTATACTATCAATTAATTAATATAATTTTATTAATGCTATTTTATTTAACGATATTATTTTTTAATAAATTGTATATTATAAATATTAATTAATTTGATAATATTATAAATAATAATATTTAAAACATCGCAATTAATTATAATACTTTAAAAAAATATTCATAATTTATTATTATAGTAAATAACTATGATCCATTTTAAAAGAAATTGTTTTATAGTTTATATTTTGATAATATTAATTAATTATTAATTATTAATTTTTATTTGGAGTTTATGTTTCTATTTTAAAACATAAATACTTTTTTTTTGTTATTTTATATTTTGAATATTTTTTTGGGCATCATCATCATTCAATTGAAAAAAAATCTCTATATATAACCATAGTCTTAGTTAAATCAAATATTAGCCATGAATTAAAAATAATTAAATGCTCATCATTAAACTTATCACAATCTATAAAGTAATCTAACGATCATGTATCCTATGTATTACAATATAACCCTAAATGTTATGATATATAATATTATTGTGACACGTTAATTAATTAATTAATAATGTATTTATATTTGGATTTGATTATAATTAATATTTTTTATTTAATAATAATATTTAAATAATGAATTAATTATTATATTATAATCAATTAAAATATTAATTTATCAATATTAATAATAATTACAATTAATAATAAAAAATAATAGTATAATAATTAATTGTATCATATTAATTTATTATTATTTTGGAGATATGCTTATGCCCTCATCCGTTACTAGCAACAACCACATTAAATTAATTAATGTGTCTGAATACAGTGCTTGTCTCTTCTCCTCTCTCTGAATGAGACTTTTTCTCACCAATCAAAATATAGATCAGATTTTAGATGGAGAAATATTAAGTTGATTACTTTTTCTCTGTGGGGTATTGTCATTGATACAATAATATCCCATTCACTCATGAAATTGATGAAGAATAATTACCCAAATTTACGTGATATAAAGGTAATTAAAAAAGCTACATAAGTGAATATATAACCTACAGAAAAGTGAGCTCATAGGCCTAAATTAAGCACATACTTTTTATATTAGCGTAAATTAAGCACATACTTTTTATATTAAATATTTTTGCCTACAGTATGTGCTTAAATTTATGCATATTGATGTATTCAGACACATTAATTAATTTAATGTGGTTGTTTCTAGTATTATAATTATTCAATAGATAAATGAATAATCTTATATATAAGACAAAGGCTAAGCAATAACATGAAGCCAAGTTGTATTTAAGTAGAAGCTATATATCTATAGATTGTTCACCTAATGTAAAGGATCTTTATCGATCTAGTGTGAAGGTTGGTTATAGAAATGGTATAGCGGTGTCCCTATATGCTTAAAAAGGATAAACATAATTATGTGACAAGAAGCTAAGTGGTTGAGAACGATATTATCTATAAGTAAGTGTTTAGTAAACATAATTATATTCAAGGAGCTCATTAAAATTATGATACATACTAATACAATTAAGAGTTTGAATCATTCATAGTAAAATTTATTAGAAATAAATCTAGAACTAAACTTTTATGTAATGTGAAAAGATACCCTCACTATTACATCTTGATATGTGATTAGAAAATCTAACAATTTATGTTTATTTAATTAAAGTATATATATACATATAATAATGGTAAAAGGTAAAAATTAAGTGTATTATATTTATTTTATAATAATTAAATATTCTTAAAATTAGCCCATAATAACTTTAAATATTCAACAAATTCCAAAGGGCAAATTTTAAATTGGATTGTGCTATTATTTATGAAATACATAACTTCATATTATTTTATGAAATTATATTTCGAAATTTTGTTTAAATTTTTAAAAAACTCATAAGAAATTAAGTTTTTCTTTTGAAATTCCAATTTTCCACCAAATATATACCATTAAACAAATCGGTCAAGTATCTTTTATTAAATTAAGATTTTCTTTTGAAATGCCAATTTGATATTGTTTTGGATAAGAGGCGTGCAATGTATTTGGTTAATGTCGATCAAATATTTCAAATGTTAGGGACAATTGGTCTGAATGGAACCGGGCGAGTTAGCTTCCTATTGGTTTACTAAGGACCCTAGGTCAGCCGACATAATTACTTTAATGATTTAGCAAAGAAGAAATATTATTTTAATTATTTTTTATAAGAGAATTGAAGTGTTATACAGCTCAAGTAGGATATGCGCATATGGAAAGCAACATTGAGAAGATTTATTTCGAATTTTTTACTTTTTATCAAGTGCGTAACAATAAGCAAAGTGAATTAACAAATCTCCTTACTTGGGTTTTATTATTAAAATATGATTCATGTCATTAAATAATTAATAAATCTCCTTGTTTAGGTGTACTGAAGAATATATAATTCATGTCAATTTTTATTTATATAGATAGTTGTCTATGTCATTAGTACGTGTTTTCATTATCTTTATGATTAGTGTTAAGTTTGAATTTTTCTTTATAAAGATGATATACTTGATCAAAATACTGTTTTCAAAGTGGTAGTGAATACAGCTATCATTTGTTCTTATCAAAAAATACAGTTGAATGATTACTTTTATTTAAGAAAAACTAAGATACCTAAAATAACTAGCTAATAAACCTTAACTTCCATTAGTCACAAATACCTTTAGACTCTTGTCTTATAGAGTTAACTTTCCTATAAGTAAACGTGATCAATATCCCCAATGTAAAATAAAATATTTAATTCATGAGTGAAATTGGTTTCATCTATAGATTTTGATTATTAAAGTAAAATCAACTTAAACAGGTAGTGAGTTAATGGGGAGGATTAGCACAAACAGAACAATCTGAATGTCAGTGATATAATGCAGGTATGCATCAGTAAAATGTGAATTACAATTAAACATGGCATGCATAAGTAGTACTGACTTTTCAGAATTCAGTTTGAATGGAAATTAGTGTAGGAATTTGAAACTGAAACAGTCCTTTAAATTTAACTTTTCAGACTTCAGTTTGAATGGAAATTAGTGTAGGAATTTGAAACCTAAACCGTCCTTTAAATTTGACAAATTTGACAGTTTTAACAACTCTATAACCGGTTTTGACGATTTTAAAGCAAAATAATGACAGTTTTTTTAGTTTGTTTTATGACAGACAAATCACCTCATGAGCAATTTAACAGTCAAATTCCTGCCCTGATGAAAATATAGACATAACTTGTGGATATAATTAATGTTATTTAGTTAGAATATAAAAAAATAACCAACAATTAGCTCAAACATAGACAATCGGTGATAAGTAACAGATTTAATATGATAGTAACACTAAATTGGTGCCCTATCAATGTTAACCAATTAGTGGCTATAAGCTAATATAAGCTCGTAAATTGTAGATATAAAATCCATCAAAGAATATTCATTAAGAACTATCTACCAAAGAATATTCATTAATCGTTCTTCGTTAAATCCAGCTACAAAGATAAGTTATCAAATTCTATACGATGATAATATTTTCTGATCATTTTATGTTGGAAAAATGTAATTACTCGCAGATCTGTACTTGACTTCCAGTCGACTCTGTACAAGTTGAGATTTTGTGTGTGAGTCTAACAAGGAGGAATATTTCAGAAGCTAAGTTGTTAGGTAGATAGTAATTACAGTCTTTAATGGCAAGTCAGTCGGCCCATGTATAGCAATTTTCAAATTGCCTATAAATAGAAGAAGCAAATTGTAAATCAGAAAACAGAAGATAGACACTAGAGGAACTCAGGGTGAGAAAGAGAAGTCGAAGCTCAAGCTTGTGTGCATTTGATTTAATCGACGAGCTGAAGCTCCGAGTCTGGACGGACAAGTCTGGACCGACCATTTTGTAACCGACAAGTTTGTAGTACTTTGTTATTTCAGCATAGTTAATATATGAAATAGTTAATATAAGTAAAAGAACAAGAACCCATAAAATCTCACCGCCTGAAAATTCCAAGTTTTACGGTACATTGGTCGACTCAAGTCTTCCTACATATTTGGGCACATATGTTTTTTATAAGTTATTTGAATTTGTAAATGTGTATATGTTACTTCATCTTACTCATAGTTGAAAAGTATTTGTAATTTCTTAAGTCTTTAGACTAAGAAACATATTCTCTAGATTTCGACCAAAGTGAGCCGACTAGAGTGGTCGAGCCGACTTGAGTGGTCGGTGAGTCACCCGATTGAAGCAGCCGACGACTTGGTCGGAGTAAAAGTGGTCGAGGTAAAAACCGGTCGAAGTAATTTTGGTCAAGTGAAGGACCGACTAAAATTTGTAAACTTGTCTAGTCGGACATATACAAGTTTCACCCGACTTGTGAAAAAGTAAAGTGGTCGGTGTGAAAAGTAAAAGTGAAAATTTGAATATTGACTGAGCCCAACTGAGCCCTAAACCCAAGTTTAGTCGGCTCGGTTTTGGCTATCATTTTAGTGCTCGTAATCTGTGTTTAATATCGCGATTAGAAAAATAGACTTGAAAACCTTTCAAATTCGCTGTGAAGCTTGCGACTTCTAGGTGGACCTGGCGAGAGCTGCGTATCGAATTCTTTAAAAAATAAAATAGTAATAACAGTAGGGACCGCCTGCTATCGGCTATGGCGTTTTGTTGCTTCGTTGCATGCATCCATGATAATGGATTTATATCAGACAAAACAAATATAGTCAACTCCTGTTGTTCAATCACATGGAGATTTTCTTTAAAAAAACCAACCAGCCAGGATCAAGGTCAACTAGAACTATTCAATTCATGGTGGGACCGGGTACTGGACACCCAGGTTGGTCATTTCTTATTTGGTATTAGGGTTTAGGGTTCCTCTATAAATCGGAGAATGGGAGAGGCGGGAGAGGGGATCGTGATCCGTCCCTTCAAAGTCTGTCCTCTTGGTGTCGGCTGAGTAATTAGTTTTTTAATTCCTTAAGTCTATCCGCTTCAGGATTTCCTTTGAAGATTTCTATCGTTACTTGAGTTTTAATTAGCATCTTTCACCATCTATTGTTGTTAATTTTCAATGGCAGCCATTTTCTGTGATTTGAGCAGCAGGGAGGATGGGGATGAAGAGGTAAATAAAAGCCGCAATTCGAGCTTCAAGACCGTGAAATATCTGAGTGAGGTGGGCGTGAAGGAACTTCCCAGTAGCTATATTTGGCCCGAGGCAAAGCGTCCAAATGCCAATTCAACAGCAGGCACTCCACCACACTATGATCTCCCTCTTATTGACATTTCGGGCTTGGAAGGCCCTCACCGCTCTCAAGTTGTCTCTGCCATTGGCCGTGCCTGCCAAGAAACCGGATTTTTTCAGGTACATACCTATTTTGTTCCTTTCATAAATCATTTGAACTCAGGTAAATGGTCTTAGGATAACAAGGGTTGATATTAATTTGCAGGTGGTTAACCACGGTGTGGAGGAATCAATAATAAGCGAAGTCATGAAAGTGGCGCGTGAGTTCTACGAGCTGCCCATGGAAGAAAAGAACAAATTAATTTCTGACGACTTGACAAAGTCAGTGAGATACGGCACCAGTTTCAATTATCTGAAAGATCAAGTCTATTGCTGGAGAGATTTTCTGAAGCACCATTGCCATCCTCTTGACAAAATGCTTCCACTCTGGCCTTCAAATCCTTCTGAATATCGGTGAGCCTTTATGATTTGCGTAGTCATTCAACTTTCGTACTTGCAACTGGTGATACAGTGAATAGGCTATAAAAGTTAAGTGTTATGAATAATATAATTGTTATCGATTTTCCTGGTAAGGTTTAGCTACCTATTATTACTAAAGTTTTAACGCTATAAGCTATACATGCATCTGCATGCATCTGGTATAAGTTATTTTCTAGACAAACCTAATGTTAATTAGGTCATAGACTTTTTTATTTGAGATTTGGGTGGACTACTTCCGATGCTATTTCATCTAACCATGAGGATGATACAAGTGTAAGGTGGAGATTGATTTTATAGCAGTCTTTTGAAATTTGAAATAAACAATTATATATATATGGTAGTTAGCTGATGAATGGATAACTGGTCACAATGCATGGATAACTTAGAGCTGATGAATGGATAATCTTCAGTTCATGGCTGATAACTAGAAGAATATATGGACAACATGTAGCTAGCATGGATAACTTACAGTTCAAAGGATTTAACTAAAAAAATATGAGGAATATTTTTTTTTACAAACTGTCTTCCATTACATAATTATCTCATAAGTGTTTGATCTCTATCCAAACTATCCAGCCACAAATTATGTAAATGTGTTAGTTCAGAAAAGAAAAAATTTAAAATAAAAACACTCTCATTCTCAAATATAAACATAATAAAAGTTGATTAGATCGTACATGAATGAAGGAAGTTGATATTTTCTACGAATTTCTCGTGATAAGTCTAAAATAAACATGCAGGAGCGCGGTGTCGGCATACAGCAAAGAGCTGAGATTGTTGAGTTTGAGGATCATGAGTGCAATAGTGGAGAGCTTGGGATTACCCCAAAACAAATATATTGTAGAAAACGGCTTTAGTGACAAGGGCAGCCAAGTTATGGTTCTTAATTACTATCCTGCTTGTCCAGAACCAGAGCTTACCTTAGGCATACCACCACATTCAGACTATGGCTGCATTACCATTCTTTCCCAGGATTCTGTTGGAGGTTTTCAGTTGCTGCAAGATGGGCAATGGAAGGCAGTACGACCATTGCCCAACTCCCTGTTAGTAAACATCGGTGATCACGTAGAGGTACTTATTACTTACAGCATTATGTTCTTAGTTTATTACTTATAGCATTATGTTCTTTAGTTTCCTGATCTGTTGTTTAAAATACCATGAATTTATAATGTTTTGATCAGGCCTGATATAATAATATGATATATTCAGATTTTGAGCAATGGTAGATACAAGAGCGTGGTGCATCGAGCAGTGGTGAACTCAGAGAAATTTCGCATTTCGGTGGCGGCTTTGATGAGCATGCCTTTCGAAGTCAAAATTGGTCCTGCGCCCGAACTTATTGATGAACACCACCCGGCACTCTACCGGGAGACGAACTTCACCGAGTTTATGAATTTACTGTTTTACAAGGACTACAAACCAAGGGCATTCCTGGAATCCATACGAGACACCAAATTCGATCAACGCACAAATTGCTGAGGATTTCTGGTTGAATTTATCGCTCAACTATCCATAAATCAATGCAACTGGAACTGGTTCAATTATATTAAATTGCAAAACAAGTTGGATCCACATAATATGTTGGAGCTAGCTATGCAATCTCTCAATCTTAATGAACACTGTGCCAATATCATGTAGCTAATAAAATAACCTTGTCATTTGTGAAACCAGCTATAAAAGCTCCGATCTACTTGAACACTACATGTCATCCAGTTGTGTTCCATTTGGATTAAAATAGACTGAAACCAAATATTCAAGTTTTATGGGTCATAGGATCAGTGTAGGTACCACTCACAAAATAAATAAAAAGTAATTTGCATTTCCAATCAAAATGACTTGAAAAGGAGTGAAGTTTCTTTATAGTGTTAAGGTCTTCTTCATATTTAAGATACTTTGAATAATATTTAAATATTTTGTGACACTTAATATTATATTTTCCACTCTTTATATTTAAATTGAATAGTGTTGAAGTCTCCTTCATATTTACGATAATTTGAATAATAAATACTTTGTGACACTTCATATCATATTTTATTAGTATAAGCTAATTGGCAAGCACCGACTTTAGCTTTTCACGTGGAGATTTTTGGGTTGTTAGTCGTCACGAAAAAAACATATCTGATTCTTTCGAGGAAATAGTGTTAATGCATATATTTACAATTCCAAGTTTAATAAAATAGCATTTGATTGACACAAAATAAGGTTAATAAAAAGATGTAGGTAATGTTATTAGGACCTATTATATATTGTAGAGCTGTTAACTTTTATGTCAGCCTTTGTATCCACCTTTGTATCCACGCAATGCAACGTTGGTTGGAAAAATGTAATTACTCACAGATCTGTACCTGACTCTCAGCCGACTCTGTCAGAGTCTGTACCAGTCAAGATCTTGTCTGTCAGTGTGACAAGAAGAAAGAGTCCATGATTCGACAATGTAAACCAGTCAAATTTATTTCTGAAGCTAAGTTGTTAGGTAGATAGTTATTACAGTCTTTAATGGTGAGTCAGTCGACCCATGCAGAAGCAATTTTCAGGTTGCCTATAAATAGAAGAAGCAAATTGTAAATCAGTTTTACAGACACAAGAGACACAATAGAGAGACAGAGGAACTCATGGTGAGAAAGAGAAGTCGAAGCTCAAGCTTCTGTGTATGTGATTTAGTCGAAGAGCCGAAGCTCTGTAGACCGACAAGTCTGGACCGACCGG
Source organism: Pseudotsuga menziesii (assembly GCA_001517045.1). Classification (NCBI taxonomy): domain Eukaryota; kingdom Viridiplantae; phylum Streptophyta; class Pinopsida; order Pinales; family Pinaceae; genus Pseudotsuga; species Pseudotsuga menziesii. The sequence goes on along the minus strand of LPNX010459849.1, from coordinate 98,166 downwards.
TTTGTAATCGACAAGTTTGTAATACTTTGTTATTTTCGCATAGTTAAATATATGAAATATTTTATGGTTGAATGCATGATTATTTAGCCACACATATTTCCAGATTTACTTGGGTAAATGTCTTTTACAATTACTGTTAAGTGAAATATCAAAGAATCCACAAAATTCTCACCCCCTGAAAGTTCCAGGTTTTACGGCACATTGGTCGACTCAAGTCTTCCTACATATTTGGGCATATGTTTTTATAAGTTCTTTGGATTTGTTAATGTGTCCATTTTTACTTCATCTTACTCACAGGTGAAAATCATTTGTAATTTCTTAAGTCTTTAGACTAAGAAACTTACTCTGTATATTTCGACCAAAGTGAACTGACTTGAGTGGTCGGTTGAGTCAACCGACTTGGTCGAAGAGAAGAGGTCAGCCGACTTGGTCGAAGAGAAGAAGTCAGTCGACTTGGTCGAAGTGACAAGTGGTCGAGGTAAAAACCGGTCGGTAGAACTGACAAGTAAGTCGAAGTAAATTTAGTTGAGTGGAAAGACCGACTAAAATTTATAAAATTGTCTAGTCGGGAGATAGACAAGTTTCACCGACAAGTAAAAAGAAAAAGTGGTCGGCGTGAGAAGTGAACATTAAACTTTAATATCAATTGAGCCCTAAACTCAAGTTTAGTCGGCTTGGTTTTGGCTAACTGGTATTAGAGCAAGGTTATATCAGAGCAAGGTTTATATTAGCCCAAGATTTAGGAAACAAATCTTGTCTTATTAGCCCAAGGTTTATATTACACCAGAGTTGTTGGGTTGATAAACCAACTGAAATCTCATGGAGAACCTATAGCAGACCAAAGGGTTGTTGAAAAAATTCTCAGAAGTCTTCCCCCAAGATTTGAAAACTTGGTTGTGACCTTAGAGGAACACACAGACATGACGGCATTTACCATTGATGAGTTGCAAGCTTCACTCATCAATCATGAACATAGACTCAGCAGAACACATACATCATTGGAAGGTGCATTTGCAACATAGTCATCCATAAGCCATGGTAGAGGCAGGGGGAGAAACAACTTCAGAGGTAGAGGAAGAAGTTCTTCAAGAGGAGGATGAGGCAGAAGTGCTGCAAATGTCGGTGGCAGAGGAGATAACCAGAACCCAAGTCAGCCAAGTGGCCAGAGGTTTGATAAATAAAAAATTCAATGTCATTACTGTAAGAAGTTTGGTCATTATGCATATGAATACATGAAGAAACAATATGGCCAAGGAAGGCAAAGCCCAAGTCAGTCGACCAGCAACGACACTTCGACAAGTGCAATGTTAATGGCATCGACATCTCCACTTGAATGCAATGCTGTTCAAGAAAGTCCACATGACATATGGTTATTAGATTCAGGATGCAACAACCACATGACTGGTAATTTGACATCATCCATTGGTGGCTGCAACTATTTTCTAACTTTTATAGATGATTACTCAAGAAAAAAATGGGTATATTTTTTGAAACATAAATCTGATGCATTTAGTCATTTTCAGCAGTTCAAGGCACTCATGGAGAACCAGAGTGGTCACCGCATCAAGATCTTAAGGATTGACAGAGGAGGTGAATATGTTTCAAATGAATTTCTGAATTTTTGCAAGACCCGTGGCATACAGAAACAATTCACTGCACGATATACACCTCAGCAGAACGATATTGCTGAAAGAAAGAACAGAACCATCATGGAGATGGCACGCAGCATGTTGGCAGCCAAGCATTTGCCAAATGAGTATTGGGGTGAAGCAGTCGCAACTGCCGTATACGTTATGAACTGGTGTCTGACAAAGAGTGTGAAGAAAAAAGTTCCCCAAGAAGCATGGACAGGTATGAATCATAGTGTTTCCCATTTACAAGTTATTGGTTGTGTTGCATATGCTCATGTTCCAGATGAGCTGAGAAGGAAGCTAGACAAGAAGGGACAGAAATGTGTTTTTGTCGGCTATTCAGAAGATACAAAAGCATACAAGTTGTATGATCCTGTCACAAGGAAAGTGATAATCAGTCGGGATGTTCAATTTGTCGAGAATGAATCATGGGATGGAACCGTCGACATAAATGTCAACATTGTGTCGAACGTCGACAATGATGATATGGAAGAGGAAGTGGTTCAAACACCACATGTAAGTAAACCGGTCGGAGCACTGTCGACTCCCATGACACCAAGACATGGTTCAACACAAGGACCATTGACACAAGTAGCAGCTCAAGCTACACCGACAAGCATACCAGGAAGAAATCAGACTCCATCAAGCATTTCATTGAGGGCGACATCGACAGAACCGGTGAAGACAAGAAGTCTGCGGGAGATATATGAAGCTGGTACACCTAATTCATTCTCTCTCTTCGCATTATTTGCACCTATATATGATCCACTAACATTTGAAGAAGCTGTTGAAGAAGCAGTATGGGCACAAGCCATGGATGAAGAAATAGAATGCATTGAGAAAAACCAGACATGGGAACAGGTTGATGTACCGAAAGACAAGGATGTAATCAGTGTCAAATGGATTTATAAGGTAAATCAAGATGTTGATGGGAATGTGCAAAAGCACAAGGAAAGAATGGTAGCAAGAGGGTTCACACAGCAACCTGACATCGACTTCAATGAAATGTTCGCACCTGTTGCACGCATGGATACAGTCATAATAGTTTTGGCCATTGCTGCACAAAGCAAAAGGCATGTTCATCAAATGGATGTCAAGTCGGCATTCTTAAATGGATATCTAGAAGAGGAAGTATATGTGGAACAACCACAAGGGTATGAAGTTCCAGGTCAAGAGCATAAAGTGTATAGGTTGAAAAAGGTATTGTATGGTTTAAAGCAAGCTCCTAGAGCTTAGTACAGTCAGATTGATTCCTATCTCACTGAAAATGGATTTCACAGAAGTGAAAGTGAACCGACTTTGTACACCAAAGTCGATGAGCAAGGTAAGATGTTGATTTTCTGCCTGTATGTAGATGATTTAATATTTACTGGTGATTATGGCATAGCAGATTTTAAAACAGTCATGGAAAGTGAATTTGAAATGATTGATCTGGGGCTTATGATGTTTTTTCTGGGCATTGAAGTTCAGCAGTCTGAAAGTGGTATTTTTATATCACATTCTAAGTATGCAAGTGAAGTTTTAAAATGTTTTAACATGTCTAATTGCAAGACAACCCCAACACCAGTAATTACAGGTTTAAAATTGAACAAGAATGATGAAGGATCCACTGTTGATCCTACGCTGTTCAAAAGGCTTGTTGGTAGCCTTATGTATTTGACAGCAACAAGACTAGACATTATGTATGGAGTAAGTCTGATCTCAAGGTTCATGGAGTCACCAAAAGACTCACATTGGCAAGCAGGTAAAAGAATTTTGAGGTATGTAAGTGGCACAAAAGACCTTGGTATTATGTATTCAACCTCAGAAAAGTTTAAACTCATTGGTTACACTGACAGTGACAATGGAGGTAGCATAGATGACAGGAAAAGCACATCTGGGTACACATTTCATTTTGGTACAAGTGTTGTTTCATGGGCTTCAAAGAAACAACCCATAGTAACTCTATCTTCAACTGAAGCAGAGTATGTTGCAGTGACAAGTGCTGCATGTCAAGCTGTCTGGATGAGAAGAGTCTTAAAAGACTTGTCATAGAACCATCAAGAACTGACAACCATCTCCCGCGACAACAATTCAACCATAGAATTATCAAAGAATCATGTGTTTCACAAGAGAACCAAGCACATCAACACAAGGTTTCATTTTATAACAGAGTTGGTGAATGACAAGGAAATTTGTTTGGAATTTTGCAGGTCTGAAGACCAACTTGCCGACATCTTCACAAAGCCATTGGAAAAGGATACTTTTCAGTATCTCCGTAGTTATCTTGGAATGACAAGCTATCCACAGTGAACTCTGTCATAAACAGAGCATGTCTAAGCTCTGAAACATTTTGTAAATTTTGTTTTAAAAATCCCCATCTGCTTATAATTAAGGGGGAGTGTTGGAAAAATGTTATTACTCGTAGATCTGTACCTGACTCTCAGCCGACTCTATCAGAGTCTGTACCAGTCAAGATCTTGTCTGTCAGTCTGACAAGAAGGAAGAGTCCATGATTCGGCAATGTAAACCAGTCGAATTTATTTCTGAAGCTAAGTTGTTAGGTAGATATTTATTATAGTCTTTAATGGTGAGTCAGTCGACCCATACAGAAGCAATTTTCAGGTTGCCTATAAATAGAAGAAGCAAATTGTAAATCAGTTTTACAGACACAAGAGACACAATAGAGAGACAGAGGAAATCAGGGTGAGAAAGAGAAGTTGAAGCTCAAGCTTCTGTGTATGTGATTTAGTCGAAGAGCCGAAGCTCTGTAGACTGACAAGTCTGGACTGACCAGTTTGTAATCGACAAGTTTGTAATACTTTGTTATTTCCGCATAGTTAAATATATGAAATAGTTTATGGTTGAATGCATGATTATTTAGCCGCACATATTTCCATATTTACTTGGGTAAATGTCTTTTACAATTATTGTTAAGTGAAAGATCAAAGAACCCACAAAATTCTCACCGCGTGAAAGTTCCAGGTTTTACGACACATTGGTCGACTCAAGTCTTCCTACATATTTGGGCATATGTTTTTATGAGTTCTTTGGATTTGTTAATGTGTCCATTTTTACTTCATCTTACTCACAGGTGAAAAGCATTTGTAATTTCTTAAGTCTTTAGACTAAGAAACTTACTTTGTAGATTTCGACCAAAGTGAACCGACTTGAGTGGTTGGTTGAGTCAGCTGACTTGGTTGAAGAGAAGAAGTCAGTCGACTTGGTCGAAGAGAAGAGGTCAATCGACTTGGTCGAAGAGAAGAATTTAGTCTACTTGGTCGAAGAGAAGAAGTCAGGTGACTTGTTCGACGTGACAAGTGGTCGAGGTAAAAATCGGTCGGTAGAACCGACAAGTAAGTCGAAGTAAATTTAGTCGAGTGGAAAGACCAACTAAAATTTATAAACTTGTTTAGTCGGGAGATAGACAAGTTTCACCGACAATTAAAAAGAAAAAGTGATCAGCGTGAGAAGTGAAAATTAAATTTTAATATCGACTGAGCCCTAAAATCAAGTTTAGTCGGCTTGGTTTTGGCTAACAACGTCTATTTTCATCCATGCACTCATTTTCATGTGGCGTAGGTCAAATAGATGAGCATAGAGACAACGCTGCATAAAAGGTTAAGCCCCTACCATAGTCATTCTTTGAAGCTGTGTATCCTGCCAATAAGGCTTCCTCAAATCAAAAGGATTTAGCGGAGGTGAAAGCAGAAATTTAGAGAATCTCAGGTGAAGTGGATGATTTGTACTTTACTATTAGAAGGAAAGAGAGATATGGGTTCAAGCATGAGATAATAATTCAAAATTCTTCCACAGGTTTGCAAACCAAAGGAGAGTTATAAATTCCATTTGGGAAATAAAAACAGTCAAAAGGGGGAAAATAGTAATGATCAGAAAGCTTTAAGGTATGTAGGTGTAGATCATTTTGAAAATATTATTTCTTAAATTAAGTGTTTCAATTTGGAAAATCAACTTCATAATATGAGGACTCTCCCTCGCTTCTTTGAAGTGGAGGATTGTCTTTCGATTGGGAAACCTGTAACGATGGAATAGGTTAAAAATATTATCAAGATGTTTGCAAAGGATAAGCACCCTGGGATTAATGGCAGGAGGGTGGAATTCTATTTGCATTTTTTTTATTTGTTTGGAAGAAAGATAAGTGAAGCCATAGATGAAACTCAGAGAAAGATCCATGAAGTTTTAAATTCTACATTTTAAACCCTTATTCCTAAGAAGAATAGACTTGATATTTTTAATGATTTTAGACCAATTTTTCTTTGCAATTGGTTGTATAAATTATCACAAAAATGATTGCGGAGGACTAAAGCCTCTTTGCAATTTGTTGTATAAATTATCACAAAAATTATTGAGGAGGACTGAAGCCTTTTCTTGATAGGTTTATTTCAGAAGAGTAGTTTGGCTTTCTGTGTGAGAGACAGATTAGGACGCTATGGGGCTTGCACAATAATGCTTACATTTAACAAATTTTTTAATTAAAATGTTTTCATGCTTAAGATGGATCTTTATAAGGCTTATGACAGATTGGACTGGTCTTACTTGAGACTGGTCCTTATACATATTGTGCTCTCTTATGATATTGTCTAGTGGATTATGGGTTGTTTAAGGGAAACAAAGGTATTAACAAATTTTTTAATTAAAATGTTTTCATGCTTAAGATGGATCTTTATAAGGCTTATGACAGATTGGATTGGTCTTACTTGAGACTGGTCCTTATACATATTGCGCTCTCTTATGATATTGTCTAGTGGATTATGGGTTGTTTAAGGGAAACAAAGGTATAAGATAGGGTTCTTTCCTTTTTCTCTAATTTTTAATTTTAGTTATTAAAAGAATAAGTTTGCTCATTTTTTAGGCAAAGCAACAAAATAAGTTTTATGGCTTAAGAGTTTTCAAGTTGGTCTATGTTACTCATCTTTTGTTTGTAGCTGATATTGTTATTTTTGGTAGTGGATCAAGAGAGGAATGGATTTTTTGTAGGGCATTGTGATGAATTTCTATGATGCATCTGGTTTGGAAGTAAGTGGAACAAAATCCAGTTTTCTTTGTGTGTGTGAAGAAGTGCAGCTTAATTTATTTATTTATTTCCAATCTATTTCCATATAAGTTTCGGGCATGCAAGGAGGTTTTAATTTTTAAATATTTGGCTTGTTAAAAGGATTTAGAGGAAAATTAGCAATTGGACATTCCGTTGGCTCTCTTTAGGGGTATGCTTATGTTGGTGATTTCTATTCTCCAAGGAATACCTGTCTATTTGTTTTCTTTGTATATGGTGTTGGATTCTATTATATTTCATATTAAATCCAAGATATTTCATTTTTGTGGTCTGGAAAAATGGAATCTTCAAAATTACATTTACCTTTCGTGAGAGAGTGTGTCTTCATCACGTTGTTTTGGAGGAAGGGGGATAAAGCATCTAAATAGGTTTAATCATTTCTTTGTGCAAAAACCCTGTGCCATTGTATTTCAAATAATGGTCTTTGGTGGAAGCTTGTTAAGTTTGGACCCAGTTCATTGGTGTTGCACGAGACGCCAGGAGAAGCAGAATATGTCTACGATTTGGAGTAGCTTTATGAAATGTTTGCCAATCATAAATCATGCCTTAAGTTGGTCTATTGGTGGGGAAATAAAATCTTCGTAGGGATTGGCCTTATTTGTGGTTTGGATGGTGAATAAAAACTCTCCCAAGAGCTTTTGACTAATCTTCATCAAAAACATATTTATGTTTTCAAGCAGATTCTGGTTGGGGATTCGGGGGTTGTGCAAGGATGGGCTAGATCTCAGGATTTGGGTTTAGTTGGAAGATCAGTTGAAGAAATTGGTGTGGATATGTAATAAGAAAGAGGGATCAATGAGTGTAAAGATGGCATATTACTTAATTTTTTTTGAAGATAGTGTTGGTTGTAATTTTGTGGACAAATTGGTTAGGGAAAGGATCATTTCCATTAAAAATAAAAGTTTTTATGTGGTTTTTTATTAAAAACAAAATCCTTACTTGAGAAGTCTTGCAGAGGAGGGGTTATGAAGGTCCAGGTAGGTGTATATTGTGTAAAATGAAGGCTCAGAATGGACATCATTTGTTTGGAGATTGTGTTTTTTTTAATAAGGTTTGGTGTTTGTTGATGAATATTTTCAAACTAGTACATAACTGGGAAGGTGATATGGTGGAGAAGAATTTAAAGCTATGGTTTGAAAGGCAAAAGCATCTAAGCATACTTCCTTTCTTTATCTTTTGGGAAATTTGGAAAGCTAAAAACAGAGCTATTTTCCATGACAAGGGTTAGCATGCACAAGTAATTTGCATTAAGATTGTTTCTTCTTTTTCAAAATGGAATAAGAAAAGTTAAGTACTCTTAAACATTTCTCTTTTCCGACTATTGTGATGGACAATCCTGTTGGATTTTTTGATGGAGCAGATTCAAGGGGTCTATGTGGAGCTGAAAAGGTTTTAAGAGTTGGGTTAGATTCATTTTATAAGTGCTTGATGAAGGTAGGAAAAAGTATAAATACTAGAGATAAATTGGTTGCACTATGGAGTTTACTTTTTGTGCAAAAATGTTGGGTTTTTCTTCTTTGCCAGTTTTAGGGATTCTCAAGTAATCATTAATTGGGAAAATGGGCTCTCTGAGATACATCCACTTGTTTTGAGCCATTAGATAGAAGGTTCCACGATGTTGATAAAGGACTTTACATATTTATCTTTTTAGCATATATATTGATATTTAAATTTGGAAATATATTGTCTATTAAAAAAGTATTGAGTTCTATGGATGGATTTTTGTTTCATTTTTATGACGGGGAAACTGTTAGGGTCTCTGAGCTTGAATTTATTCTAGTTCCCTTGTTTTGGTATATCTTTATATGAGGGAATGTTTTTTTTGGGGTTTTTGGTTATACAGATTTATAAGTTTCTAGTGTTCTAAAAATGGAAAGTTTTTTTGTGAACTTATTTGTTATGTTGAAAAAGTTGGAGAAAGAAGGGAGTTTATTTATTTATTTTATTTTATTTTTATTTTTATTTGAAGGTTGGGTCTATTAGTCTTGTTTTTTGGATGGGATTTGAACCTCTCGAGGTTAATATGTAGACAAAATTTTTATAATAATAAAAAAGTTGTATTTTTCATGTTGAATAAAAATAAAACTTGCTCACAGTTGACGTGTGATAACATTTTGGGGAGGGTAATGTAATTTCCTTGTCACTCCAAAACTTACAAAGAACTCTTTACAAGTATTTCTTTTAAGCCATTACAATTTGTCCCAACGAGCTCGAAAATAGAAAATGCATTTTTCCTCGATACCCAACAAAGTACCCTCACACTCTGCAAAGTGTTTCACACCCATGGTCATTTTATTTTACAGAGAATTTGCATATACAAAAGTTGTGAAAACTTTACAAAAACCATTTCCCAAAATAAACAAATTCAAGGCATAATTCAAATACTTAACTTCAATATAAGTGATGTTGTTTTCTTTACCTTGGATCCATTAGTGAGAAATAAGCGATATTGTTTTCTTTACCTTGGAACCATTAGTGAGGATTCATGCCAAGACAATGATTTCATATTGGCATGACTTCTCCCATTAGGGGTTTTGTGAGATGTCTCTCAATTGCAAATGCAAATATAATAGCTTAGATATTTAAGTTGTTGCTATAAATTGTATGCGGAGGGGAAATGATATTGACATAAAACCCTAAATCCTAAACAATATTTTGGGAGATAATATTGTGCACGTTTGAGGTTGTGGACTTGAATTTTCACAGAGTGATTAGGTACCCTTGGTGTGCTATCAATTTTGTATAAGAGTGGAAGTATCCTATAAATTTGGTTTAATCCTATTTAACAAGACAATCCCACAACATAGGTTATCGGGTAGAGTTGCAGGGGAATAAAAAAAATCAACTTTGGTTGGTTAGTCTCTCAAAGAAATTTGAAGGGTCTTCGTACAAAGATGGGGGACATTTTAGATGCAAAGGATTTTTTTGCAAAAAACCCTCCTATTGTACAATTCAACAACGTGTATGTGTTTATTAAACATAGAAATGGGAAAGCCCAAGGTATCCAAGTGGGATGCCATGAAGGCTAGGAGAACAAAATGCATACGCGTTTTAGAGAACAAAAACACATACGCATTTTATAAAGCATATTTTATTCCCCAAATTGGTCCCCTAACACCCCCTCTCCAACTTTGTAACACACCCCCTAACACCCCCTCCCCAACCCCCTAACACCCCCTCTGTAACTCTCCAACAACCCCCAAACCCTAACCCTAATCACCCAAACCCCCTCTGCAACTCCCTAACATCCCCCTAATCCACTAATCCCCCCCAACCCATTAACACCCCATATCCAATTCCATAACATCCCCCCTAACTCCCCCTACTCCTAATCACCCACACCCTCCACCTACCCCTATCTATTCCCCTAAGCCCCTAACACCCCTCATCCCTACTCTCTCTCTCTCTCTCTCACCCCTTTCCTTCTCTCCATAAACCTTAATAACTCCTTCTTTCACTCTCTTTACCCCTACTCCACTTACCCCTAATAATATCCTAACACCCCCTTATGTCTCTACCTCTATCCCCTTAACCATCCCATATTTATTTACCTCTAACACCTTACCACCCCCCAATGTCTATTTCTTTACCTCTCTCTCTCTCTCTCCCTAACCCCAACATCCACATTATTCATGTATAACTCCTTTTCTCTCTAATATCCCTAGTCCTCCCCAAACCCCTCACCCTGTCCTCTCTCTTTCTCTCTCTAACCCCAACACCCACACTCCTCACCTATACCCCCCCTTTCTCTCTAATCACCCTACTCCTCCC
>LPNX010459849.1:62150-86424 GCA_001517045.1 Pseudotsuga menziesii | reverse complement strand
CTTCCCCTACCCTTAACCCTCCATCTATATTTATCTCTCCTAATCCCCCTCCCCTTGCCACTAACCACCCCCCCATCTCTCTCTCTCTCTCTCTCCTCTCTTTATTAATCTCCCCCCTTCCCGCTAACCCTTACTAATATTTAGTGTCATTCTATATACCTATCCATGTAAATATTTTTCATGTTAAATCATCGCTAAGGCAAGTCTAACACGCCAAGTCATATTTTCTTACTTCATGGAAGATGTTCATTGTATATACCTAGCCATTCTAATATTTTTAGTGTTCTCAGTTGTTATCACCACCCATCCAAGTCCTGCCCCTCTGATGCTTGCTCACTCTTTCTCTCGCATACTCCTCCACCTACCCATAACTCCTAACCCTCTCTAGATCTCCCTAGATCCCCTAACACCCCCTTGCTCTCTCCCTTCGTACTCATCTCCCTACCTCTATCCCCCACCCCCTCCTCCTCCTCCTCCTCTCTCTCTCTCTCTCCCACTCCCCTATTTCACCTACACCTAACCCCCACCTCTCTATCTCTCCCCTGACCCCCTAACACACCACCACCCCATTGGTTCTCTCTTTATCTCTCACACACATCCCTATGCCTCCCCCTATTACCTATCTCCCTCTCTCCCTTCCTTTCCCTAACTCAGGTCCCTTACTAACCCCTTAACACCCCCCCCCCCCCTCTCCCCCCCCCCCCCCCCCCCTCCTCCTCCTCCTCTCTCTCTCTCTCTCTCCCACTCCCCTATTTCACCTACACCTAACCCCCACCTCTCTATCTCTCCCCTGACCCCCTAACACACCACCACCCCATTGGTTCTCTCTTTATCTCTCACACACATCCCTATGCCTCCCCCTATTACCTATCTCCCTCTCTCCCTTCCTTTCCCTAACTCAGGTCCCTTACTAACCCCTTAACACCCCCCCCCCCCCTCTCCCCCCCCCCCCCCCCCCCTCTCCTCCCCCCCCCCCCCCATCCCCCCCCCTCCCCCCCCCCATATCTCTCTCTCTCTCTCTCCAACATGCCCACTCCTCACCTACCTCTTTTCTCTCTAATCTACCTACTCCTCCCAAACCCCCCATCTCTCTCTCTACCCCCCTACTTTGTTTCTCCATCTCATCCCTCCCACCTAACCATTACTAATCTTTAGTGTCATTCTATATACCTATCCATCCAAATATTTTTCATGTTATCATGACCAAGCCAAGTCTAATGCACCAAGTCATATTCACTTTTTTCATGATAGATGTTCATTCTATATACTTAGCCATCCAAATATTTTTAATGTTCTCATTTGTTATCATCATCATGCCAAGTATAACACACCAATTCATGTTCATTCTATATACCTAGCCACCCAAATCTTTTGAATGTTAGCATTTCTAAGCGATGTCTAACACACCAAATCTTTTTAATAGTATCATCATTGAGCCAATTCTAATGCACCGAGTCGCCAAGTGCAACACATCCGGAACATGTTCACTGTATATACCTAGCAATCCAAATCCATGTATAAAAGTGTTCATTTTATTTACCTAGACATCCAATTCTTTTTAATGTTATCATCACTAAACCATACATTGTTATTGTATTGTTACTCATTTTCGCATTAGAAATTGAGCACGCCTTTTGTCAATACATATTGAGTATGTGTTTTGTAACTGCATTTTAGGTACTTATTTTGCAACAGAATATTTGTATGTGTTTTTCTTACCACACAACCATTTTTTGGCGTGCTCATCAATTTGAATTTAAAAGAAACATGTACTTGTTTCCTGGCACTAGGACTGACCCTCCACGTGTGTTGGAATTCCATCCCTGGGCCTATGTGTCTGCTTCAAAATTTTCTTTCGATTAACCAAACATATGCCATGAAATGTGGTAAACCATGGCTAATTAAGCATTTCATCCATTTTCTCAATATGCACATGTTTAACACCGATTACAGATAGACCCAAATAGTATTTTTTTTGCAGATTTTAAATATATAATTTAAAATAAAAGAAATGTTTTTCTTATTTTTCTTGTGCCATGACCCCTTAACTCAAAAAAAACAGTGTTGTTGCTTTGTCCATAACATTTTTCGTTTCTCAAGCATTTAAAAAAAATGTATATTACACTACTAGACACTGACCTCTACATGGTATAAAAAAAAGCGTTTCTAGATCATTGCATTAAAACCTTCAAAGGCTGCACCTGCTGGGGTTTGATCACTTAGATAATATTTATTTTCAAAAAAATAGCGTCGCCCTAGTACTAGTTGTTCTCTATATGTATTCCAGTTTTCATAGGCTGATTCCATCATTTAGGCACTCAAAGGCTACACCCACAAAAACATATACCTTGTATTTTGTCTAAAAAGAAAGTGTCTGTTATAAATCACCAAACTTTAGATAGTTATAAACATTATCACTAGAAAAAACCTTTATATTCAAAAACGTGATTCAATTTCGTATATTTGATATTTTTTACTCAAAGCAAGATTAATTATGTATGTATCTCAAAATATCCATGTCAGTTGGTGAATGCCTATTTTTTAGTTTTCTATTGCATCTAACATGTCAAAAGAGACCTTCATTAGCTTCCACACACCTTGAAGTTTTGGGTATTGAAGGAAAGGAAATCCCAGATCCCATTGTGACTTGGAAGAGATGAAGGTATACTCAAAATATATAAGCGTGTATTTGAAAATAACTGTAGTTGTAGTTTGATAGAGGTTATGTGAAGGTTGAGACAATTCCATAGTAAGTTTTAGAGAATACAACAGTTCTAACAAGAGATGAAGATGGGTAGAATGGTTGAGTAAGTGGAGAAAATTTAGAAAAGTGGTAATTTGAAAAGACAACTACAACATTTGCAATTGGGTAGAGTTGTAGGGAATTGGAAAAGAAGCTACACATAGTAAGAGTAGAAATGGCTTACAAAAGAAGAATCATTAGAGGAAATTTCAATTTAAAATGGGCCTTCCAAAAATAATACAAATTCCATGTCATCATGTATTAGTCAATCAAAATGCTTTAAAATTAAAAAAGGGAGCACCTCTTAAACAAATTTTTAATATAAATTTAGGGATAGGTATCATAAAAAAAACTATTTTTTTTCTTCGTATTTTTGACATATCTCCCTGTGTTTTTACTCAAATTTCGATTGGGAGAGCTTGTTGGGAGAGCTTGTTTTTGGGGTAGTACGGCCCGTCAAAAGTATGCCGAGTGGGTACTCGTTGGAATTCTTCATCCAACGAGCTCATCATCACGTTTTTTTCAGGTATTTCTTGTTTTTAGGGTAGTGCCTCCCATCAAAAGTATGTCGCATGGGTACTCGTTGGATGCGGAATTTAATTCTGCATCCAACGAGCTCTCCTGATCGAAATTTGAGTAAAAACATAGGGAGATATGTCAAAAATACGAACAAAAAAGTAGTTTTTTCCTTTTCTTCCTCCAAAATTAATAAATATTATTTTATTATTTTAACTATTATTTTATTAATTTTCCTTAGGAGGCCCATTTTGAGTTGAAATTTCCTCTAATGTAAGATCAAAATTTTTACTAGAAGGAGGTCTTGAGAGAAAGAGGCCTTAGAAGGAGCATGTGAGGGAATGAGGAAAATGATGGCTATGTTGGAATCTTGTGAAGCAACAAAAATGATGAAGGAAACCCTTCGAGAGAAGTCAAATATTGAAGAAATTGATGTAGAGTATAAATATGGCTTTAAGTGAAGTGGAAATCTTAGATACATGTGAGTTAATCATGAAAAGGACATAAATTTTGGATTAGGAAGAGAATCTGTGTCGTGTTAGAGCATTTAATTTGTATGTTGATGAGAAGTTGGGAAAAGATGAAGACCTCATATAGGATGGGATAAATGATGAACTATATGAGGCATTTGATGATGGTGAGTGGCATTGGAGTGAAGATGGGAATTATGTTTGTGATGATGAGTTTATTGAATGCATACCAAAAGTGGGATAGATGTCAGATGGTGTTCCTAGGGGGAATTCAAGTTTCTTGAGGTATTGTGAATTGCAAAAAATATGATAATTATTATGTTAAACTTATTGAACATTAGAAGAAAATGAAGACCCTTTGGAGGAAATGCCCATGGAGGAAGTGAAATTATTTGATGAATTTGATAATTGTGTATGTGTAGGTATAGAGGAAGAAGAAATAAACCATGTTTATTTTCAAGCAAAGAAGAGGGCGACAATGTCGTTGATATTGAAGTGCAATTTGATCATTTTGTTGAAGACTTTGTAGAAGAAATCATATCTCATGAGGAGGTTGTGGAAGAGGAAATCAAACAAGTGAATGAGTAGGTAAATGAATTTGAAACAGAAATAAGGTATTATGAAGAATAATTAATTGATAAAGATGAAACGATAGAGATCTTTAAATAGATGAAATTGATTTAGGATTTGATGAATGGAATGGATGCCCCTCTTTTAAAGGTTGTGGGCCATGAGGAAGATGAGGTTGTTGTTGCAATAGATGAAGATAAGAAATCTATACAGTAATGATGACCGATGCAAAAGAATGAATATTTTTAAAAATAAATACCCTTGAAATCCATAAAATGTGAAGGAAAAGAGAGGGAAGTTTCCATGGAGTGTGTGTACAACTAAAGGCTCTTCTATCATGGAGGAGAAAGAGTATGATTATAAGGAAATAACCTATGTATATGGTGGACATGAAAATATGGATATTTGAACATTTTTGTAGCAACATGAAGAAAGGATGAGGCTTATTTAGTTTCAAAGGATATCGTTGAGGAGTATGAAACTTTTAAATTTGCATGTGCAATAATTTAGGATTTAAAAGAAGTGAAAGAGAAGATAATGAAATATAACATTATTCTACTTAACCATTTAAGTATTTGTGATTGTGCAGGAGTTGAGCGAATTCTTAGATCAAAAGAAGCTAATAAAGAAAGACATGGTAATGAAGTGTTGAAGTTCCCTAGCAACATAAGTGAAGAGAAAGGAACTAAAGATGAATGGCATGTTGTTGAATGCATGGCACAAGTAGAAGATAATGCTGAGGAAGATGATGGTGATGAAGTTGAAGGTGTGGATGTAGATGGAGGAAATAAATATGTAGGAAATAACAAATTGATGAAGGGCATCATGAAGAAATGCCAAGATTTCATAGAAATAATATCAAGGAAATAATTGGTTAAGATATATAATAGTTAAGAAATTCATAAGAATTGTAAAAGTAGATAAATAAAGTTATTTTCATGAAGAATTTATGAAAGAAAAGAATGAGTATGTTGTTGGGTGCGAGGAAAGATAATGTTCATAATGTGATGATTATGAGGAAGAATATGAAAGTGGACCAGATGGTATTTTTACCAATGATAAAGAGGATTTAGAATACAAATCCATTGATGAAATATTCTTATGATGTAGAGCCTTAAGGAGCTCAGGTATTGTTATTAGTGAATGAGTTGGCATGAGATCATTGAAAAAATTAGTGACATTGAGGAAGATGAAATGGATACTAGGTGAGATTAGATTATACACACATTACAATAATTGAGAATGATGAAGCCTAGAATAAGAATTGATGAACTGAATGACATTGTATATTTGGATAATGGTGAGAATAGGGAAGAGAGTGAATATGAGGATGAGAATGAAAAAATATTTTGTAGAATTATGAAATGGAGTTGAAAGAAGAAAAAAATAAGGAGGCATATACATTATGATTGGGATCACATAATTTTCATCTGTAGTATTTGTCCTTAGCACACTTTTTGAAAATAAAAAGGAAAATAAAAACGCTGCATGAAAATAAGGGAGAAAGAAGATGAAAATAGAGGGCGACAAGAGAAGAAACCTCTTGAAAGAAAATAGTGTGTGAAGATAGAAGAGATGAAGAGGATAAATAGAAGGAGAGATAAGAAGATACGATAGAGAAGAGAAAGAAAAAATAAGGTTGAGAGCTAGAGAGCAAAGAAAAATGTAATGAAGGAAAAAAAATTGTATTGGCTACAAGGAAATAAGATTTCTAGGAAAATATTTTGAAGTTTGATTGATATTGAGAATAGTAGGCCTAGAATTTGATGATCATAACTTATTGGGACTTAAAGATTATTTGTAATATGTGAAGAATAAGTCCTTGAGAGACCATTATTGCAAATATTAAAATTTCCTAAAAAATTAATTGAAAAGCCTATTGAGCCTAGCTTTATGAAGAAAATCTTGCTATAAGTGTATTTAAATTATTTCTTTCAGAAATATTGTTTCTTAGTATTTTATAACTTATTGTACTCTTTGTATCTTTGTATTTTCTGTGTATGGTGGAAATTGAACTTCTACATATTTGAAGTTATGGATTTGAAACCTCACCAAAAATTTGGGATTTATATTGTTGTTCATTGAGAATAAGGCCACTTTTCACTTATAGTATAGTATTGTATTATAATTGTATTAGTATATTTTATGTCCTTAATTTGTTCTTCTTTATTGTTATTATTATTAGTGGATTAGTATTTTAATTATATTTTAATCATGTTAATTTCTTAATTTATGTAAATATTTAAAAACTACATAATGATTGAAAATGAGTATTGAAACTTGAAAAAAAGACAACCGATCAAATTTAAAAGTTTTGACCATTAATGATTATATCACTAATATCCATCATTTTAATAAACATCCTGTTAGGAAAAAAATATGACAATATTTAAAGGTAAATGACAATTTGCACATACCCGACTTTGGAGTCAGGACACATGAAGTACATAAATTTGCAGGAAAGCACATTTAGTAAATTTGCACTACTTTATTGTGCAAGCCAATAACTATGCTACATTATTAGTGGTATCTCTTTGGCATGAGATCCACCAAAAGCATCGAGTTGACCTACTTACTCTTTTGTTTTCCCCTTCCGTCTTACACTGAAACCTTCTCTCTAAATGCACATTTTCATACTGCAGTCCCAAGACCAACTAATTGGAAAGAGAAGCTATTTGATACTTCCATGATGGCAGAAATTGGCAAGTCTAGAAGTTACTTGTTACTTCCACGTCCTATTTTTCCCAACATATGATATTAGAAAGGAATCAGTTTATTTCTTAATTCATATAGGAACAAATCCAATCTTCAGTTAAGGCCAGTATGCATGAAGTAGTATGATAAGAAATTGTGTCGTTGAAATTTCAAAAAGGAACATATTTAAAAGTGCAGAATGCAATGTCATCTGCAGATAGGAATACATCCAATCTTAAGTACATATGAAGCAGCATGATACAAAAAAATTGGCATGATAAGAAATTGTGCCATTGGAAAATTCAAAACAGAGCACATTTAAAAGTGAGGAATGCATTCACACATATTTATCATTTACCAATAATTTAAATGTATGATCCCTAAATAAACTTAATTGTAAATGCTAGATAGATGGCATATGTGATGTATATATGATATTATCATTTATGCTTTCAAATTATAATTTAAATGCTAGATGGATGGCATATCAGACAAATAGACTTGAAAACCTTTCAAATTCGTTGTGAAGCTTGCGATTTCTAGGTGGACCTGGCAAGAGCTGTGTATCCAATTCTATAAAAAAAACAATAGTAATAACAGTAGGGGCCGCCTGCTATCGGCTATGGTGTTTTGTTGCTTCGCTGCATGCATCCATGATGATGGATTTATATCACACAAAACAAATATTGTCAACTGCTGTTGTTCAATCACATGGAGATATTCTTTAAAAAAAAGGCAACCAGCCAGGGTCAAGGTCAATTAGAACTATTCAATTCATGGTGGGACCGGGTACTGGACACTCAGGTTGGTCATTTGTTATTTGGTATTAGGGTTTAGGGTTCCTCTATAAATCGGAGAGGCGGGAGAGGGGATCGTGATCCGTCCCTTCAAAGTCTGTCCTCTTGGTGTCGGCTGAGTAAATGGTTTTTTAATTCCTTAAGTCTATCCGCTTCAGGATTTCCTTTGAAGATTTCTATCGTTGGTTGAATTTTAATTAGCATCTTTCACCATCTATTGTTGTTAATTTTCAATGGCCGCCATTTTCTGTGATTTGAGCAGCAGGGAGGATGGGGATGAAGAGGTAAATAAAAGCTGCAATTTGAGCTTCAAGACCGTGAAATATCTGAGTGAGGTGGGCGTGAAGGAACTTCCCAGTAGCTATATTTGGCCGGAGGCAAAGCGTCCAAATGCCAATTCAACAGCAGGCACTCCACCACACTATGATCTGCCTCTTATTGACATTTCGGGCTTGGAAGGCCCTCACCGCTCCCAAGTTGTCTCTGCCATTGGCCGTGCCTGCCAAGAAACCGGATTTTTTCAGGTATACCTATTTTGTTCCTTTCATAAATCATTTGAACTCAGATATATGGTCTTAGGATAACAAGGGTTGATATTAATTTGCAGGTGGTTAACCATGGTGTGGAGGAATCAATAATAAGCGAAGTGATGAAAGTGGCGCGTGAGTTCTTCGAGCTGCCCATGGAAGAAAAGAACAAATTAATTTCTGACGACTTGACGAAGTCAGTGAGATACGGCACCAGTTTCAATTATCTGAAAGATCAAGTCTATTGCTGGAGAGATTTTCTGAAGCACCAATGCCATCCTCTGGACAAAATGCTTCCACTCTGGCCTTCAAATCCTTCTGAATATCGGTGAGCCTTTATGATTAGCATAGTTATTTAACTTTACTAGTGGGTGATACAGTAAATATTTATAAGACAAAAGTTAAGTGTTATGAATAATCTATTTCTTATCTGTTTTCTATGCCAGATTTAGCTACTTATTATTGAAGTTTTTTTTTACTTAAATTAGTTGGCTATAACTTAAGTTATACATGTATCTGTTACAAGTTATCTCATCCTCTAGCCTATATATATGTTATAGATGTTATTTTCAACCATCCCCAAACACATCTCCATATTTGTATTTGATGGTAGTCTTTCAGTTTTAAGGAAGATATCTTATTGCTCAAATTCCCCATCCCACTCTATGGCTACCCAACCAAAAATCACTGTCTAGAATATATATATATATTCTTTTCAACCATCCCCAAACACATTCCCATATTTGTATTGACCTTCGATTTGTGAATCGTAGTCTTTCAGTTTGAAGGAAGAGATATCATTGCTCAAATTCCCTATTCCACTCTATGGTTACCCAACCAAAAATCACTATGTCTAGAATAAATGCCTTTTAAATAAAACATATATACACATTACACAATTTCTAACAACATCCCTTACCCTCAACAAAGCCAACCAGTTACTACCCAAATTTCTAACAACATCCCTTTACCTTCAACAAAGCCAACCAGTTACTACCCACCTTTCTTGTAGCCAACCCCTGGAAGACAAAGTCAAAACAGTGGTAAAGCCAAAATCAAAACAGCGGTAAAGCCAAAAAGCACCTGCACTACCTTAACCATGACATTGTAAAAAATACTCAATGAAGTTAATGGTCAGCATCCTCCAATGGTTTCCCTGGAAGTGTTCTTTTGGAATGGGATTGATCAACCTTAGATTAATGGAACCATATACATTATTTACATCATTCATGTAAAGTGGAGCCCGGTAAGAGGCTCAAAGGAAATAGGGCACCAATTACTGAAAGAAAAAAGGAAATAGGGCACCAGTAAGATGGTGGGGTGGGGATCATTGACATATGATCCATTCTAAGAGCTAGCAAATTTCTTGATTCAAACACTCTCATTCAAAATATAAATGTAGAAACGGATTAGATCGTATATGAATGAAAGTTGATAATTTCTACTGATTTCTCGTGACAAGTCTACAATAAAATGCAGGAACGCGGTGTCGGCATACAGCAAAGAGCTGAGATTGTTAGGTTTGAGGATCATGAGTGCAATAGTGGAGAGCTTGGGATTACCCCAAAACAAATATATTGTAGAAAACGGTTTTAGTGACGAGGGCAGCCAAGTTATGGTTCTTAATTACTATCCTGCTTGTCCAGAACCCGAGCTTACCTTAGGCATGCCACCACATTCAGACTATGGCTGCATTACCATTCTTTCCCAGGATTCTGTTGGAGGTTTTCAGTTGCTGCAAGATGGGCAGTGGAAGGCAGTACGACCATTGCCCAACTCCCTGTTAGTAAACATCGGTGATCACGTAGAGGTACTTATTACTTATAGCATTATGTTCTTAGTTTCCTGATCCGTTGTTTAAAATACCATGAATTTATAATGTTTTGATTCGGCCTGATATAATAATATATGATATATTCAGATTTTGAGCAATGGAAGATACAAGAGCGTGGTGCATCGAGCAGTGGTGAACTCAGAGAAATTTCGCATTTCGGTGGCAGCTTTGATGAGCATGCCTTTCGAAGTCAAAATTGGTCCTGCGCCCGAACTTATTGATGAACACCATCCGGCACTGTACCGGGAGACGAACTTCGCCGAGTTTATGAATTTACTGTTTTCCAAGGATTACAAACCAAGGGCAGTCCTGGATTCCATACGAGACACCAAATTCGATCAACGCACAAATGGCTGAGGATTTCCGGTTGAATTTACGACTCAACTATCGATAAATCATTGTTTGGTTTATCAAATGAAATATATTAAATTACAAAACAAATTGGAGCCACATAATATGTTGGAGCTAGCTATGAAGTCTCTCCATTTTGATGAACACTATACCAGCATAATGTAGCTAATAAAATAACATTGTCATTTGTGAAGCCAGCTATAAAGGTTTCGATCTACAATAATAAAAAACTATATGTCATCCAGTTGTGTTCCATTTGGATTGAAATAGACTGAAACCAAATACTCAAGTTTTATGGGTCGTCGGATCATTGTAGGTTGCAAAAATAAAATATTCAAGTTTTATGGGTTCTCGGGTCAGTGTAGGTTGCAAAAATAGATAAAAAATAATTTGTATTTCCAATCAAAATGACTTGAAAAGAGTGAAGTTTCACTATATTTAAATTGAATGGTGTTAAAGCCTTCTTCATACTTAAGATACTTTGAATAATATTTAAAGATACTTTGAATAATATTTAAAACTTTGTGACACTTAATATTATATTACCAGCATAATGTAGCTAATAAAATAACATTGTCATTTGTGAAGCCAGCTATAAAGGTTTCGACCTACAATAATAAAAAACTATATGCCATCCAGTTGTGTTCCATTTGGATTGAAATAGACTGAAACCAAATATTCAAGTTTTATGGGTCGTCGGATCATTGTAGGTTGCAAAAATAAAATATTCAAGTTTTATGGGTTCTCGGGTCAGTGTAAGTTGCAAAAATAAATAAAAAATAATTTGTATTTCCAATCAAAATGACTTGAAAAGAGTAAAGTTTCACTATATTTAAATTGAATGGTGTTAAAGCCTTCTTCATACTTAAGATACTTTGATTAATATTTAAAGATACTTTGAATAATATTTAAAACTTTGTGACACTTAATATTATATTTACCACTCTTTATATTTAAATTGAATGGTGTTGAAGTCTCCTTCATATAGTCTGAATAATAAATACTTTGTGACACTTATATTTTTGGGTTGTTAGTCGTCACGAAAAATCTATCACCTTCATGTAAATTAAAAGCATATCTGATTCTTTCTAGGAAATAGTGTTAACGCATATATTTACGATTCCAAGTTTAATAAAATAGCATTTGATTGACACAAAATAAGGTTAACAAAATAATGTTACAAGGACCTATTATGTCAGCGATTGTATCGACGCAATGCAACGCTTTTTTTCATCCATGCACTCATTTTCACGTGGCACTCATTTTCATGTGGCGGAGGGAGGTCAAATAGATAAGCATAGACACAACGCTGCATAAAAGGTTAAGTCCCTACCATAGTCATTTTTTGAAACTGTGTATCATGCCATTTTTTGAAACTGTGTATCATGCCAATAAGGCTTGCTCAAATCAAAAGGATTTAGCGGAGGTGAAAGCAGAAATTCAGAGAATCTCAAGTGAAGTGGATGATTTGTACTTTACTATAGGAAGGAAAGAGAGACTTTTGGGGCTGGAAATTAAAAGTAAAAGGATATTGAAAGAGAAAGAAGAGATTTTGATAGACTTTGAGACAGAAAAACAAGGCAATATTGTTGAAGAATGTAATCTCACCTGTGGTTAGTTAGTGAGTTAAGTGAGTTAAGTCATCCATGGTATTTGCTACTATGTATTTCCTATTTATATTCAATCTAATAATGAGAAGACATTCAATCTGCCTGTAGTGCTTCTCTTTATTCCATTGTTTTCTTTTACATGGTATCAAAACCTACGACGTGGTTCAAGGGTAAGGTAAGCCTTTTCATAGAGTGGAAAGCACTAAGATTTGGAAGCTGCATTCTTCCCCGACACGTTTGTATATTTTATTTTCCAGCTCTTATTTTGGGTTGTTTTTTTTCCCTAACCCTGGAAGGCTACCGCTTCCTTTCTTTTCGGGAAAAGGGTTACCCACATAGGCCACCGCTCATTTCACAAAGTGAAAAAGCAGTGCCATCACTCATTGTGAAGAAGGTAGAAGCGTTACCACTGCTCTTGTTGCACTTGGAAAGTGTGATGAAACTCAAAAAGTTACACAAATTGCTAGCACCGTGCCCCCTCACTGCTCTTTGACATTGAAGAAGGAGTGGTGCTCCATTTTATTAAAAAAAGGGGGGGAGGGGGAGAAAAGCAAAAAAAAAAGGAGAAAAGCTAAGGGAAAAATATTTTTTTTAGTCATATATCATGGCTAGTACGAGCTCTTTGAAGATCTCCAGAAGCGTTCTCACCAGAACTAACTATGAGTTTTGGTCCATAAAAATGAAGACATTTCTACAGCTCAACAAATGTTGGGGTATGGTGGAAACCGAGTTCAAAGAACCTAATGTGACTGCTCTATCTGCAATGAATAATGCCTAGAAGAGTACTGTTGAAACTTGCTGAGACCGAGATCTCACAGCCACATGGCTGATCCAAAGTTGCATTGAGGAATCCATTTTCCTGCGGATCTCTGGAGCTACCAGTGCACATCAAGCTTGGAATCTGCTTGCATCGGCCTACAAGGGAATTGATCGCGTTAAAACGGTAAGACTGCAAACCCTACGCCTTCAATTTGAAAGTTTGAAGATGAAATAGTCAGAAACTGTGGATCAGTTCATGACTAGGGTTTCAGGTATTGTGACCCAATTCCAAACCTATGGTGAACCGCTAGAACAAAAGATCGTTGTGCAAAATATTCTTCGGTGTCTCACCAAGAAGTTTGCTATGGTAGTGATTGCCATAGAAGAGGAAAAAGATCTGTCTAAGTTCACCCTAGAAGAGTTGACTGGATCTCTTCTATCTCATGAAGCATGATTCAATTAAGAAGAAGAGTCGCTAACCAATGCTTTCAACACTCAAGCTTCCCTCAACAGAGGTCGAGGCATAGGAGGACAAGGTAGAGGAAGAAGAGGCTGAGGATCTCCAACTACAAAAGACAGAACCAGTCATAGTCATGAACACTCAGAGCATTCACAACACTCTCACAAATCTCAAGGTCAAAGGGGAGAGGCAAGAGATGGACCAATAAGTCCAATGTTCAGTGTAACTACTGCAAGAAGTATGGGTACTATGAACGAGAATGCAGAAAGAAGAAAGCTAATCGGAACAATAACCAGAACAATAGCAGAGCCAATGTCTTCAAATAAGAAGAAGGCTCGTGAGCGGTAATGTTTCTGTCTTATCAAGCAACTGAAGAACACTGCAACTCAGATCTATGACTACTAGATAGCAGTTGCAACAATCACATGATAGGTAACAAGTCACTATTCTCTAGTTTGGATTCCTCTGTTGTCACGAATATCAAGCTAGGAGATGACTTTTTGGTTCCAACATGATCCAGATGGAGATCGGTGGCCACCCACCTATTCCACTGGCTCAAAACAATTGTCCATTGTGGCAGTTTCCTAGTTATTTTTCGGCAGTTTTTCGAGTCCTAAACTTCCGGGGCCGTTTTGAGGCCTTAAACGACGTTTTTTGGACGTTTTGGGACTTTTGGGGTTGTCACCTCATTTTCATTATAAATAGGCCCCTTTGGCCTCATTTTGTATTCAGCTTGGCACGAATGAGCGTAGCGGCCACATCTCTTCTCAGAGATAGCTACCACCATTCTAGCAATTGTATTACAGTCTGTTCTATTTTCGCCATTTAATAGAATATGTGTTTACTGTATCTCTGTTATCTTTGCAAAATGTTTGTTATTATGATTCTGTATATGTTCTTTCATTTCGTTCACGCATAAATCCGGATCACAGCAAAAGGAAAAGGTACTATTCTTGTATTTACTAAGAAAAATGAAAAGAAGTTCATTCATGAGGTTTTCTATGTACCGCATCTTAATGTCAATCTGATTAGTATAATTCAATTACTCAGAACCAGTATGATATTCAATTTTTTGATACATATTGTGCTATCTGTGATAAACCTCCCAGTAAGAGACTCATAGCCAAAGTTGAAATGACTAAGAATAGAAGATTTCCTCTCAGTCTTAGGAGTGGAAACCTTCCACAGCCTGTAGCTCATACAGTTTCCAGTCAAGATGAATCCTGGTTATGGAACTGTAGATTTGGTCATCTTCCCTTCAAGAGTCTCAATCTCTTGCATAAACAGTCAATGGTTAAAGGATTATCGGTTATTCATGAACAATCCAACGCCTGTGAGGATTATATCACTGGTAAACATCATAGGGACAATTTCCCCACTTCCACATCTTGAGCCAAAGAGAATCTTGAGTTAGTTCATACAAACCTCTGTGGACCCATGCAAACCCAATCCATAGGAGGCAGTTTTTATTTTCTGGCCTTTATTGATGATTTTAGTAGGAAAACATGGATTTATTTCCTCCGGAACAAATCAGAGACCTTCTCTAAGTTCAAAGAATTCAAGGATATCACTGAGAAGCAGTCTGGAAAGTTCATTAAAATGATCAGGTTAGATGGTGGAGGTGAATATGATTCACATGAGTTTTTAGACTTATGTAAGCATCATGGCATCTAAAGACAGTTCACTACCAGATACACTCCACAGTAGAATGGAGTTGTTGAATGGAAGAACCGGACCATCATAAACATGGCATGTAGCATGTTGTCACACAAGAAGCTATCAGATGAGTATTGGGTTGAAGTTGTTGGATGCTTAGTCTACTTGCTCAACAGGTCACCCACAGTGACTGTCCATGACACGATTCCTAAAGAAGCATGGAGTGGCACTAAGACTAGTGTCTCACATCTCAAAATATTTGGTTCTGTTGCATTTGCGCATATACCTGATGAACTCAAAAGAAAATTGGATAAGAAGAGTGAGCGTTGCATTTTCACTAGTTATAGTGAACAACACAAGGCATACAAGCTGTATAATCCTGTCACCAAAAAGCTTATGGTGAGCAGAGACGTAAAGTTCATTGAAGACAAATGTTGGAGTGATCCTTTAGACATACAACATGAAGAACGTTCACATCATCCATATCTACCTATCGGAATTCCAAGATTGGAAGTGCAGCAACAAGAAGAAGCAGCAAAGAATCCACCACAACACTAGAAAACCATAAGCTTGAGGGAGTTATATGAACAGACTCCAGTTCTTGAAGAACAACTTCAGTATGCTCTCTTCTCCTGTTAGTCCGCATCTTTTAATGAAGCAATGAAGGATGAACAATGGGTAAAATCCATGAATGAAGAAATTGATGCAATAGAGAAAAATTAGACTTGGGATCTTGTTGATATCTCTGCAGACAAAACTAGTATTGGAGTCAAATGGGTCTATAAGACCAAATTGAATGAAAAAAGAGAACTTGAAAAGCACAAGTCAAGGTTGGTTTCCAAAGGATATGCACAGAAGTATTGTGTAGATTATGATGAAACCTTTGCTCATGTAGCAAGGATGGATACCATCAGAGCTGTACTTCCATTGCAGCACAAAATCAATGGCCTGTGTATCAAATGGATGTGAAATATGCCTTTCTTAATGACATTCTTGAAGACGAAGTTTATGTAGACCAGCCACCTGGTTATACTGTCAAAGGTCATGAAGACAAAGTGTATAAGTTGAAAAAGGCCTTGTATGGTCTAAAACAAGCTCCACGAGCTTGGTACAGTAGGATTGACTCCTACCTCATAAACAATGGTTTCAACAGAAGCAACAATGAGCTCACTTTGTATGTCAAAATAGAGCAAGGTAAAATATTGATGGTATTTCTTTATGTTGATGACATGATTTTTACTGGTAATTTAATGCTTGAAGATTTCAGGACAATCATGAAAAAGGAATTTGAAATGACTGATCTAGGACTGATGAAGTACTTCCTTGGCCTGGAAGTTACTCAAAATGATAAAGGTATTTTTATCTGCCAGCATAAGTATGCTACTAATATTTTGTAAAATGGATAAATGTAAACCAACAGAAACCCCCATATCTCTTGGCACCAACTTAACCAAGAATGATGATGAACCAGTAGTAAACAATACACTCTATGAAAAAATGGTAGGAAGTTTAATGTACTTGAATGCAACTAGATTTGATTTGATGTATGATGTCAGTCTTATTTCTAGATTTATGGAGTCTCCTAAAGACTCTCACTGGAAAGTTGGAAAAAGAATTCTGAGATATGTTGTAGGAACACTTGGATATGGACTTTGGTACACTCATACACCAGACAATACTCTCACAGGGTACACTGACAATGATTTTGTAGGTAGTCTTGATGATAGGAAAAGCACATCCAGTTATGCTTTCCATTTGGGTACAAATCTGATCTCTTGGGCATCTCAGAAACAAGCCATTGTGAGCATGTATTCTGCAGAAGCAGAACATGTAGCAGCCACCACAACAACTTGCCATGCAGTTTGGCTAAGAAGATTGTTAAAGGATATGGGACACACTGCAAAAGATCCCACTTTTATTTTCTGTGATAATAGCTCTGCAATACAGCTGTCTAAACATAACGTATTTCATAGGAAAAGCAAACACATTGACACTCGCTATCATTTCATTCGTGAGTTAGTCAATGATGGAAAATTTTCTTTACTGTTTTGTGGCTCTAAGGAGCAGTTGGTTGACATGTCCACCAAACTATTGGGAACATCTGCATTTATATATCGGAGAGAGCACTTAGGCATAGACAATGCTGGTGATGGACTACCATTTGAGATTAAGGGGGTGTGTTGAAGAATGTAATCTCACCCGTAGTTAGTTAGTGAGTTAGGCTGCCCATGGTTTATTCTAGCCCATGGTATTTTCCCATAGTATTGATACTATGTATTTCCTATTTATATTCAGTTTAATAATGAGAAGGTATTCAGTCTTCCCGTAGTGCTTCTATTCATTCCATTTTTTCTTTTACAAATAAGGTTGTCTCAAATTAAAAGGATTTAGTGAAGGTGGAAGTAGAAATTCAGAGAATCTTGGGTGAAGTGCATGATTTGTACTTTACTATAGGAAGGAAAGAGAGACTTTTTGAGATGGAAATTAAAAGTAGAAGGATATTGAAACAAAAGGAAGAGAAAAGTAGAAGGATATTGAAACAAAAGGAAGAGACTCTGAGACAGAAAAGCAGGGCGATATGGGTTCAAGGAGGAGATAATAATTCAAAATTCTTCCACAGGTTTGAAACCCAAAGGAGACTTATAAATTCTATTTGGGAAATAAAAATAGAGAGGGGAAATTAATAATGATTAGAAATATTTAAGGTATGTAGGTGTAAATCATTTTTAAAATATGTTTGTTTAGTGTTTCAATCTGGGGAATCAACTTCATACTATAAAGACTTTCCCTCACTTCTTTGAAGTGCAAGCTGCATTTCTTTGATTTGTTTGGAAGATAGATAACTGAAGCTATAGATGAAACTCGAAGACATAGAAAGATCTATGAGGTTTTAAATTCTACATTTTAAACTCTTATTCCTGAGAAGGATAGACCTGATACTTTTAATGATTTTCGACCAATTTATCTTTGCAAATTGTTGTATATATCATCACAAAAATTATTGCGAAGGACTGAAGCCTTTTCTTGGTAGGTTTATTTCGGAAGAGCAGTTTGGCTTTCTCACAAACACATTATGGACGTTGGTCTTACTTGAGACTGGTCCTTAAGGGGAACAAAGGTATAAGATAGGCTTGTCCTCTTTCTCCCTATCTTTTTATTTTAGTTATTGAAAGACTAAGTTTGCTCATTCTTTAGGCAAAGAAACAAAATAAGTTTTTTGGTATAAGAGTTTAGAGGTTGGTCTATGTTACTCATCTTTTGTAGGTAGATGATGTAGTTATTTTTGGTGGTGGATAAAGAGAGGAATAAATTTTTTTGTAGGGTATGTGATGACTTTCTATGATGCATCCGGTTTTGGAAGTAAGTGGAACAAAATCCATTTTTCTTTGTTCCTAGACGTGCAACTTAAAATTTTTATTTCCAATGTATTTCCATATAAGTTTTCGGGAATGGAAGAAGGTTTTAAATATTTGGGTTTTCATTTGAAGCCCAATGCTTATAGATCAAAGGACTCGGAGTGGTTTGTTAAAAGGATTCAGAGGAAAATTAACAATTTGACATTTTGTTGGCTCTCTTTGGGGACCAGGCTTATGTTGGTGACTTATGTTCTCCAAGGAATACCTGTCTATTGGTTTTCTTTGTATATGGTGTTGAATTCTATTATATCTCAGATTAGATCCAAGATATTTCATTTTTGTTGTCTGGAAAAATGGAATCTTCAAAATTACATTTATCTTAGTGGGAGAGTGTGTCTTTACCATGTTGTTTTGGAGCAAGGGGGACAAAGCATCTGAACAGGTTTAATCATTCTCTTTGTGCAAAAAACATGTGGCATTGTATTTTCAATAATGGCATTTGGCAGAAGCTTGTTAAGTCAAAACATTTAAGAAGTTTGGACCCAGTTCATTGGTTTAGAGGAGACTTCAGGAAGAAGCAGAATATGTCTGTGATCTAGAGCAACTTTATGAAATGTTTTCCAATCATAAATCATGCCTTTAGTTGGTCTATTGGTAGGGGGAATAAAATATTTGTAGGGATTGACCCTATTTGTGGTTTGGATGGTGAATACAAACTCTCTCAAGAGCTTTTGACTGATCTTCATAAAAAACATATTTATGTTTTCAAGCAAATTCGGGTTGGCGATTCGGGGGATGTGCAGAGATGGTTCAGATCTCAAGATTTCGGTTTAGTTGGAAGTAAAGCATTGGAATGGAGTCATTATATGTCAATTCTTTATAAGGCATGTATTTTTCTTAGAGATCAGTTGAATAAATTGGTGTGGATATCTAAAAAGAAAGTGGTATTCGTGAGTGTAAAGATGGTATATCAATTAATTGTTTGGAAGATAGTGACGGTTGTAATTTTTGTGGACAAATTGGTTATGGAAAGGATCATTTCCATTAAAAATAAAATATTTTTTGTGGCTTTTTATTAAAAAACAGAACCCTTATTTGGGAAGTCTTGCAGAGGAGGGGTTATGAAGGTCCAGGTAGGTGTATACTATGTAAAATGAAGGCTAAGAATGGAGATCATTTGTTTGCAGATTGTGTTTTTTTTAATAAGTTTTGGTGTTTGCTGATGAAAAGTTTCAAACTAGTACATAACTGGGAAGGTGATACAGTGGAGAAGAATTTAAAGCTATGGTTTGAAAGGAAAAAGCATCTAAGCATACTTCCTTTATTTAGCTTTTGGGAAATTTGGAAAGCTAAAAACAGAGTTATTTTCCATGATAAGGGTTGGCATGCAGAAGTAATTTGCATTAATATTGTTTCTTCTTTTTGAAAATGGAATAAAAAAAAATTACCGAGTACTATTAAACATTTCTCTTTCCCGACTATTGTGATGGAGCATCCCGTTGGATTTTTTGATGGAGCATATTCAAGGGGTCTATGTGGATATGAAATGGTTTTAAGAGTTGGGTTAGATTTAGTTTATAAGTGTTGGATGAAGGTAGGAAAAGTATAAATACTAGAGCTGAATTGGTTGCACTATGGGGTTTACTTTTATGTGCAAATGTGGGTTTTTTCTTCTTTGCTGGTTTTAGGGGATTCTCAAGTAATCATTAATTGGGAAAAGGGGCCCTTTGAGATACATTTACTTGTTTTGAGCCATTAGATAGAAGGTTCCAGGATGTTGATAGAGGACTTTACATATTTATATTTTTAGCATATATATAGATATTTAAATTTGGAAGCGGATTGTCTATAAGAAAAAGTGTTGAGTTCTATGGATGGATTTTTTTTTTCCCATTTTTATCACATGGGGAAATTGTTCGGGTATGTGAGCTTGAATTTCTTCTAGTTCCCTTGTTTTGGTATATCGTTATATCAGGGAATGTTTTTTTTTGGTTTTTGGTTATACTGCTTTATAAGTTTCTAGCATTCTAGAGATGGAAAGTTTCTTTGTGAACTTATCCGTTATGTTGAAAAAGTTGGAGAAATAAGGGAGTTTATTTATTTTTTATTTTATTTTATTTTTATTTTTATTTGAAGGTTGGGTCTGTTAGTCTTGTTGTTTGGCTGGGATTTTAACCTCTCAAGTTTTTTTTTTAATATGTCGACAAAACTTTTATATTAATAAACAAGTTGTATTTTTTCATGTTGAATAAAAAAAAAACTTGCTCGTCATTGAGGTGTGATAACATTTTGGGGAGGGTACTATAATTTCCTTAGCTCTCCATAAATTACAAAGAACTCTTTACAAGCATTTATTTTAATCCATTACAATTTGTCCCAAGGAGCTCAAAAATAGAAAATGCATTTTTCCTCGATACCCAACAAAGTGCCCTAACACCCTGCAAAGTGTTTCACACCCATTGTCATTTTATTTTACAGAGAATTTGTATATACAAATGTTGTGAAAAAATTACAAAAAACATTTCCCAAAATAAACAAATTCAAGGTATAATTCAAATACTTAACTCCAATATTTTGATTTCAGTACAGATTCAAGTTTGAAGCACTTGAGTACAAAAGGAGAAGCATTGCTCTGGTCATAAAAGGTCCAAAATTGCACTAAATTTTGTAATAAGTGATGTTGTTTTCTTTACATTGGATCCATTAGAGAGAAATAAGCAATGTTGTTTTCTTTACCTTGGAACCATTAGCGAGGATTCATGCCAAGTCAAGGATTTCATACTGGCATGCCTTCTCCCATTGTGGGAGATAATCTTATGCGGGTTTGAGGTTGTGGACTTGATTTGTCACAAAGCGATCAAGGACCCTTGGTGTGCTATCAATTTTGTATAAGAGTGGAAGTATCTTATAAAGTTGGTTTAATCCTATTTAACAAGGCAACCCCACAACATAGGTTATGGGTAGAGTTGTAGGGGAATAAAAAAAAATTCAACTTTGGTTGATTAGACTCTCAAAGAAATTTGAAGGGTTTTCGCACAAAGATGGGGGACCTTTTAAATGCAAAGAATGTTTTGCAAAACACCTTCCTATTGTAGAATTCAATAACGTGTATGTGTTTATTAAACATAGAAATGGGAAATCCCAAAGTAACTAAGTGGGATTCCATGAAGGCTAGGAGAACAAAATGCATATGCGTTTTAGAGAACAAAAACACATAAACATTTTGTAAATCATATTTTACTCCTCAAATTTTCCCCCTAACACCCCCTTTGCAACTCTCTAACAACCCCCTAACCCTAACCTTAATCACCCAAACCCTCTCTACAACTCCCTAACATCCCAACAACCCACTAACATCCCCCAACCCCTTAACATCCCCTATCCAACTCCATAAAACTCCCCCTACCACCCCCTACCCCTAATCACCCACACCCTCCACCTACCCCTATCTCTCCCCCTAAGCCCCTAATACCCCTCCTCCCTACTCTCTCTCTCTCTCTCTCACCCCTTTCCTTATCTCCCTAAACCTTACTAACTTCTTCTCTCACTCTCTTTCTCCCTACGCCACTTACCCCTAATAATATCCTAACACCCCCCTATGTCTCTACCTATAACCCCTTAACTACCCCCTCTCTCTTTACCTCTAACCCCTTACCACCCACTAATGTCTCTCCCTTTACCCCCTTCTCTCTCTCTCTAACCCCAACATTCACAATATTCATCTATACCCAATTTTCTCTCTAATCTCCCTACTCCTCCCAAAACAACTCATCCTTCCCTCTCTCTTTCTCTCTCTAACCCCAACACCCACACTCCTCACCTATACCCCCCCTTTCTCTCTAATCACTCTACTACTCCCTAAAACCATAACCCCCCCCCCCACTCTCTCTCTCTTCCCCTAACTCTTACTAATCACATCTCTCTCTCTCACTCTCACTCCCCTACTCCTCCACCTCTTAACCCCTTCCCCTATCTCTCTCTCCCAAACCCCTAATACACCACCACCCCATTCATTCTCTCTCTCTCTCTCTCTCTATATATATATATATATATATAGATATAGATATATCATACACACACACACATCCATATGCCTCCCTCTACCATTAACCTCTCCTCTCTCTCTCTCTCTATCTCTCTCTCCCCTTCTCTCCCTAACCCTTACTAACTCCATTCTCTCACTCTCTTTCTCCCCTTCTCCACTTACTCCCAATCTCCTAACACCTCCCTTTATCTCTACCTATAACCCATTGACACCCACCTCTATCTCTACCCCAAACCCCTTAACACCCACCTCTATCTCTACCTCTAACCCCTTACCACCTCTCTCTCTCTCTCTTTCTCTACAACCCCCAATTTTTTTTAGTGTTGTCATCACCAAACCAAACAATGTAATTGTAGTGTTGCACATTGTGCACTCATATAAACAGATAAATCACATGCTTGTTTTTTTTAATGAAAACATGTCCACTTATGTTTACCTACAATCATACCCTTTCAAACCCCTTATTACACCCCCTCTCCACCTCCCAAACACCCCACAACCTACTAACATCCCCTTTCCAGACCCCTAACCCCCCCTCTCTATGTCTCTCCTACTTCCCTTACCCTTAACCCCCCATCATTAGAGGAATTTTGAGGTCTAAAATGGGCCTCCTAAGAAAAAATAATAAAATTATAGTTAAAATAATAAAATAATATTTATTAATTTTGGAGGAAAAACGAAAAAAACTACTTTTTGTGTTCGTATTTTTGACATATCTCCCTTTGTTCTTACTCAAATTTCAATCGGGAGAGCTCGTTGGATGCAAAATTTGATTCCGCATCCAACGAGTGCCCACACTGCATACTTTTTACAGACCTTGCTACCCCAGACATCATCATCATGTTTTTTCAGGTATTTCTTGTTTTTGGGGTAGCGAGGTCCGTCAAAAGTATGCAGTGTGGGTACTCGTTGGATGTGGAATCAAATTCCACATCCAACGAGCTCTCCCGATCGAAATTTGAGTAAGAACACAGGGAGATATGTCGAAAATTCGAACAAAAAAGTAGTTTTTTTTATGAAAAATATGTCAATTCAACCATTATGGTTGACTCATTTTATTGGAATTCTATTGGTTCTTGAATTCCAACTCACAAGAACTTATTTTTGGTGTGTTTTCTTATAAGGCCCATTTTAGACCCCAAATTTCCTCTAATGTTATCTTTATCTCTCCTAATCCCCCTCCCCTTGCCACTAACCACCCCCCCATGTCTCTCTCTCCCTCTAATCCCAACACCCTCCATTCATCACCTATACCCCCTTTTCTCTCTAATCTCTCTACTCCTCCCTAAACACCAAACCCCCCATGTCCTCTCTCTCTCTCTCTCTCTTTCTCTCTCTTTCTTTAATCCCCCCCTTCCCCCTAACCCTTACTAATATTTAGTGCCATTCTATATAGCTATCCATGCAAATATTTTTCATGTTAAATCATCGTCAATCCAAGTCTAACACACCAAGTCATATTTTCTTCCTTCATGGAAGATGTTCATTCTATATACCTAGCCACTCTAATCGTTTTAGTGTTCTCATTTGTTATCATCACCAATCCAAGTTCTGCCCCTTTGATCCTTGCTCACTCTTTCTCTCCCATACTCCTCCACCTACCCATAAATCCTAACCTTCTCTAGATCTCCTTCGATCCCCTAACACCCCCTTGCTCTTTCCCTCCCTCACCTCCCTACTCCTCTCCCTACCTCTATCCCCCCGCTCCTCCTCCTCCTCTCTCTCTCTCTCTCTCACTATCTCTCACTCCCCTAATCCACCTACACCTAACCCCCACCTCTCTATCTCTCCCTTGAACCCCTAACACACCACCACCCCATTGGTTCTTTCTCTATCTCACACACACATCCCTATGGCTCCCCCTACCACTGACCCCCTATTCTCTA
>LPNX010459849.1:38249-61886 GCA_001517045.1 Pseudotsuga menziesii | reverse complement strand
CCCTACCTATAACCCCCCCTCTATATGTCTCTCCTAATCTCCTTACCTTAACCCCCCCCCCCCACCCTCTATCTTCGTCTCTCCTAACAAGGAAAATGGAAAGAAAAATTCAAAAATTTTCTAAGTGTCAAAAGCATCAGAAGATGTTTGTTGAAGTGGAGCCGAGGTCTCGACAAGGCTCGCCAGAAGGGAGCCGACATGGTGGCGGAAAGAGGAAGAAGAGAAGAAAAAAAATTTGATTTTTTTTCAAAGTATAGGAAATCTAGGGAAAAGTTTTCTGATGTCGCTTGGGAGAAGCTCTCCGAGGCATCTCGGAAGAAGTTTTACGATGTGCGTAGGAAGACAAAGGAATATCGACCCAATGTGCATCGGAAGACAAAGGAAAATCGACCCGATGTGCATCGAAAGACAAAGGAAGATCGATTTGATATGCATCAGATGACAAATGAAGATCGATCCGCTTAAGTGTCGGAAGAAATGTCAACAGTGACCCGATACATCGGATGACTTGTTGGGAAGGGATCCGATTGGATGGAAAAATTTGAGTTTTTCAGTGGGATTTTTCAATGCAAAAGCATGATTACAGTGGGATTTAGGGCAAGCCCCCTTGATCCTTGTCGTCCCCTTGAGACCGTTGTTCTTGGTGAAAAGAAAATTATGTGTTTTGACAAAGTTGTGAATATAGTATTTTCCAAATGCAGGTAAGTAATTATGAACTCATGATATTGTTATGCAGCTAACAGTTGTGTTTATTAACACATTTTGCAGAATTATAGTCACCTTCAAAGGCAACATTCCGCATAGAGAAGTTTCAAAAAAACAAAAATCTTTGTTAGTTGAGCCAAGATGAGAATCGACAACATGAATGATGCACAAGACCCCTATGAGTTCAAGGAAGATTCTATGGGAGAAAATGTTAGAGTTGGAAATGAAGAGACAGAGTCCAATGGGAGAAGATTTCACGATACTCCCCCAGATTTTGTAGCCACCATGAGGAGCCTAAGGGTGTATTTGCAAAGTTACAGATAAGACAATGAAAGGATGCTTAAAGATCAAGAAGATCAAAATCAGATAAATGCAGCTATACTGTAGAGTTTGACATACATCCAGGGACAGATAAAATT
This sequence comes from Pseudotsuga menziesii, assembly GCA_001517045.1. NCBI lineage: Eukaryota > Viridiplantae > Streptophyta > Pinopsida > Pinales > Pinaceae > Pseudotsuga > Pseudotsuga menziesii. Next base: position 60,762 of record LPNX010459849.1, on the reverse strand, counting down.
TGGGCATTAGATAGCTAATCCAGAAAGAAGTAGGATTAGTGCCAAGGGAGATTCCTGTAAAAGGTCCCATGTCTCTTGAAGGGCTTCTAGGGACATAAGGAATACTCCAAAATGGACTACCAATGAATCATCTGATTCTAAAAAACCCAGTGGGGATTCAAGCTCTCCATCTCGCAGGAATAAGAGAAGGAGACGTTACAAGAACAATTCACGAGATGAATTCAAAAAGGCAAGGCCTCCTACTATTAATGGTGAGGTCAAGACTGGTCAAGAACCTGAGACTTGGCTTCTTGGGATGAGGAAGTATTTCCAAGTTCAAGACTACTCTGAAAATATGAGAGAAAGGGTATCTATAATCAATTTGGCTGGAAGAGCATCCATATGGTGGGATCACCACAGGCAAGTAAAGAAGGTTAATGAAAGAAGAATTGTGTGGAAATAATTCAAGAAATACTTCAAGTAGAAGTACCTCTCTGATAGGTACTATGATGATAAGATTAAGGAGTTCCATGAGCTGAGATTGGGACAACAGACCATGGAAGAGTATGCAAATAAGTTCTTGGAACTATTGAGGTATGTCAGGTACATCAAAGATGAAAAAGTGAAGATCCAACGTTTTCTGAGTGGATTGCCTCAGTCTTACAAACACAGAATTGAGTTTTATGAACCTAGAACTCTTGAAGAAGCAATAAGGAAGGCTAAGTATTGCTATGAGCAAAGCAAAGGTAAACCTGATTATCATAAGACATGGAAGGATAAGAAGAATGAGAAGTTTGACCAAAGGAAGAAAGGTTTCAAACCTTCTAACTTCAGGAAACAACAGAAGCAACCATCACAAGCTGAGAAGCTGCCAACTAGAGCAATGGGAGAAAAAACGAGAGATCCACATCAGAACATAGAACCTCTCCAATGTTGGAAATGTGGAGGACCCCACATGCGCAGAAATTTTCCACTTGAGAATGAGAGTGCAAGGTCGGCTTACAACATTCAAGAAGCATAAATATTGGGTCAAGTAGCAAGGGTCGTCCCTAGGATTTATGCAGCACTGGAGGACCACCAGGAAGATCACCAGTCAACTGTGGTTGAAGTTGTAGGTAATATTGTTGAGCAATCTGTTTCTATTTTGATTGACCTTGGTTCTACTCACAGTTACAATACCCCTAGAGTAGTGGAGATTTGTGCTTTTAAGAAAGTAAAGCATAGCAAATCTTTCTTAGTTTAGCTAGCCACTGGAACTAAGAGAAAGGTTAGTGAAGTGGTAGAGAAATGTCCATTGGTCATGAATGGATTGGTCACTTGTGTAGATATGAATGTTCTACCACTTGGTTCCTATGATGTCCTCATTGGAATGGATTGGTTAGAAGGTCACAGGGTAAAGCTTGACTGTTATAATAAGACTTTCGAATGCATGGATGAAGAAGGGAACCCAGTAGTGGTACGAGGTATTCCACAGGTGTTTTTGTGAGGCATATTTCAGCATTGCAGTTGAAGAAGTTCTGTAGGAAAGGTTGCCAGTTGTATGCAGCTCATATTTTGGAGGCAATCGAGGATGAAACTCCTAGGTTGGAGGATTTTCATGTGTTGCAGGAATTTAGGGATGTGTTTCCTGATGAGATTCCAGGGCTTCCTCCAAAGAGAGATGTTGATTTCACAATTGAACTTGTGCCAGGAGTAGAACCAGTGTCCAAGACACCCTACAGAATGAGTACACTAGAAATGCTAGAGTTGAAGATGCAACTGCAAGAGTTGTTGGAGAAGAAGTATATTAGGCCGAGTGTGTCTCCTAATTAGGGAGCACCAGTTATGTTTGTAAAGAAGAAAGATGGTACACTCAGGTTGTGTATTGATTACAAACAATTGAACAAGGTTACTGTGAAGAACAAATACCCCTTGCCTAGGATTGATGACCTCTTTGATCAAATGAGAGGAGCAAAGGTATTTGCCAAGATTGAATTGAGATCTGGTTACCATCAGGTGAGAATCAAGGATGAAGACATTCATAAGACAACCTTCAGAACAAGGTATGGACATTATGAGTTTGTAGTGGTACCATTTGGTCTCACAAATGCACCAGCTACATTTATGTGCCTTATGAACAGTGTCTTTAGTAGGTATTTGGACAAGTTTGTTCTTGTTTTCCTTAATGACATTCTTATTTATTCTAAGAATGAGGAAGAGCATGAAGAACATTTGAAATTGACATTGCAATTTCCCATGGAGCATCAACTGTATGCAAAGCTGAGCAAGTGTGACTTCTATAGAGACAGAATTCAGTATTTGGGTCACATTATCTCAAAAGAGGGTATATCTGTGGACCCTGAAAAGATTGAAGCCATTATGAATTGGCCTACTCCAAGAAATGTGCAGATGTAAGATCTTTTATGGGACTTGCGGGATACTATCGAAGATTCATTAAAGGATTCTCCAAAGTTGCACATGCCATCACGTCTTTGCAAAATAAGGGGATAAAGTTTGAATGGAAATCTAGGTGTGAAGAAAGCTTCCAACAGTTGAAGAATCTTCTCACCAGTGCACCAGTATTAAAAGTTGCAGAACCGGAGAAAGATTTTGTGGTGTGTACCGATGCATGCAGACAAGGGCTAGGAGGAGTCCTTATGCAAGACAACCACGTGATATGTTATGAGTCAAGAAAGCTGAAGGAGCATGAGAAGAACTATGCCACTAATGATATAGAACTTGCAGCCATTGTACATGCTCTCAAGCTGTGGAGGCATTACTTGATGGGAAGAAGATTTGAATTAAGGACAGACCATTGTGGTTTGAAGTATTTATTTGATCAGCCTACTCTAAATGCTAGGCAAGCGAGATGGCTAGAGTTTTTATGTGAGTTTGATTTTGAAATCAAGCACATAAAAGGAAAAGAGAATAAGGTAGTTGATGCACTCAGCAGGAAGGTGCAAGAAATGCATGTGGCATCTCTTAGTATTTTCCAATTAGATTTGAGGCAGCACATTGTTAGTCATATTGCTGAAGATGAAATGTATGTGCAGGTAAAAAACAAATTGCAGTAGCAAAGTCTTGAGAAGAGGTATGAGGGATATAAATTGGAAGAAGATGGAATTCTTACTTATAAATGCATATTTATATTCCAAATGTAGTAGAGTTGAGGAGAGTCGTTATGGATGAAATCCATCAAGCTCCATATTCTGGTCACCCGGGATATCAGAAGATAATTGCTACATCCAGAAAGCAGTACTTTTAGCCAGGAATGAAAAAGGACATCGCTGAATATATTTCGAGGTGCATGAAATGTCAACAAATGAAGGTTGAGCATCAACACCCAGCAGGTTTGTTGCAGCCTTTTCCAATTTAAGAATGGAAATGGGAAGTTATTTCCATGGATTTTATTACAGGATTGCCAATGACTTGGAGACAACATGATTCCATCATGGTTTTGGTGGTCAAGTTGACAAAGGCAGCACATTTTATACCAGTTAAGTCTACACATAAGACTGATGACATTGCAAAGATCTTCAGGAAGGATATTTTCAAATTGCATGGATTGCCTAAGGCAATAGTCTCTGACAGAGATGTCAAGTTCACTTCCAATTTTTGGAAGGGGTTGTTTGCATATTTGGGCACAAAGTTGAACTTCAACACTGCCTACCATCCTCAGACTGATGGGAAGACAGAGAGAGTTAATCAAGTGTTTGAGGACATGCTTCGCATGTATGTGATGGATAAACCAACTAAGTGGGAATATTATCTACACTTGGTAGATTTTGCTTATAACAATGGACAGCAGGCATCCTTGGGGATGTGTCTGTATGAAGCTTTGTATGGCAGAAGGTGTAGGACACCAGTGACTTGGGATAATCTAGTGAACAAGGTTGTGCTTGGTCCAGAATTGCTCAAGGAGATGGGGCAGGAGGTTGTAAAGATTAGGCATAATCTAAAAGTAGCTCAGGAAAGATAGAAAAGCTATGTACATAAGCATAGGGTGAATAGAGAGTTCAATGTAGGGGATCATGTTTACCTCAGAGTGAGGGAAAAGAAGAGTTCCTTGAAGCTTGGAAGTTGTGCCAAGTTATCACCTAGATATTGTGGGTCATTTGAAGTGCTTGAAAGAATAGGGCTAGTTTCATATAGACTTGCATTGCCTTCTAGCACTAGAGCTCATAATGTTTTTCATGTTTCTTTGCTTAAGAAATATGTACATGATCCTAACCATGTGATAAATTGGGATGTGATTCAGGTGGAACCCAAGGGAGAGTTCCAAATCGAGCCAATGCGCATCCTTGACAGGAAAGTCACAATGCTCCGGAACCAAGCCATAGGGTAGGTAAAGGTGCAATGGGAGCATTACGGTCCTGAAGAGGCTACGTGGGAGCTGGAGGATGCCATGCGATTGGCACATCCATTTTTGTTCAATTCTGCGGAGCACTGAGGCGGTATGAGTGTAGCATTTTGTTCAATTTTGCAAAGCGCTGAGGAAAGTGCTATTGAAGGGGGAGGGGAATGTAACACCCCGGTTTTGACCCCTTTTGCATTAAAAATGTATATGATGTATATATTGTAATTAATCGTGGTGTGGAGCTAAAGGAAAAAGCCCCACCATCGATTTATCGTTTTATGTTCCGGCGACTAAAATCATTGCCGAAGGTATATTTCGTGCTAGCCGGCACAATATAATTTTAACATCATGTAAATATGCAATTTAACTAAAAGCCCCAACCGGCTATGTCTATGCAACAAATAATGAGATGGGGGCATGATATTCCTAAGGATAAGAAAGGAGAAATATTTAACCTTTGGGGCCAATGGGGAAAAGCCAAATATCAAAGGGAGAACCCATGAATCAATCAACTACCTTTCTTGTCTCTTTCACCCAATCATTTAATTCTGCCAGAAATTGGTTGAAGTAGTTATTGCATGCGGATGGGAAGAGTATGGGCATGAATTTCGAATTTGGGAAAAACCCATTTTTGGGGGGAAATCATTTTTGAATTTTGGGGAAAGAAAACACCCAAAAGGCATGCCCATCTTCCCATACACCCATGTTCTTCATTTGCTCATGTAGGGAAATATTGGGAGTTGTTTTACCCTCACGTTTTTGCTCATTTTCCTCATCTTGCATGCCAAAAAATCCATTTTTGGTGTTGTTCAACAAGTGGTCAAGGAATATTTTCATTTAGGGAGTTTATGGTAGTCATTTTGGTCCCTGTAATGCCATAAACGTCCTCAGAATCTGTGGGCAAAGAAGATTCATGTTTTTTGTGGTCTATGGAGGCTGTTTTTTCCCACGTGAAGCCAATGAACATTTGTCGGAATCGATTTTGGCTCCTAGGGCTGTTTGAACCACTTACCCTCTCTCATTTTAGCTCCCAGGACGTTTTTGTCCATGCCCAGCACTGTAATTGTTGTGTATTGATTTCATTTTTGGCCATGTTAGGGCCAAAACGTCCCTGGAAATCGAAATTGTTGTTAGGGGTTGTTCTTACCCTCCTTGGTAAATCATTTGGTCATCGAACTGTTTTCTCCATCTCTAAATCCGTTTTTGGGTTTCCCAACATTTTTCTAAAGACCATCGGTTGGTATTTTGTTGTAGGTGCATACTTTCCTTGGTCTGAGTTGTTATGCTCCTTTATTTGGTTGAATCCAGTTAGGAGTGGAAGAGGCAAACTACTTGATAAACCTAGTGCATCAGGAACCTCACTGAGAGATCTTGAGGGAATATTATTCCTTACTGCACACCCTGAATAGCACTGGAAGGGAATTCCTAGCCTGAGGGACTGTACAGTAAAGAAGGGGATTATTCCTTGTGTTGGGTGTGTACGTCTTGGAAAATCCAAGTCAGATCTTGTGTAGGTGTCCACAGCTCTATGTTTGAGCTCACTAGGTTAGCAACAAGCCTTCCACCCCCTTGGTTGTCTGATAAACCCAACATAGCTTTGGATTGACTGAGTTTGACATATCTTTGGCTATGTGTGAGTCTAATTAGTTTCCTTTTTCCTTGGGGAATCACGCCCAGCTCGGGGGTGGCAGTGTTGCTAAGAGATTAAGGAGCACACTGGCCTATGGTTGGGTGGAATGTTGTAGCGACATAGCTGGTTGCCGGGAGCTTCATTCGAAGATAAGTATTCCTTGTGTATTAATCCCTGCAACTGTATATATTTCTTTTAATGAATTATGATGAATATGATTAATGCTTGAATGAATGAATTTGCTTTCGTTGGATAACTACATTTGTGATGCATCTATGTATGTTAGTTCAATGCATTTTTTTTATGTTTCATGTTCATGGGGCTAGTTTCCCGGGTAGATAGCAGTATTATGGTAGCGTCCTCTTCACCGGTCGGAGGCTCAGGGATGTTATAGCAGAACCACACGAGCCTGTAGAGACACTTCATGAGAAGGACTCCCACAAGAGGAACCAACATGGGAATGAGAGCTCATACAAGAGGCAAAAAGGTATGGTGCTCCAGAAGGAATGCACAGACAGAGAAGAAGGGAAAATCCCCACAAGTTCCACTATGTGGCCCTGTTGTGTGACGTCATTGACAAGGAACCTTCCACCTATGAAGAGGCTACAGAAAAGAAAGAATGGAAGGATACCATGATCGAGGAATATCAGTCGATTATGAAGAATGATGTATGGGAGATAGTTTCGAGATCGGAAAGGAAATTCATCGTAACTTCTAAGTGGATATACAAATCAAGAATGTTGCAGATGGAATAATCAAGAAATACAAGGAAAGATTTGTAGCACGAGGCTTCTCATATAAAGAAGGATAGGATACGAGGAGACATTTGTGCCAGCAGTGAGGTACACTTCCATTGGATCTATACATTGGATGCAGTTATGAGATAGAAGATACACCAGATGGATGTCAAGACAACAATCTTGAGTGGTGTAGTTGAGGAGGAAGTGTACGTAGAACAACCACTGGGATTTGAGACACATGACAAGAAGACTCATGTGTGCAAATTAAAGAAGGCCTTGTATGGCTTGAAACAGGCATCCGAGACATGGTATGTCAGGATGGATGGTTTCCTGATGAGCTTGGTATTTACTAAGAGTAAAGAAAACTCCAACCTTTAATTCAAGGTTGAGGGAGGTAGATCGGTGATGCTCTTGTTATATGTCGATGACATGTTCCTAATAGGATAGGACAAACTCATTATAGATGCAAAGAGGAGACTTACTATTGAGTTCGAAATGAAAGACCTAGGGATGATGCACTACTTCTTAGGCATGGAAGTGTGGCAGAGTGCAAATGGGATTTTCCCTAGTCAAGGAAAGTATACAATGGAGATTCTGAAGAGATTCGGAATGCTAAACTGTAAGGCGATAACCACACCTATAGAATCAAACTTGAAGCTTATGTGTGATACTTCATTAGAGTCGGTTGATGCCACGATGTATCATCATATAATTGGATCATTGGTGTAGCTGAAGAATACCAGACCTCACATATGTTTTGGGGGTGAATACATTGAGTCAGTTCTCGACGGATCCGAGACATGTTCACCTGGTTGCTGCAAAGCATATATTGAGGTACATAAAAGGTACAGTGGATTATGGGCTCAAATATGATGCAAATCAAAAGATTAATCTACACGGTTATGTAGATTCAAATTGTGCAGGTAGCGCCACTGATAGGAAGAGCACTTCAGGTTGCTGCTTCATTTTGGGATTTGGCATGATTTCCTGGTTTAGCAGAAAATAGTCCTTTGTGGCGCTAAGTATAGCCAAGGAAAATTATGTTTCCTCTTGCTCGGCTAGTCGTGAGGTAGTATGGCTGCAGAAGCTACTGTCTTATTTGTTTGATCTCCAGTTAGATGTGATTTGTATCTTCTGCGACAACGAAAGTTGCATGGATTTTTCAGAGAACAAAGTGTTCCGTGACAAATCGAAGCACATTAATATCAAATTCCACTATATCAGGGATATGGTGCAGAGAGGATCAGTGAAGCTCTAATACGTAGAATGGACGAGCAGATAGTCGATGTGTTGACCAAACCTTTAGTTAGAGTGAAGTTCGAGTACTTCAGAGAAAGACTTGGTGCGATCCAGAACGAAACCCCTTGAAAGAGGGAACGATGAGTTCTAGCATAGTTGGTGAGACAGGTTGTCCGATTGTAAAATTCTAGCGAAAGTCGTAGGTTGCTCGAACGTAATCATTCCTGATGTGATTTTATGCTAGAAATAGAAAGAGACTAGAAGATGGAGATGCATGATATCTCATATGGGAAATGAGACAGGTTGTCCGAGTGTAAATAAGAGCCTTGGTGTGATACGCAGTTTACTTGGACATAATAAGTCTTATAGGTTGTCTGAGTGTGAATACAATCCTTGGCATGATACACAGATTACTTAGACGTAATCAGTCATGAGATAGGTTGTTTGAATGTAAATACGATCCTTGGCATGATACGTAGGTTACTCACACGTAATCATCCTTGAGATAGATTATCCGAATGTAAATACGAGCTCTGCCATGGTGCTGCAGCTGCAACCGTTCTCCCCAAATTTCTTAAATTTTGGTCCCCTCCTCATGATTTAGAGTCATTTTTAATCGTTTGGGTCCATGAATTGTTGGGGTCGTACCTTAATTTTAAATGACTATTGAAGGCTAACCTTCATCTTGGTTTACGGAATTTGCGTGTGTTTTGAATTTGTTTTGAGTCGCAGAGTTTAAGTTTGGGTTTGCTTGCTGAAGAGCCACCGTTTCGGAGGAGAAGCAGTTTTAATCATTGCTGGATTTCAAAGTTAGCGTTTTATGTTTTGATCGAATCATCTCTTGTTTTGATCGGAAGCTGTAGCCGTTTAGCTTCCGCCGTTGCGGCTCCCAAACCTTCTAGTTGTCTGAAGTCCAAAGCGCTTCGACTGCCGATACTTATCAGTTTTTTTGGTCGCGCATGTCTTTAACCTTTCCTTTTCCGCTGTTGCAGCTGTGAAAGTCATTTAGCTTCCGATGTAAATATCTTCCGACTTCCGATTGAGGGTTTTCCCGCTCGCAGTTCGCGTGTCCATAGTCTTTTTCTTCCCGCCATTGCGGCTGGGAAAGTCTTTCAGCCTCCGATGTAAAGTCCTTCCGACTTTCGATTGGTTCTTTTTTCCCGCCCGTAGCTCAGGTCTTAACTTTTCCGTCTCCCGGCGTTGATGTTTTCTCCCGAACCTGTAGGTGGACGAGACAATAGCGCACCAAGCCTTTTCTTGTGGATTAGCCGTTAGTTGGTTTAATTTAACATTTAAAATTCCATTCCAATGAATGATGCACAGTAATTGATTGCAGGTAGAACTCAAGGAACTGTTGGGGTGACCGCAGCGTGAAGACGTAGCTTGAAAGTTTGTAAAAATCAAATCGAAACCGGCAAGGTCGCGAGGGAGACAAGCGAAGGAAAAAAACAAAATCGAAAGCAACAAAAGCATAAATCTGAAAGGTCCAGCCGTTACTCAGCTGATCATGAGCATACGAAGAAAAGATGAAAGGAGGGATATGAAACGCTCGAAGAACTGAAGAGTCAGACGTTTGGGGGGGAACCCAAGCGATCTGCTGATTTTGTTTAAATATTTGAAATTTAGAAGTTACAAGGGATTTTTCCCTAGAAAAACTTGTAACTTAATGCTTGTAAGAGGAACTATTTTGTTTTACAACCAGAGACTGCAAATTTTGCTTGTTGGAGGAAGTACTATGTGGAATATGTCAATGTGATTAAATGAGCAATGTTGAATGTGAACTATTTTGTTTTCAGCTGTGCCTCATTAGCTGTAAGAGTGTTCTAATTTCTTGAACCTATGTTCTTGTTTGAATGTTCTTCAGTACCTTTATGATGTCTTTTCCACTTTGAGTAATGAAAATTTTAACTGTTGATGAGCTATCTTATCATATATACTTTTATTCATGTTTATATGTTTGGTTGTAAGAACAACTATTTGTGATTTGCCATAACACATGAATAGGGGTGTATTACTCATGAACGAATACCCATCTCTCTAGAGATACTTTAGTTAGTATTTATTTTCTTGCATGATTTGGAGGCTTGTGAGTTCTAAGACGAGAGGTAAGAACCTGCGCATCACAAAATGACTACTCTTTGCATCTTTATCACCCTGCATGGTTTATTAGGTACTTCCATATCATACTTAAGTCAAAAAATACAAATACATGGTGTACCAAGCCGCAACCGGTACAACCTTTGTTTTTTTTTTTTGGTTACTTGACCTACAGTAGCCGGACCGCAAACCGGACGGATTCCCTATACCAAACAGTCATGGGTTAATTGGGAACATTGACTGGGGAGAATCCCTTGCTGTTGTTGCCTGTGAATTTCCAGGCCTCAACAATTTTGGCACTAGAAGGAGGGCCGCCAATGCATGGCTAGCCGAGGAAACCCGTTTTCCCGAGATTATTCCACCGGTAACAGTTCTGAAAGTAGTGGGCTTCATAATCCAATTCCGGAAGAAAGGAATAGAGAACATCTATATTTTGTTGGCAACGAAGTTGTTAATGACCTAAGAAGACACACCAAGGCATATGTAAAGAAGATTGGAGGATTGCCAATCATCCCTGAATTGCCCAGAAGAGAGTATAAAAGGAAAGATCGTCCTATAGTAGAAGACTCAGTGCTGGTTGGAGACTGGGAAGAACTTGTAGAAACAACCTTACAGGAAGTTGCGCTACCTTTGAATCAAGAAGGCCCAGATACCCCTCACAGTTGTCCTGCTCACACTACTATTTTCTCACCTCCTCACTCTCCACCCAGACTCATGGCAGGAGTAAATGGTAATCCACCACCCAACCCACCAAACCCACCACCTGCCTGGAAATCCAGATCACCTTTAAATCTAACGCCTCCGCTACATGATTTACCTCAATCCTTTGAAAAGATGCTGCCCAAGTTTGACCCAAATGAGAAGATACTAGTAGATGATCACCTGCAAAGTTTTTATTTGGCGATAGAAGGGTTGAGGGCTGGGGAGTATGAGGATGTAGTTTACAGACTATTTTCGCATACCCTTAAAGGAGCCGCAACATCATGGTATTTTGGGTTGCCTGCTAACTCTATCCCTGATTGGGATACCTTCGAGATAATTTTCAGAAGTAAGTATGTGATTCAAAAGACTCATGCAGCCCTCATGAAAGGACTATGCGCCTTGAAGAAAGAGAGAAAGGAAAAGGTGCACAGTTTCACACAAAGGTTTGCAGCATATCTCAAAAAAATTTCTGAAGCTGATAAACCTTCGGACAAGGTACTGATTGAGTGTTATACTTCAGCTTTAGGCCCTGATTTGGCCATGTTTTCCAAAGGTAGGGCCAAGCCTACCTTGACAGAAACCTATGAAGAGGCAGAAGTAGTGGAGGCTGAAAGAGAAAGTATTGAAGATTATCCCGAACAGTCCGAAGAGAAAGGTGGGGGAAGGAAAGCCTTATTTTTTACTAAGCCTAAGGAAGAGAAATCACCAGATTATGAAAGTATGGCCAAAATGATGCAGAATATTTCTAATAAAATCATAGACTTGGAGAAAGAAAAGGAAGCACAAAAGTTCTATAAGCCCTATTATAAGAAAATAGAGGATAACAATAAGTGTCAACCTCCTCCACACAATTCTGCATCTATGAATTTAACAGAGGTAGGCATGGACAATTTTTGCACTTTTCACCAACAACCACACTCTGAAAAGAATTGTCTTCAATGGATAAAATCGGTGACGTTGGTCATGAATCAACTGTTGGATTCTAGATTAACAGAAGAGGGAGATGAAGAAAGGAAAGAGAATACTACTTCAATGAAAGAACAAGAAGAGGAAACCATGGTTTTGTGGGATTCTGTTTTGTTATTTGATGCTAAAGAGAAAAGGAATCAGGGGTACAAGGACGTCATGGAAACCAACGTAGCAACAAGAAGCCAAGGGTCGGTTAAAGAAGACAGTCTCATACTCCCAAAGATTAAGAGGCTTCAACAAAATGTTAAGAAATTTCAAAATAAATCCTTAGCTGATAAAATTCCAGAATTCACTATTACTAGCCAAGATCCTAAGCAGAAGAATACGTTGACCAAGCCAAATGAAGAAAAGATGCATGCTGATAAACCTCATCCCATTGAACAACAGATGGATTATGACATCGTGGAAGATATTAAGAAGGTGAGGGCAAACGTTTCACTATTTGAAATGTGCAAAGTGCCGCAGCAAAAGGAAAGACTATTGAAAGCACTTGAAGCATTGGACAAAAAGATGCCCACTGTCAATCAACCTCAGGAAGAAGAAGAAATCGGAGAAACCAGCATTGGAGGCAGGTCTAAAAGAAAACATCCACCTTTCCTCCTCACATTTGAAATTTTCAATCACAATGTACATAATTGTCTGGTAGATTCAGGGGCGTCCGTTAATGTCATGCCAATATCAGTCTGTAAAAAGATAAACGGACAGCCTAAGCCATCCATGTGGAGGGTTGTTCAGTTGGACAGAACGGATGTAAAGGTAATTGGTGAGATGGAGGATGTCCTAGTCTGTTTGGCATCAAATGATAAAGTGTGCCAAGTCATTAATATTGTGGTGGCTGATATACCAGACACATATGGTCTTGTCCTGAGCAGAGATTGGTCGGCCAAACTCAATGGATGTTTTTCTTCTGATTAGTCACATCTGTGGTTGCCGTATAAAGGAAGTTCGAACCAAATTAAGATTTTGAGGGAGCCTCACATGAAATATAACGTTACTCAATTGGATGAGAAGAATGAACCAGTGGATTCTATATTGGGAAATTATTTTATCGAATTGGAACCAGGAAATTACCAAGAAGAAGAAGCCAGCAACACATTAGACACCCAACCTGATCTCCTTCGATTCTCACAGGCTGATGAAATTGACTGTAACATAGTAAACTTAGTAGTAGGAGTAGATTCACATTCAGTAGTTAATGATTTTGGACTTTGTTTTTTGATGGCTGTAAGACGTAAGAAGGGTCAGGGGCCAGCTGTGTCCTGATCGACCCCCAGAAGAATAAACATTTTCTCTCATGTAGATTAGAGTTTGAGTGTACTAATAATACAGTTGAGTACGAAGCGCTGGTGCAGGGCTTGAGGAAAGCGATTGAATTAAAGGTAAGTAATCTAAAAGTTTTTGGAGACTCTAAAATTATTGTAAAACAAATCCGGAATCAAATACATTGTGTTTCCCCTCACTTGAAGGCTTACCAAAATGAGGTATGGGACCTGCTTAAATGTTTTAACGCATTCAATATTATTTCAATTCCAAGGTTTAAAAATGCAGCAGCTGACCTGTTGGCCACATCAGCCGCTAGGTTGGTACCCACTAATAATCGATGCTCTGTTGAATTACTTTTCAGGTCCTCAGTACCTGATATGATTACCAACCTATGAGTGTTTGATGATGACTAGCAAATTATAGAATGCTTAACGAATGACGAGGTGTTTAAAGGAGCAATTATAGACGATGAAGAACATCAGGCCGAGCTGAAGTATGGTAATTTCATCCCGAAGGGAGTCGGAACGTTAGAAAGAATGTTCGATTTAAATGAAAAGTTTAGAAGACCAGCCAACATAAAGACCCACAGCTCATCTCTACATTTCGAGCTGATAAATTTAGGGACCGAGACGAATCCTAAATTTGTGAATCTCAGCAAATGTTGTTCACCGGCAGAAAGAGACAAATTCGTCAGTCTGTTTAAGAAATACAAATATGTTTTCGCATGGACATACGAAGATTTGAAAACATACGACACCAGTATCATCAAGCATGTTATTCCCACCAAAGCTGGCGTCAAGCCGTATCAGCAAACTTTGAGAAAAATGCATCCAAAATTGGAACCGCTGATTCAGAGTGAAGTGAAGAAATTATTGGATGCTAGAATCATTTTCAAGGTCAAACACTCTGAGTGGGTATCAAATTTGGTACCAGTGAGGAAAAAGTTTGGAGAAATCAGACTCTACGTGGATTTCAGGAATTTAAACCGTGCTTCAAACAAAGATAACTATCCTGTGCCACCCATGGAACAATTGCTACAAATGGTTTCAGGTTCTGAGCTGTTTTCATTATTAGATGGTTTATCTGGCTACAATCAAGTATTAGTAGCCGAAGAAGACAGATTGAAGACAACTTTCAAGACCAAATGGGGAACCTTTGCTTACAAAAGGATGCCCTTTGGGCTTATAAATGCTGGAGCAATGTTTCAGAGGGATATGGACATAGCTTTCCACGGATTGATTGGCCGTAGTGCTGTAGTGTACCTTGATGACATTACGATATTCTCAAAGAAGAAAGAAGAGCACGCATTTCATTTAAGGAATATTTTTGAACGCTGCTGGAAATATGGCATCTCGCTCAATCCCAAAAAGTGTGTGTTCGCTGTCACGGAGGGCAAATTGCTGGGTCATATAGTTTCAAAGAAAGGAATCTCTATAGATCCAGAAAGAATTAAGGCCATTGAACAGATCCCATTACCCCATAATAAAAAAGGGATGCAATCATTTATGGGAACTATAAACTTCGTGCGAAGATTTGTGCCTGATTTCGCTCAAATTGTCAAGCCGCTGCAGTAGATGGTGAAGAAAAATGCACAATTCAAATGGTATGAGATTGAGAAGAACACATTCAGCAAAATTAAAATTGTTGTTGCACACACACCCTCCCTGAAAAGCCCAGATTTTGATAAAGACTTTACTCTGTATACCTTTGCATCCGACGATTCGCTAGCAGCTGTGCTTACACAAAAGGAAGATGGGGGGGATGAATTCCCAATATCTTTCATGAGCACTGGTCTGCAAGGGGCCAAATTAAACTACCCAGCCATTGATCAACAAGCTTACGCAGTATTCAAAGCAGTGAAGCAATTCAGGCCTTATATTTTAAAAAATAGAACCAAGGTAATTGTCCCCTACCCAGCTGTAAGGTCCCTTCTTGTACAGAAGGAGTTAGGAGAAAGAAGGGGCAACTAGGTAACAACTCTTCAAGAGTACGACCTTGAATTCAAGCCAGCCTCTATAGTTAAGGGACAAGGGTTGTGCAAACTGATGACTGAAAATCGAAAAATGAAGAACACGCCTGGGAGGATGAAGTCAAATTACATGTAATGGAGGTATGTCCTTTGTTTACAGCTCCTGAGTCTTGGTATAGAGATCTCGTTCATTACCTGCAGGCAGGGTTGTTTCCAAAACATTGGAATTCTAAGCAAAGAAGAGCGTTGCGTCTTAAATCAGCTTCCTATCAAATTGTTGAGGGAATATTATTTAGAAAAAAATATGATGGAGTTCTTCTTATATGCCTAGAGAAAGAAGATGTGAAGAAAGTAATGACGGATTTGCATGAGGGGCCTGCTGGGGGACATTATTCAGGAGATACTATAGCTCACAAAATCCTCAGAACCGGTTACTATTGGCCTACGCTCTTCAGAGATGCACACGCACATGTCAGGAAGTGTGATATTTTCCAAAGGTGTAGTGGAAGACAACCCAAAGCAGCAACACCCCTAAATCCGGTGATGATCACGGAGCCATTCGAGCAATGGGGGTTGGATATCATTGGAGAAATAAAACCAAATTCCTCCCTACAACACAAGTACGTCCTGACCACGACCGATTATTTTACTCGCTGGGTTGAAGCTATCCCGCTGCGCAAGATAAATGAAGACGAGGTCATCAACTTCCTACAAGATCATATCATGACTAGGTTTGGAGTTCCAATTTCGTTATTCTTTGATAATTCTAAATACTTTTCATCAATTAAATTAACTGCTTTTGCTCATGATAAAGGGATAAAATTACATTATTCTGCTAATTACTACCCACAAGGAAATGGCTTGGATGAATCCTCTAACAAAAATCTGATTAGAATTTTAAAGAAGACTGTAATAGAAAACCAGAGGAGTTGGCACTCAGCGCTACCAAATTCCCTTTGGGATGATAGAGTCACACCCAAGTCTGCTATGGGAGTGTCACCATATACCCTTGTCTACGGTAAAGAGGCCCTTCTTCCTCCCAATATCATGCTACCTTATTCCCTAATAGCTCAAGAGTCTAGAGGGTTGGATGATGAAGTTTTGCAAATAAGGATAAATAATCTCCTGAAAGCAGAAGAGGCTAGATCTAAAGCTAGAGAGCGCTTTAAGCAACAACAAGAGGTAATAAAGAGGTGGTTTGAAAAACATAAGGCAGTAACAAAAGAGTTTGAAGTGGGAGATATGGTTCTCAAGTGGGATCACCCCCACGATGAGAAAGGAAAACATACTAAATTCCAGCAGTTGTGGGTAGGCCCTTTTCAGATTGCGGCAAAGCTTGGCCCTTCTACTTATAAGTTGCAAGATTTACAGGGGTGGGAGGAGAACTTACTAGTAAATGGTTTGGTTCTCAAGCCTTATTTTTCCTGAGTTTCTTTGAGTTCTTCTGTCTTGTATATAAATAATCTGTTTGGCTGTCTTTTTAGTCATGTTTTTTAGTTGTTTTTAGTTTGAGTTTTCTTGATTTCAATAAAGGGAACGAGCCCGTGGTTACATGGGGAGCACCAAATTTTTTGGGAGTGATAAACGCTTTTGGGTATCAGACTGTGTGTTGTTGTTTGTCTAAAAGAACTTCTTCCAATTTAGCAGTTTTCTCGAATAGATATGAGTGCATTGAAGTCCTACTTAACCCCTGTGAAATAAACCGGATTCAAAGAGTCTGGAATACTATGTTGAGGCTCCATCCACGTCACACTTAAAATGTTCTAAGGTACGATAGCAAAGGACCCATGGAAAGGAGAAAGGTGAACAGTATATTAAATATAAATGATCCCATGCCAAGGAACGAATACCAAAAGGCAAATAAGAGCCAGAAAACTCCTATAAAAGAATCATACGTCAAAGCAAATGCCGAATCATAAGTACTAAATTGCCGAAAGTTCCTCTCCGTCCGTGAGCTGAAACATGAAGTACACCGCTCACACAAAAGGACACTATGGGATAGAGGAGCCTAAATTAAAATTCAGAAAGAAAGGCGTGCAGGAGGACTCATATGAAAAGGGACAAAAGTCCAAAAGCACAAAAAGTGCTAAAGTGTCATGGGAATGAGGAACAAATGAATATTTCTGTTTACCATATGCTACAATCCTGTGGTGTCCAAGCTATCAGCTACCTAAAGACAAAAGTAATAATGAAATTCATCCTCTGGCCTCAACAGAGTTATCAGGACTTGAAAATCTTGGTTTTCCACTCTCCCAAATTGGACTATCATCAATTATTAAAGGTACACACTTCCGTCATTTGAGAAATCCAGATAGCTGGAAGAATTCAATAGATGCATTTGTTGTTAAATAGTCTGTCACTCAAAGAATAATCGCCCAGAGATCTAGGTTCACCAGGTAATCGCCAATTGTTGCAGCTGCAACCGTTCTCCCCAAATTTCTTAAATTTCGGTCCCCTCCTCATGATTTAGAGTCATTTTTAATCGTTTGGGTCCATGAATTGTTGGGGTTGTACCTTAATTTTAAATGACTATTGAAGGCTAACCCTTGTCCTAGTTTACGGAAGTTGCGTGTGTTTCGAAGTTGTTTTGAGTCGCAGAGTTTAAGTTTGGGTTTGCTTGCTGAAGAGCCACCGTTTCGGAGGAGAAGCAGTTTTAATCGTCGCTGGATTTTAGAGTTAGCGTTTTATGTTTTGATCGGATCATCTCTTGTTTCGATCAGAAGCTGTAGCCATTTAGCTTCCGCTGTTGCGACTCCCAAACCTTCTAGCTGTCCGAAGTCCAAAGCGCTCCGACTGCCGATACTTATCAGTTTTTTTGGTCGCGCATGTCTTTAACCTTTCCTTTTTCGCTGTTGCGGCTGGGAAAGTCATTTAGCTTCCGATGTAAATATCTTCCGACTTCCGATTGAGAGTTTTCCCGCCTGCGGTTCGCGTGTCCATAGTCTTTTTCTTCCCGCCGTTGCGGCTGGGAAAGTCTTTCAGCCTCTGATGTAAAGTCCTTACGACTTTCGATTGGTTCTTTTTTCCCGCCCGCAGCTCAAGTATTAACTTTTTCGTCTCCCAGCGTTGATGTTTTCTCTCGAACCCGTAGGTGGACGAGACAGTAGCGCACGAGGCCTTTTCTTGTGGATTAGTTGTTAGTTGGTTTAATTTAACGTTTAAAATGCCATTCCAATGAATGATGCACAGTAATTGATTGCAGGTAGAACTCAAGGAACTGTTGGGGTGACCACGGCATGAAGACGTAGCTTGACAGTTTGTAAAAATCAAATCAAAACCGACAAGGTCGCGAGGGAGACAAGTGAAGGAAAAAAACAAAATCGAAAGCAACAAAAGCATAAATCTGAAAGGTCCAGCCGTTACTCAGCTGATCATGAGCATAAAAAGAAAATATGAAAGGAGGGATATGAAACGCTCGAAGAACTGAAGAGTCATACGTTTGGGGGGAAACCCAAGTGGTCTGCTGATTTTTTTTAAATATTTGAAATTTAGAAGTTACAAGGGATTTTTCCCTGGAAAAACTTGTAACTTAATGCTTGTAAGAGGAACTATTTCGTTTTACAACCAGAGACTGCAAATTTTTCCTGTTGGAGGAAGTACTATGTGGAATATGTCAATGTGATTAAATGAGCAATGTTGAATGTGAACTATTTCATTTTCAGTTGTGCCTCATTAGCTGTAAGAGTGTTCTAATTTCTTGAACCTATGTTCTTGTCTGAATGTTCTTCAGTACCTTTATGATGTCTTTTCCACTTTGACTAATGAAAATTTTAACTGTTGATGAGCTATCTTATCATATATAATTTTATTCATGTTTATATGTTTGGTTATAAGAATAGTTGTCTGTGATTTGCCATAACACATGAACAGGGGTGTATTACTCATGAATGAATACCCAGCTCTCTAGAGATAGTTTAGTTAGTATTTATTTTCTTGCATGATTTGGATGCTTGTGAGTTATAAGACGAGAGGTAAGAACCTGCGCATCACATTGTGACTACTCTTTGCATCTTTATCACCCTGCATGGTTGATTAGGTACTTGCATATCATACTTAAGTCAAAAATATAAATACACGGTGGACCGGGCCGCAACCGGTACAACCTTTGTTTTTTTTTTTGTTACTTGACCTACGGTAGCCGGACCGCAAACCGGACGGATTCCCTATACCAAACAATCATGGGATAATTGGGAACGTTGACTGGGGAGAATCCCTTGCTGTTGTTTCCTGTGAATTTCCAGGCCTCAACACATGGTACACAGGTTATTCGGATGTAATAAGCCTAGTGGGTTGCTTGAATGTAAATATGAGCCCTGACGTGGTACGCAGTTTATTTGGATGTAATAAGTCCCAAAGGTTGTCTAAACGTAAAAGGGTCATGGAAGCAGGTTGTTCAGATGTAATCAATCCTTATATGTGTGTGTTCCCATGATGAAGATGATGAGGTCACAAGGCACTTGGTGTGAACCTAGGCAGTTCTCCTTTACAGGTAGAATCGAGGTTGAATGTAGAAAGAAGTAATGCACTTGGTGTGCTCTTGGGAGGTTCTCACATAGTGGTAGATATAGGATTGTCTAGGTGACATCCTGACATGTTCCTATGTTGATGGAACACAGGTGGTTTGCATATGAGGTGAGCTCCGTAAGCTATGTGTGTTTTGCTTTGTTGTGTGCAGGACAAAATAGATGATTTGGATACGACGAAAAGAAGGTAGTAAACGTAGGTTATTGCAATGGAAATGTAAAGAAAGTCCTGGATTGTACCTACGTGATGGCTTGCTCGAAGATGTGATGAAGACCTAGATGAGGACAAGGCCTACACCCAACATGAAAAAGTAATGGCTCTGTAGAAACTTTCGATGACAGATAGTACCATTTGATGAACGATAAGAAGATGACTATGGAAGCAACAATGATGAATCTATGATGAAAATTGGACCAGATGTGTTGATGACTGTAAGAGAGAGAGAGAGAGAGAGAGAGAGAGAGAGAGAGAGAGAGAGAGAGAGAGAGAGAGAGAGAGAGAAAGAGAGAGAGAATACATTCCTAGTTAAGAGGGAGTGTTGAAGTATTTGTAACTTCAGAAGATATTTTGGTGTATATTATTATTGTATGTTGTCGTACCCCCATTGGAGATGTGTTTACCTCCTTTTAGGGTGACATTATTGTGTATGGAGCTTGAGGTACACCCTTATTTGTAAGTTGGGGAAATAGTCCCTAATGAAACATCATGTAATGTATTTTTGGAGTCTCTCTAGGATAATTCGACCTTGTTAGGGTAAGAAGTCAGCCCCAGTCATGTGCTAGGTCAGTCACTTGAAAGGTATAAATAGAGAGGCACCCTCCCTCATTTATACACACTTGCATTCACTCAAGTTTGCATTAGTATAGAGAGAAAGACAAGGAGGAGAGATATATAGTTGTAGAAGACTTCTTAGAACTGGGTTTTTTCATCTTATGATACAATCTTTGTGATTGAACTATTATGAGGAAGTTTGCGAGGTTTTCTCCTTTATGGTTTCCCCGAGGAAAATCTTTGTGTCTTATGTATCTGCTTTATCTTATGCATCTTGTTGTACTTATTATTCTTTCCGGAAAAGATCATAATCAAGTAAATTAGATTAAAAACACTAACATAAAGTGTTGTGCAATAAAATCTACTTGGAATCAACATTCAATTTTGAACTTGTCCCATCCTTTCTAGAGGGTTTTGACTTGTCTCATAAGTGCTAACTGAAAATTTCCCTTCAAAAGATATTTTAAATCCTATTCTTACTATTCCAATTAATAAGGGCATAATTTCTAGCAACATTTTAAAGCAAGGGCAACGTTTTAAGTTACCCGTCAATATTAATTTCAATTTGTGAACCCTTAGACAATGGAGAATTAGGATTTGGAGTAGGAATCTATTCTTTTTTACTCAAATATCCTTTGGAATGGTCTATCCCATTCCAAAATAATGAAATATTAAGTATTACTTGACTTTTGTGAGAAATGTAATCAATAGAAATCTAGGAGAAATCCAAGAGAGTTTAATAGCATAACTGGGATATCATCTAGCAGCTCCATTTGTGACTTGAATATGTATAAGTTCTCTCCTCACGTTTTGTTAATATATGGATACTCTAAATACACAAATACAACATATGGAAAAAAGTTTTCTCCAAGTTGTTAAGGATGTATATTGGAAAAAAAATAAAAATAAAAATTTCCATAGCTCATTTTACTCAATTTTAGTTAACGGAAGCATTGATCAAACTATGGGGCACCATTTGATTATTTATATTAATACTTGACAAATTCACATGCTTTCTTCAAATAAAATATGGAACAACTTAATATATGCATGATGGAGTTTGAACTTTTCTAACAAAGATGGATTTATCTTTGATGATGTTAGTTGGATTTGGCTCTAATGGTGAATCTACTTTGAGAAGTAATCATGAATTTTTATCTTCTAAGATACGTCGGTTTTCTCCTCATTTATTAGATATCCGTTACATAATTTATAGAGAAACATTAACAATAAATTATGTTTCATCGTTTTATAGAGTTGCAGTATATTGATAAATTTACAAACATAGTTGATTCATGGCTTGGGAAGTCTCCTAAAATACATGGATAACTGAAAGAGCTAATGAAACCATTTCAAATCACCAAGTTAGAGGTTTTACAAATTTATCAAATTAGATGGATTTCTAGAGGAAAGGTCATGAAAAGGCTCATCAAAATCATGCCCGCTTTCTTAAAAGATTGGGAGTTAGGAAAGAAAAATATGTATGAGTTGGAATTAATATTTCAAGTGCAATTTTGCATTCATTTGCTTGTATATGTGCCCTTTGAGTCAAATAAGTCGAATTTGAAGTTCCAAGAGGATCATGTTGATATTACCTCTATCAGCAAGTTACTATTAACATGCTCCGTAAATGGTTTTTAAGAGACATATTTGGAGCAAGTGCAATGCACATATCCTCTTTTTTAATTAGAGCACAATGAAGAATTCTTGAGTTTGTAGATAGCATATGTATGGTACATTTAGTTTCATTGAGGTTTGAAAGTTTACCAAATATACAAAGATCATGGACACTAGATGATTATAGTCTTTTAGGAAAATGTTTTATGATGAAGCTGATTGGATTTCTATATAGAAAGTTTGTAGACCTGCCTATATTTAATGATGCTAAGTTTTTTAGTCCTCGACATTATTATGAAGAAAATGACGATAGAGACCCTGAAAACTACTTTTTTGTTTGTATTTTTGACATATCTCCTCGTGTTTTTACTCAAATTTTGATTGGGAGAGCTCTTTGGATGTGGAATTTAATCCCACATCCAACGAGTACCCACTCAGCATACTTTTGACGGACCCCACTACCCCAAAAACAAGAAATACCTGAAAAAATGGAATGATGACATCATCATTCCGTTTTTTCAGGTATTTCTTGTTTTTGGGGTAGCAGGGTCCATCAAAAGTATGCCGAGTGGGTACTCGTTGGATGCGGAATTTAATTCCGCATCCAACGAGCTCTCCCGATCGAAATTTGAGTAAAAACACGAGGAGATATGTCAAAAATACAGACAAAAAAAGTG
>LPNX010459849.1:0-37863 GCA_001517045.1 Pseudotsuga menziesii | reverse complement strand
CTCTCCTAATCCCCCTACCTTAACCCCCCCCCTCTATATGTCTCTCCTAATCCCCCTACCTTAACCCCCCCCTCTATCTTTGTCTCTCCTAACAAGGAAAATGGGAAGAAAAATTCAAAAATTTTCTAAGTGTCAAAATCATCAGAAGATGTTTGTTGAAGTGGAGCCGAGGTCTTGACAAGGTTTGCCAGAAGGGAGCCGACATGGTGGCAGAAAGAGGAAGAAGAGAAGAAACAAAATTCGAATTTTTTTCCAAGTATAGGAAATCTCAGGAAAAGTTTTCCGATGTTGCTTGGGAGAAGCTCTCTGAGGCATCTTGGAAGAAGTTTTCCGATGTGCATCGGAAGACAAAGGAAGATCGACCCAATGTGCATCGAAAGAAAAAGGAAGATCGACCCGATGTGCATCGGAAGACAAAGGAAGATCGATCTGATGTGCATCGGATGACAAATGAAGATCGATCTGCCGAAGTGTCGGAAGAAATGTCAACAGTGACTCGATACATCAGATGACTTGTTGGAAAGGGATCCGATTGGATGGAAAATTTTGAGTTTTTCAGTGGGATTTTTCAGTGCAAAAGCATGATTACAGTGGGATTTAGGGCAAGCCCCCTTGACCCTTGTCGTCCCCTTGAGACTGTTGTTCTTGGTGAAAACAAAATTATGTGTTTTGACAAAGTTGTCAATATAGTATTTTCCAAATGTAGGTAAGTAATTATGAACTCATGATATTGTTATGCAGCTAACAGTTGTGTTTATTAACACATTTTGCAGAATTATAGTCACCTTCAGAGGCAACATTCCGCATAGAGAAGTTTCAAAAAAACAAAAATCTCTCTTAGTTGAGCCAAGATGAGAATCGACAACATGAATGATGCACAAGACCCCTATGAGTTCGAGGAAGATTCTATGGGAGAAAATGTTAGAGTTGGAAATGAAGAGACAGAGTCCAATGGGAGAAGATTTCATGATACTCCCCCAGATTTTATAGCCACCATGAGGAGCCTAAGGGTGTGTTTGCAAAGTTGTAGAGAAGACAATGAAAGGATGCTTAAGGCTCAAGAAGATCAAAATCAGATAAATGCAGCTATACTGTAGAGTTTGACATACATCCAAGGACAGATAAACTCTGGGCATCAGATAGCTAATCCAAAAAGAAGCAGGATTAGCGCTAAGGGAGATTCCCGTAAAAGGTCCCATGTCTCCCGAAGGGCTTCCAGGGACATAAGGAATACTCCAAAATGGAATACCAATGGGTCATCTGATTCTAAAAAACCCAGTGGGGATTCAAGCTCTCCATCTCGCAGGAATAAGAGGAGGAGACGTTACAAGAACAATTCACGAGATGAATTCAAAAAGGCAAGGTCTCCTACTATTAATGGTGAGGTCAAGACTGGTCAAGAACCTGAGACTTGGCTTCTTGGGATGAGGAAGTATTTCCAAGATCAAGACTACTCCGAAAATATGAGAGAAAGGGTATCTATATTCAATTTGGCTGGAAGAGCATCCATATGGTGGGATCACCACAGGCAAGTAAAGAAGGTTAATGAAAGAATAATTGTGTGGAAACAATTCAAGAAATACTTCAAGTAGAAGTACCTCTCTGACAGGTACTATGATGATAATATTAAGGAGTTCCATGAGCTAAGATTGGGACAACAGACCATGGAAGATTATGCAAATAAGTTCTTGGAACTATTGAGGTATGTCAGGTACATCAAAGATGAAAAAGTGAAGATCCAACATTTTCTGAGTGGATTGCCTCAGTCTTACAAACACAGAATTGAGTTTTATGAACCTAGAACTCTTGAAGAAGCAATAAGGAAGGATAAGTATTGCTATGAGAAAAGCAAAGGTAAACTTGATTATCATAAGACATGGAAGGAAAATAAGAATGAGAAGTCTGACCAAAGGAAGAAAGGTTTCAAACCTTCTAACTTCAGGAAACAACAGAAGCAACCATCACAAGCTGAGAAGCAGCCAACCATAGCGATGGGAGAAAAAATGAGAGATCCACATCAGAACATAGAACCTCTCCAATGTTGGAAATGTGGAGGACCCCACATGCGCAGAAATTGTCCACTTGAGAATGAGAGTGCAAGGCCGGCTTACAACATTCAAGAAGCATAAATATTGGGTCAAGTAGCAAGGGTCGTCCCTAGGATTTATGCAGCACTGGAGGACCACCAGGCAGATCACCAGTCAACTGTGGTTGAAGTTGTAGGTAAGATTGTTGAGCAATCTGTTTCTATTTTGATTGAACTTGGTTCTACTCACAGTTACATTACCCCTAGAGTAGTGGAGATTTGTGCTTTTAAGAAAGTAAAGCATAGCAAATCTTGGTTAGTTTAGCTAGCCACTGGAACTAAGAGAAAGGTTAGTGAAGTGGTAGAGAAATGTCCATTGGTCATGAATGGATTAGTCACTTGTGTAGATATGAATGTTCTACCACTTGGTTCCGATGATGTCCTCATTGGAATGGATTGGTTAGAAGGTCAAAGGGTAAAGCTTGATTGTTATAATAAGACTTTCGAATGCATGGATGAAGAAGGGAACCCAGTAGTGGTATGAGGTATTCCACAGGTGTTTCTATGAGGCATATTTCAGCAATGCAGTTGAAGAAGTTCTGTAGGAAAGGTTTCCAGTTGTATGCAGCTCATATTTTGGAGGCAACCAAGAGTGAAACTCCTAGGTTGGAGGACTTTCATGTGTTGTAGGAATTTAGGGATGTGTTTCCTAATGATATTCCAGAGCTTCCTCCAAAGAGGGACATTGATTTCACAATTGAACTTGTGCTAGGAGCAGAACCAGTGTCCAAGACACCCTACAGAATGAGTACACTAGAAATGCTAGAGTTGAAGATGCAACTGCAAGAGTTGTTGGAGAAGAAGTATATCAGGCCGAGTGTGTCTCCTTGGGGAGCACCAGTTCCCGTTTGTAAAGAAGAAAGATGGTACACTCAGGTTGTGTATTGATTACAGACAATTGAACAAGGTTACTGTGAAGAACAAATACCCATTGCCTAGGATTGATGACCTCTTTGATCAAATGAGAGGAGCAAAGGTATTTTCCAAGATTGACTTGAGGTTTGGTTACCATCAGGTGAGAATCAAGGATGAAGACATTCATAAGACAACCTTCAGAACAAGGTATGGACATTATGAGTTTATAGTGGTACCATTTGGTCTCACAAATGCACCAACTACATTTATGTGCCTTATGAACAGTGTCTTCAGTAGGTATTTGGACAAGTTTGTTCTTTTTTTCCTTGATGACATTCTTATTTATTCTAAGAATGAGGAAGAGCATGAAGAGCATTTGAAATTGACATTGCAATTGCCCAGGGAGCATCAGCTGTATGCAAAGCTGAGAAAGTGTGACTTCTATATAGACAGAATTCAGTATTTGGGTCACATTATCTCAGAAGAGGGTATATCTGTGGACCCTGAAAAGATTGAAGCCATTATGAATTGGCCTACTCCAAGAAATGTGTAGATGTAAGATCTTTTATGGGACTTGCGGGATACTATCGGAGATTCATTAAAGGATTCTCCAAAGTTGCACATGCCATCACTTCTTTGCAAAAGAAGGGGATAAAGTTTGAATGGAAATCGAGGTGTGAAGAAAGCTTCCAACAGTTGAAGAATCTTCTCACCAGTGCACCAGTATTGAAAGTTGCAAAACCGGAGAAAGATTTTGTGGTGTGTACCGATGCATGCAGACAAGGGCTAGGAGGAGTCCTTATGCAAGACAACCACGTGAAATGTTATGAGTCAAGAAAGCTGAAGGAGCATGAGAAGAACTACGCCACTCATGATATAGAACTTGCAGCCATTGTACATGCTCTCAAGCTGTGGAGGCATTACTTGATGGGAAGAATATTTGAATTAAGGACAGACCATTGTGGTCTGAAGTATTTATTTGATCAACCTACTCTAAATGCTACGCAAGCGAGATGGCTGGAGTTTTTATGTGAGTTTGATTTTGAAATCAAGCATATAAAAGGAAAAGAGAATAAGGTAGTTGATGCACTCAGCAGGAAGGTGTAGGAAATGCATGTGGCATCTCTTAGTATTTTTCAATCAGATTTGAGGCAGCAGATTGTTATTCATATTGCTGAAGATGAAATGTATGTGCAGGTAAAAAACAAATTGCAGTAGCAAAGTCTTGAGAAGAGGTATGAGGGATATAAATTGGAAGAAGATGGACTTCTTACTTATAAAGGAATATTTATATTCCAAATGTAGCAGAGTTGAGGAGAGTCGTTATGGATGAAATCCATCAAGCTCCATATTCAGGTCACCCGGGATATCAGAAGATAATTGCTACATCCAGAAAGCAGTACTTTTGGCTAGGAATGAAAAAGGACATCGCTGAATATATTTCGAGGTGCATGAAATGTCAGCAAATGAAGGTTGAGCATCAACACCCAGCAGGTTTGTTGCAGCCTTTGCTAGTTCCAGAATGGAAATGGGAAGTTATTTCCATGGATTTTATTACAGGATTTCCAATGACTTGGAGACAACATGATTCCATCATGGTTGTGGTGGGAAAGTTGACAAAGGTAGCACATTTTATACTAGTTAAGTCTACACATAAGACTGATGACATTACAAAGATCTTCAGGAAGGATATTTTCAAATTGCATGGATTTCCTAAGGCAATAGTCTCTAACAGAGATGTCAAGTTCACTTCCAATTTTTGGAAGGGGTTGTTTGCATATTTGGGCACAAAGTTGAACTTCAGCACTGCCTACCATCCTTAGACTGATGGGCAGACATAGAGAGTTAATCAAGTACTTGAGGACATGCTTCGCATGTATGTGATGGATAAACCAACTAAGTGGGAAGATTATCTACACTTGGTAGAGTTTGCTTATAACAATGGACAGCATGCATCCTTGGGGATGTGTCTGTATGAAGCTTTGTATGGCAGAAGGTGTAGGACACCAATAACTTGGGATAATCCAGTGAACAAGGTTGTCCTTGGTCCAGAATTGCTCAAGGAGATGGGGCAGGAGGTTGTAAAGATTAGGCATAATCTAAAAGCAGCTCAGGAAAGACAGAAAAGCTATGTAGATAAGCATAGGGTGAACAGAGAGTTCAGTGTAGGGGATCATGTTTACCTCAGAGTGAGGGAAAAGAAGAGTTCCTTGAAGCTTGGAAGTTGTGCCAAGTTATCACCTAGATATTGTGGGTCGTTTGAAGTGCTTGAAAGAATAGGGCTAGTTGCATATAGACTTGCATTGCCTGCTAGCACTAGAGCTCATAATGTTTTTCATGTTTCTTTGCTTAAGAAATATGTACATGATCCTAACCATGTGATAAATTGGGATGTGATTCAGGTGGAACCCAAGGGAGAGTTCCAAATCGAGCCAATGCGCATCCTCGACAGGAAAGTCACAATGCTCCGAAACCAAGCCATAGGGTAGGTAAAGGTGCAATGGGAGCATTACGGTCCTGAAGAGGCTACGTGGGAGATGGAGGATGCCATGCGATTGGCACATCCATTTTTGTTCAATTCTGCGGAGCACTGAGGCGGTACGAGTGTATCATTTTGTTCAATTTTGCAAAGCATTGAGGAAAGTGCTATTGAAGGGGGAGGGGAATGTAACACCCCGGTTTTGACCCCGTTTGCATTAAAAATGTATATGATGTATATATTGTAATTAATTGTGGTGTGGAGCTAAAGGAAAAATCCCCACCATTGATTTATCGTTTTATGTTCCAGCAACTAAAATCATTGCCGAAGGTATATTTCGTGCTAGCCAACACAATATAATTTTAACATTATGTAAATATGCAATTTAACTAAAAGCCCCAACCGTCTATGTCTATGCAACAAATAATGAGATGGGGGCATGATATTCCTAAGGATAAGGAGGGGGAAATATTTAACCTTTGGGGCCAATGGGGAAAAGCCAAATATCAAAGGGAGAACCCATGAATCAGTCAACTACCTTTCTTGTCTCTTTCACCCAATCATTTAATTCTGCTAGAAATTGGTTGAAGTAGTTATTGCATGGGGATGGGAAGAGTATGGGCATGAATTTCAAATTTGGGGAAAACCCATTTTTGGGGGGAAATCATTTTTGAATTTTGGGGAAAGAAAACACCCAAAAGGCATGCCCATCTTCCCATACACCCACGTTCTTCATTTGCTCACGTAGGGAAATCTTGGGAGTTGTTTTACCCTCATGTTTTTGCTCATTTTCCTCATCTTGCATGCCAAGAAATCCGTTTTTGGTGTTGTTCAACAAGTGGGCAAGGAATATTTTCGTTTAGGGAGTTTATGGTAGTCATTTTGGTCCCTGTAATGCCATAAACATCCTCAGAATCCACGGGCAAAGAATATTCACGTTTTTTGTGGTCTATGGAGGCCGTTTTTTCCCACGTGAAGCCAATGAACATTTGTCAAAATCGATTTTGGCTCCTAGGGCTGTTTGAACCACTTACCCTCTCTCATTTTAGCTCCCAGGACGTTTTTTTCCATTCCCAGCACTGTAATTGTTGTGTATTGATTTCATTTTTGGACATGTTAGGGCCAAAACGTCCCTGGCAATCGAATTTGTTGTTAGGGGTTGTTCTTACCCTCCTTGGCAAATCATTTGGTCATCGAACTATTTTCTCCATCTGTAAATCCGTTTTTGGGTTTCCCAACAATTTTCTAAAGACCATCGGTTGGTATTTTGTTGTAGGTGCATCCTTTCCTTGGTCTGAGTTGTTATGCTCCTTTATTTGGTTGAATCCAGTTAGGAGTGGAAGAGGCAAACTACTTGATAAACCTAGTGCATGAGGAACCTCACTGAGAGATCTTGAGGGAAGATTATTCCTTACTGCACACCCTGAATAGCACTGGAAGGGAATGCATAGCCTGAGGGACTGTACAGTAGGGAAGGGGATTATTCCTTGTGTTGGGTGTGTACGTCTTGGAAAATCCAAGTCAGATCTTGTGTAGGTGTCCACAACTCTATGTTTGAGCTCACTAGCTTAGCAACAAGCCTTCCACCCCCTTGGTCGTTAGATAAACCCAACATAGCTTTGGATTGACTGAGTTTGACATATCTTTGGCTATGTGTGAGTCTAATTAGTTTCCTTTTTCCTTGGGGAATCATGCCTAGCTCGGGGGTGCAAAAGGAGCACACTGGCCTATGGTTGGGTGGAACGTTGTAGCGACATAGCTGGTTGCCGGGAGCTTCATTCGAAGATAAGTATTCCTTGTGTATTAATCCTTGCAACTATATATATTTCTTTTAATGAATTATGATGAATATGATTAATGCTTGAATGAATGAATTTGCTTCCGTTGGATAACTACATTTGTGATGCATCTATGTGTGTTAGTTCAATGCATTTTTTTTATGTTTCATGTTCATGGGGCTAGTTTCCCGGGTAGATAGCAGTATTATGGTAGCATCCTCTTCACTGGTCGGAGGGTCAGGGACGTTATAGCAGAACCACACGAGCCTGTAGAGACACTTCATGAGAAGGACTCCCACAAGAGGCAACCAACATGGGAACGAGAGCTCATACAAGAGGCAAAAAAGTATGGTGCTCTAGAGGGAAAATCCCCACAAGTTCCACTATGTGGCCCTATTGTGTGACGTCATTGACAAGGAACCTTCCACCTATGAAGAGGCTACAGAAAAGAAAGAATGGAAGGATACCATGATCGAGGAATATCAGTCGATTATGAAGAATGATGTACGGGATATAGTTTCGAGACCGGAAAGGAAATTGATCGTGACTTCTAAGTGGATATACAAATCAAGAATGTTGCAGATGGAATAATCGAGAAATACAAGGCAAGATTCGTAGCACGAGGCTTCTCATAGAAAGAAGGATAGGATATGAGGAGACATTTGTGCTAGAAGCGAGGTACACTTCCATTGGATCTATACATTGGATGTAGTTATGAGATAGAAGATACACTAGATGGATGTCAAGACAACAATCTTGAGTGGTGTAGTCGAGGAGGAAGTGTACGTAGAATAACCACTGGGATTCGAGACACATGACAAGAAGACTCATGTGTGCGAATTAAAGAAGGCCTTGTATGGGTTGAAACAGGCACCCGAGACATGGTATGTCAGGATGGATAGTTTCCTGATGAGCTTGGGATTTACTAAGAGTAAAGAAAACTCCAACCTTTACTTCAAGGATGAGGGAGGTAGACCGGTGATGCTCTTGCTATATGTCAATGACATGTTCCTAATAGGATAGGACAAACTCATTATAGATGCAAAGAGGAGACTTACTATTGAGTTCAAAATGAAAGACCTAGGGATGATGCACTACTTCTTAGGCATGGAAGTGTGGTAGCGTGTAGATGGGATTTTCCCTAGTCAAGGAAAGTATACAATGGAGATTCTGAAGAGATTCGAAATGCTAAACTGTAAGGCGATAACCACACCTATGGAATCAAACTTGAAGCTTCTCTGTGATACTTCATTAGAGTCGGTTGATGCCACGATGTATCATCATATAATTGGATCATTGGTGTAGCTGAAGAATACTAGACCTCACATATGTTTTGGGGGTGAATACATTGAGTCAGTTCTCGACGGATCCGAGACATGTTCACCTGGTTGCTGCAAAGCATATATTGAGGTACATAAAAGGTATAGTGGATTATGGGCTCAAATATGATGCAAATCAAAAGATTAATCTACACGGTTATGTAGATTCAAATTGTGCAGGTAGTGCCACTGATAGGAAGAGCACTTCAGGTTGTTGCTTCATTTTGGGATCTGGCATGATTTCCTGGTTTAGCAGAAAATAGTCCTGTGTGGCGCTAAGTATAGCCAAGGAAATTTATGTTTCCTCTTGCTCGGCTAGTCGTGAGGTAGTATGGCTGCAGAAGCTACTGTCTGATTTGCTTGATCTCCAGTTAGATGCGATTTGTATCTTCTGGGACAATGAAAGTTGCATGGATTTTTTAGAGAACAAAGTGTTCAATGACAAATCGAAGCACATTAAGATCAAATTCCACTATATCAGGGATATGGTGTAGAGAGGATCAGTGAATCTCTAGTACGTAGAATGGAAGAGCAGATAGCCGATGTGTTGACCAAGCCTTTAGTCAGAGTGAAGTTTGAGTACTTCAGAGAAAGACTTGGTGCGATCCAGAACGAGACCCCTCGAAAGAGGGAATGATGAGTTCTAGAATAGTTGGTGAGACAGGTTGTCCGATCGTAAAATTCTAGCGAAAGTCATAGGTTGCTCGAACGTAATCATTCTTGATGTGATTTTATGCTATAAATAGAAAGAGACCAAAAGATGGAGATGCATGATATCTCATATGGGAAATGAGACAGGTTGTCCAAGTGTAAATAAGAGCCCTGGTGTGATACGCAGGTTACTCAGACGTAATAAGTCTTATAGGTTTTCTGAGTGTAAATACAATCCTTGGCATGATACACAGGTTACTTAGACGTAATCAGTCCTGAGATAGGTTGTTTGAATGTAAATACGATCCTTGGCATGATATGTAGGTTACTCACACGTAATCGGCCTTGAGACAGATTATCCGAATGTAAATATGAGCTCTGCCATGGTACACAGGTTATTCGGATGTAAAAAAGCCTAGTGGGTTGCCTGAATGTAAATATGAGCCCTGACGTGGTACGCATTTTATTTGGACGTAATAAGTCCCAAAGGTTGTCTAAATGTAAAAGGGTCATGGAAGTAGGTTGTTCAGATGTAATCAATCCTTATATGTGTGTGTTCCCATGATGGAGATGATGAGGTCACAAGGCACTTGGTGTGAACCTGGGTAGTTCTCCTTTACAGGTAGAATCGAGGTTGAATGTAGAAAGAAGTAATGCACTTGGTGTGCTCCTGGGAGGTTCTCACACAGTGGTAGATATAGGATTGTCTAGGTGACATCCTGACATGTTCCTATGTTGATGGAACACAGGTGGTTTGCATATGAGGTGAGCTCTGTAATCTATGCGTGTTTTGTTTTGTTGTGTGCAGGACAAAATAGATGATTTGGATACAATGAAAATAAGGTAGTAAACATAGGTTATTGCAGTGGCAATGTAAATAAAGTCTTGGATTGTACCTATGTGATGGCTTGCTCGAAGATGTGATGAAGACTTGGATGAGGACTAGGCCTACACCCAACATGAAAAAGTGATGGTTCTGTAGAAACTTTCGATGACAGATAGTACCATTTGATGAACGATAAGAATATGACTATGGAAGCAATAATGATGAATCTATGATGAAAATTGGACCAGATGTGTTGATGACTCTAAGAGAGAGAGAGAGAGAGAGAGAGAGAGAGAGAGAGAGAGAGAGAGAATACATTCCTAGTTAAGACGGAGTGTTGAAGTATTTGTAACTTCAGAAGATATTTTGGTGTATATTATTATTGTATGTTGTCGTACCCCCATTGGAAATGTGTTTACCTCCTTTTAGGGTGACATTATTGTGTATGGAGCTTGAGGTACACCCTTAGTTGTAAGTTGGGGAAATAGTCCCCAATGAAACATCATGTAATGTATTTTTGGAGTCTCTCTAGGAGAATTCGACCTTGTTAGGGTAAGAAGTCAGCCCCAGTCATGTGTTAGGTCAGTCACTTGAAAGGTATAAATAGAGAGGTGCCCTCCCTCATTTATACACACTTGCATTCACTCAAGTTTGCATTAGTAGAGAGAGAAAGACAAGGAGGAGAGATATATAGATGCAGAAGACTTCTTAGAACTGGGTTTTTTCATCTTATGATACAATCTTTGTGATTGAACTATTATGAGGAAGTTTGCGAGGTTTTCTCCTTTATGGTTTCCCCGAGGAAAATATTTGTGTCTTATGTATCTGCTTTATCTTATGCATCTTGTTGTACTTATTATTCTTTCCGGAAAAGATCATAATCGAGTAAATTAGATTAAAAACACTAACATAAAGTGTTGTGCAATAAAATCTACTTGGAATCAACATTCAAATTTGAACTTGTCCCATCCTTTCTAGAGGGTTTTGTCTTGTCTCATAAGTGCTAACTGAAAATTTCCCTTCAAAAGATATTTAAAATCCTATTCTTACTATTCCAATTAATAAAAGCATAATTTCTAGCAACATTTCAAAGCAAGGGCAACGTTTTAAGTTACCCGTCAATATTAATTTCAATTTGTGAACCCTTAGACAATGGAGAATTAGGATTTGGAGTAGGAATCTATTCTTTTTTACTCAAATATCCTTTGGAATGGTCTATCCCATTCCAAAATAATGAAATATTAAGTATTACTTGACTTTTGTGAGAAATGTAATCAATAGAAATCTAGGAGAAATCCAAGAGAGTTTAATAGAATAACTGAGATATCATCTAGCAGCTCCATTTGTGACTTGAATATGTATAAGTTCTCTCCTCACGTTCCGTTAATATATGGATACTCTAAATACACAAATACAACATATGGAAAAAAGTTTTCTCCAAGTTGTTAAGGATGTATATTGGAAAAAAATAAAAATAAAAATTGCCATAGCTCATTTTACTCAATTTTAGTTAACGGAAGCATTGATCAAACTATGGGGCACCATTTGATTATTTATATTAATACTTGACAAATTCACATGCTTTCTTCAAATAAAAGATGGAACAACTTAATATATGCATGATGGAGTCTAAACTTTTCTAACAAAGATGGATTTATCTTTGATGATGTTAGTTGGATTTGGCTCTAATGGTGAATCTACTTTGAGAAGTAATCATGAATGTTTATCTTCTAAGATACGTCAGTTTTATTCTCATTTATTAGATATCCATTACATAATTTATAGAGAAACATTAACAATAAATTATGTTTCATTGTTTTATAGAGTTGCAGTATATTGATAAATTTACAAACATAGTTGATTCATGGCTTGGGAAGTCTCCTAAAATACATGGATAATTGAAAGAGCTAATGAAACCATTTCAAATCACCAAGTTAGAGGTTTTACAAATTTATCAAATTAGATGGATTTCTAGAGGAAAGGTCACGAAAAGGCTCATCAAAATCATGCCCGCTTTGTTAAAAGATTGGGAGTTAGAAAAGAAAAATATGTATGAGTTGGAATTAATATTTCAAGTACAATTTTGCATTCATTTGCTTGTACATGTGCCCTTTGAGTCAAATAAGTCGAATTTGAAGTTCCAAGAGGATCATGTTGATATTACCTCTATCAGCAAGTTACTATTAACATGCTCCATAATTGGTTTTTAAGAGACATATTTGGAGCAAGTGCAATGCACATATCCTCTTTTTTAATTAGAGCACAATGAAGAATTCTTGAGTTTGTAGATAGCATATGTATGGTACATTTAGTTTCATTGAGGTTTGAAAGTTTACCAAATATACAAAGATCATGGACACTAGATGATTATAGTCTTTTAGGAAAATGTTTTATGATGAAGCTGATTGGATTTCTATATAGAAAGTTCGTAGACCTGCCTATATTTAATGATGCTAAGTTTTTTAGTCCTCGACATTATTATGAAGAAAATGACGATAGAGACCCTGAAATGAAAATATGGTTGAAATGGTTATGTGAAAAGTTTAGTGTTGGGGACTCATCTATTGTTGATACTGCTAAATGTTTCGATGAAATTGATGAATTTATTTGTACTATTTATAAATCATACCCTAAAAAAACATACGTTTGGAGTATGATATCTATGTGGAGATGAACTTGGATGGTTTGAAGGCTTTCCCTTTTTGATATGATTATGGAAAGTTATCTTTGTTATTTGAACAAGTACAATAGTGTGTGAAAGAGGATTCTCAAAATTAAACATGATAAAAATGACAATATATAAGGACTTTCATTACGGAGATTGGATATGTTAATGTTTTCCTCTCTTTGTGCACCTCATGCTCTAAATGAGGTAGATTGAAATGTTATTTATGATGATGGAAACAAATGAAAACTAGAAAGTCTCTTCCATTGGGCAAATCTATTGATGTTTTCTAAGTTCAAATAATTTTGAAGAATATTAAATGAATGCAAACAAATACTTTTTTTGTTGTTGTTGAAATGTGCCCATTTATGTAAAATAACAATAATTTTGTGGACCTTCATAATTTAAAAGAAAAAATTATCAATTCTTAAGTTTTATTGAAAATTTATTATTTTTTCATGTAGTGAGTGTTAAATTATTTAAAATTGTAAATATTGGAAAATATTTAATCTTAACATTTTTTTGAAGTGTTTAGTTAATTTATACTTGTAAATTGAAGTGTAATTATTTATGACATTTTTTTGAAGTTTCCTTTGAAAAAGTTTTTTTTTTTGTCTTTTTATGTGGAGGATGAAATGATTATGTTTTGAGTTTGATTGAACCAATTAACAAGAATAACTTGGTGTTTAAATGAGTCTTAAATAAGTCTTGATTAAACTGTAAATAGACTTAAATACATTTTCATTTTCATTAAAATTAAAATAGACTTAATTGAAAGATGATGATTTTGTCCAGAAAATAAATAAATCTTCGACACCAACTTGCAAGAGTGTAAAATAAGTTATGCACAAAAATGACAACCATACCCATATAATAAATCTTCTACACCAAATTTAAAAGTGTAAAATATACACTTATAGAAACATAATAAAAGTAATGATGAGCTTAAAACCCTTTTTAATTGTCCACCATATTTTGACATTCAAAAATAGTTGTTGGCGTAATACCTAGCTTGCCACCATATTCCATATTGTAACATCCAAAACATAAAACCCTAGTTTTAATTGTTTACCATATTACGATATCCAAATTTAGTAAGTTTTGGTTTGATTCACAATTAATAATATTATACTTCAAGAAAAACGATACGCACTCTGATGTTTAGATAACAATGGAACCTATGGTGGATCATGTGATTCCATTAAAACCTTTGCAGATTCAGGGAGTCATTTTGCAGCCTCAACTGACAGTCTGGACACTTGCAGATTCAGGGAGTCGTTTTGCAGCCTCAGCCTGGACGTTTTTGCAGACTCAAGCAGTCCTGTCTTTTGCAGGTTCAGCTGTCAATCTGAATTTTTTTTTTTTTCACATACAGGGAGTGTTTGGCTCCTCCAGGAGCCTGAAAGGCCAAGTTAATTGGCCTTTCCAATTCAGTATTCATATTCATTCAAACAATCCGAAGCGACATGTTTTGAAGCGCGTAACTTGACTGATCCCTCGTTGCAAGTAGGTGATGTCACTCCTCGCTGGGCGATCCATAAAAAGGCGAAAAAGAAAATTACATAGAATGCGGCAGACTATTAAATGCTGCCACAGTAAGATCCAATGGTTTATATTGCTGCTGCGGCAATATTTAATACTCTGCGACATGCTATGTATTTTTAGCCATCAACATTAAGGACAGTGTTTTGTCCAAAAGTATAG
The DNA here is from genome assembly GCA_001517045.1 of Pseudotsuga menziesii. Lineage (NCBI taxonomy): Eukaryota > Viridiplantae > Streptophyta > Pinopsida > Pinales > Pinaceae > Pseudotsuga > Pseudotsuga menziesii. The sequence goes on along the minus strand of LPNX010459849.1, from coordinate 23,500 downwards.
TGATTGCCAATCGATTTTGATTATATTCTGGCTAGGATAACTGGCATTCAAAGTACGCCGACTTTTCTGCGAGAAATCCGCTGGAAAGGAATGCTGTGCAGGGCAGGCATTGGAATTTGATTATTTTAGATTTTGGACTATCGTTTTTTTATTGGATTAACAAGATTAATCAAGTGTAACAAGTGGATTAATAAGATTATCTGTGTGTAACAAGTGTATTTTTAAGTTTTATTTCATAATCTTCATAAATGTATATAGATTGAATAGATATGTTTTTGTTTTTTGTTTTTATTAAATAGTACTTGTTTTATGTTTATATTAATTAGTTTAATGTTTATGTTATATCATAAATGGATAACTATAACTATAGGGTAAGTAGTTTAATGTTTAGCCTTTGTTTAACAACTAACCATTTCCACAAAACTAAGTGGCTCGTGCTTACTTTATTTGTGGGTCTGCTAGCCTAAAATAACTTATATGCAAAGTCAAGTTTTTCTTCTTATTAGGTAGATGTTTATATTTAAGAATTTTGGGGTGGAATACCATTTATGTTTTTCCTAGATTGTAGGAGAATGAGACAAGTACACTATCTAAGTGGATTATATGGTCCTCGTTCAAAATTAATGAACAATCTTAAAAAAATAGACAATAGTTCATGTGACAACTCCACTTAATAGTGAGAACAAGTAACAAATAATTTATTTGTAAGACAACAATCTTAAAAAATAGACAATAATTCATGTGATAACTCCACTTAATAGTGAGAACAAGTAACAAATAATTTATTTGTAGGACTTAACTTGTGGCCTATAAAATTTCACCAATCACAAGTTAAACAGATGTGCTAATTACTTCATTCCTTCACTAATTTTCTCAACCTACATTATAATTTTATTTTTTTTCTAAAATCTTTTATTCTAATTTAATATCTTAAAATTAGAATTTTATTTCTACTAAAATATTTGATTATGATAAAAAGAAGTCTAACGACAACCATTTCGATTTTTCCGCAAGGTTTTTGGTTAGTATCCGACAATATTCTTTTTAAGAAATTCAGAATATGTAAATTGTAATTCTGAAATCCAGTTTCTATGCAATTCAAATCGTGACAGATTTGAGGTCCTAAAAACCAAGTGGACCCATATTCTGGGAATTTAAACAATGTTTAAATGAATTTTAAGAATTTTTTGGTTGGACTCCATCGAAATTTCATCCGAAAAAGCTTTCAAGAACAGTTAGGCTAAGCACTGATAAAATAGTGGCACGTTTAGGTTAAGCATTGATTTAATGTCATTGATAAATTAATAAAATTTCAAAAAAATAAAATGAAATTACTAATAAAAGTGATGAAATACACAAAATATAATACGGAGATGTCTTAAACTTGGATGATTCTTACTGAATTGTAATTTTTTCTTTAATCTTTCCAAATCTAAATATAATGGTACTCTAAATATAATGGTAGAAATGAATTCAACACTCTCAAAAACCATTGGGATACCCAAAATTCCAGAATTTGACAACTATAACTTGGATTTTTAAAAATTCCTGAAAAATCTGTATATTCCAATTCAAATCTTAGAATTTTTAGACTGTTCTATACAATAACAGAGATGTCTAAAAAATTTTAGATTTGGACTTTACAACCATTTTTTTTCTTCTGAAATCCAACTTTTTTATTTTGCAAAATCAAAATGTAACAGATTCAACACCCTCAAAAACTCTTGGGGCACACAAATTTCAAAACCTGACAAGTGTAACTTGGATTTTTAAAAATATATATCGAATTTGATAGCCTGAAAAAATATGTATACTCAGACCCAAATTGTAGAATTTTTACACTACTGGTTTGAAGGACCATTTTTTTCCTTTTATTTTTTTTTCATTTAATCCAAATGCAATTATGTTTTAATCTCAATTTTGATGGTAGAAATGGATTTAACACCCTCAATAACCGTTGGGGCACCCAAAATCCCAACTTTAACCTAGATTTTTAAAAATTCCTACTTCGACCTGTAGAATTTTTGGATTGTGCTATACAATAAAGATGTCTAAAAATTTGATGATTTGGATGGGACAACTATTTTTCCCCAGATCCTTTTATTTTTTGCAAAATCTAAATGTAATGGTACAAATGAATTCTAACACCCTTGAAAACCATTGGGGCACCCAAAATTCAAGAACTTGACAGCTTGGATTTTTAAAAATTCCTACCTGATTTTATGAAAATAGTGTGGTAAAATCAGTATATTCCAACCCAAACCTTAGAGCTTTTAGAGTATGCTATACAATAACAGAGATGTGTAAAAATTCTATGATTTGGACTAATAACCATTTTTTCCCAAAATCCAGCTATTTTATTTTGCAAAATCAAAATGTAAATGTGTTTTAATCACAATCTTGATGGTTGAAATGGATTCAGCACCCTCAAAAACCCATGGGGCACCCAAAGTTTTAAAACTTGATAACTGTAACTTGGATTTTTAAAACTCCCTAGCTAATTTTGATAGCCTGAAAAAATCCATATACTCCTAATTCTAGGACAAGTCTTCCCAAAGTGTAGAATTTTTAGATTGTGCTGTACAATAACTGAGATGTCTAAAAATTGGATGATTAGTATGGGACAACTATTTTTTTCCACATATTCTGTTTTTTTTTCAAAATCAAAATGTAAGTATGTTTTAATCCCAATTTTAATTGCATAAATAGATCCAATACCCTAAAAAAATCTTTGAAACACCTAAAATAACTTGAGTAAACACCATAAACCAAACAAACCTAAATATAGTAAAAAATGCCAAGTCAGCCACAGAGGGCATTGTAATGATACGGTTTTAAAACATTTTAAAATATTCCAATTAGACCTGGTTTACATTGCAAACCTTTGCATAATCAGTGGTTGATAAACAACAGTGAAGAGTCTTTAGCTTCGAGAACCATCTCCTACATTCGGTAACCGACATTGTAATTTCGAGAATCAACTTCAAAAAGGTATTTTCTCACAGCCCGTTATTTTTTCATAATCCATTATGCACAAATTCTGATCGGAATCATGAAGATGGAATGGCAGGTAGACACTTGTGCCGACCCTTCAATCAATAGGGGGACTCCATCAATAGAGGGACCCTTCGCTCAGACCCGTTTTGGTCTTTTCTTGAAGACCCATAAGATATATCCACGGAATTCTGATATAAATAGCGGCAGGAATAGATCTACTGTGCAAGTAATTTTCCTTCCAACACATAAGTTAAAGTTTCTGCCCGCTTCAAGATCGATCCTTTCTGTTGGTTGGCACATTCATTCTTCTGCTTAATCTTTGATGACTACTGTTTCATGTAAATTATCGAGCAGCCGGATGATGCAGATGCTGATGAAGAGGTAACTAAAAAACAGTTTGAGGTTCACAATCGTCAACTATTTAGCTGGGGTGGTGATTGTGAAGGTACTTCCAGCAGCATTATTTTGCCTAAATATATATTCTTAAACGAAAATTTTCTTCTGGACGATGTTAAAATTCTACTTGCTTCACATATGCAGGCCAGGAAAAAGAAAATAATTGCACCACTGTATAAGTTTTTGAATATTCATATACACTGAGTGGTTGCCATATGTAGAGTTATGACACGTTAATAAATTCGCCCTACTTTGCAATATGTGATCTTCTCATTCTCAACAAGAGGTTGCCAAATTTTACTCTTTTTATGATTTGTAATGAAGATTATGCAAAGGGCACTTTAGATTTAAGGATAGAATCTTCTCTTTCTCAATCACAGGTTGCCCAACTTTACTATTTTTATGATTTGTAATGAAGATTGCAAAGGACATTTTAGATTCAAGGTGTATAGGCCACTAGCCCATTATGTATCGGAATCATTGCAGACAAGCCAGGTGATGAGAGTGGTGTTTAAGTTTTTCGAACTGCCCATCGAAGAAAGGAACAAGTTTATTCTCGAAAGAATTTGTTTAACTGTTTTATGTATTCTATGTTTCGGATCCATTTTAGCTGTAGCATATTGTAAAATAGATCTAGACAACTCCATTTTATGTATTCTATGTTTCGGATCCATTTTATTATTATTATTATTATGGTTTACCTATTTTGAGGTGGGGTATGTTAGGTTCAAAGGACTCGAGTCCACATAGGTGCATTGTCGAGTCGAGGAAGATTCTTAATATGCCCGACATTGCATGCTAGATATATGATTGAAGTTGTAAATTGTTCATGTTGCCTTTATAAGACTTGGAGTTTCCTTGGTTGCATGATCTAGAGATGTAGACCCAAGGAAGTTTAACTTTCTATTAGTTAGCGATCATTACCTTTGATAGACTTGATCGAGCACATTCGAGCATACTCATAGGGCATGCTTTCTACGGATGCAATTGCAATGGGTGGCAATGTGGTCACACATGCAATGAACACACCTATGACAAACGCATTTGCTATGAGTGCACTTGTGGGAGCACTTGCTCATGCAAATCACTAATGGATGAAAGATGACAAAGGAAGCAAAGTTGGATGCAGGCACTAGGGTCCACCTTAGAATAAAGGGACTTGTGGGAGATTTGAAAGACTCATATATATATAGGACACCTCGTTTTTCTAAGGTAATTCATTCATGAAAGCAAGCATTTAATGATTGTGCTAAGTAGTGCAATTGGCATAGTGGGGTGAATTTGCACTAGTTGGAAAAATAAAAGTGAGCAAAATCTATAGCAGGTAGGCCTATGGTTGCTTTAGGAGTTGGATTTGAGAAGTGGTTCCTTTTGTAATTGTACTTTGTAAAAAGAACAAAATGTAGTTGGCTTGGCTCTTTTGCATTATAATATATTTCATCTAATAAAGGTCAAGACATACACCTTGGGTGTCATTTACACATGTGCCTTTTGCTCTATTTGATGGATGAAAATGTTATGTTTCCTACAATGCATTGTGGTAACTAATTACTATAATATCAACTAAGTATTGCTAGGATATTTTAAAGACTGTTATTGAATGTGTGCCTATTGTTGGACTACTTGGTTTTGAGTGCAACAAAAATTGCACTTCTAACCAATTCTACTCTAAAAAAAATTATGGGCAAACCTTAGCCTAAGAAGTGTACTAAAGAAAAAATTGAAACAAGGATCTAGTTCCATGACATGAACCTTTGTTTGATATATGGAGATTTAAAGAGCATCTATGTTAACTAGTGATACTAGTCTTAATTTTACATAAAATGATCAAAAGAGGAGTTAATCTCAAGGTTTAGGGATGTTATTGTAATGTTATTAGATATAATCCTTTAGATATTATTTGAGATTTTGGACTTTTTTGTGTGGATCAACAAAATTAACCAAAGGGTGGCTTATGTGCTTTCACTGGTCACAAGTTGAGATTTTGAGGTGAACAAGTATCTAGTTTTCTCCATTGGGTAAGTATGAAACAAATGTACTCTCTAGATTAATTTTATGACAGACGTTTTAAATTCAAAATAAACAATTATAAAAAAAAAATATAATTGAAAGTTGATATATTGATAAATGGAAATTGATCCATTCATAACTCAACTCAGTTGGTTGGTACATAACTAGCCATTTGTAAGAAATAACTCATTTACTATCGACAAGTGATCAACCGCGTGGTGGTTGTTGCTATTGTTGCGAGTAATTTGCAAGGACGTTCAAGGTGCTTCTCTTATGCTAACCGCTTGTACAAGTGTGTGGGAATACTTATCAGCGCGCACGGGTGAGTTCAGAACTTGGTGAAGCAATAGACTCAAAATATGACGCTTGGAGAAGTGTCTGATGCCTATTGGTTATTTAATTGCCCGGGGCCGATTGCTATATATATATAGTAGATTTTGTAACTAACTTATCTATCAGATCGAGGGTAGGTCTGATTGTTGCTCGTGTTCAGAAGATCTTGCATATTCAAGCTGTTAGAGAACAGCAGCCCGAGAACGGCCCAAATTGAGGAGGTCAAGGAGTCTTTAAAGGAAGTGCCTACTCCAAATTCGCTGTGTCATCTAGAAAAGAGCGTGTTAGCACGTACATAAAGAGCCGCCCAGAGGAAAAGCACGGTTAGCAAAGGAGAATTGGACATAGTTCGAGAGCCATTGTAAGTGAGCGAGGAGCTGACGATCAGAGTAGAGACGCCAAAGGAAGGCGACGAAAATCGTGGAGCCACCAAACGGTTGTGTTTTTATATTGAGAATCGATCTGTATTTCTCCATGCTGTTCATAGAGATTGTTAAAGAGACTTCCGATCAGATCGAAGGTGGATTTGATGGTGCCTCCGCAGACATGCAATAAAGTTAGCGATTTCTGCTGCCCAACGATTTCCACTATTGGGAGAACCCTCAGCCGAGTATCAAAGTCTGTGTATGAGAAGCCACGTGCTAAGAGAGGAGATCCTTGGAGACAAATCTCAGCATGCCCACCGATAGAAACATCCAGCAACAGGGTTGTACATATTGAACACTAACTAAGGGAGTTATCTTTCCACCCGACCATTTGCATCAATAGGACTACGTGGCTTGCATGAAGTTTTACATCACGCGTTGCTGATCGTCCAATCGATGCAAATGGTAGGGTGGAAAGCTAACTCCCTAACAAAGCAGGGATCAAAGAAGATAAGGATGCAGTTTTACGGTCATAGAGAGAGGGCATCACATGCATGGCAATGGGGAAAAGTGAATCAAATCAAGAAAAGTTTGAAGGTAATGCCTTATGGGTGTCGAATTCAACACTGGCCAAGGTTTTTATTTTTTCATTGAAAGCATAACTCTGACGAGGTATTAATTATATAGCGAGAAAATTAAATAATGTGAGAGTTTATTGTTTTAAATTTTAGCTATGTGTTTGAGAGGTCCAGATATAAAAATGCTATGTGTTTGTTAAAGATGTGAGGGATTGATTACTTTTAAGTTTAAAGAGAAGATAAGTTGCAACAAAATTATAGAGGATAAAAGAAATTAAGATATTGCAATGATGTCATTGACTCTAATTTTGAACATAAAAATTATCTCTATTTTTAACTAGCTTAAAGAAGATCTACATTGTTAAAATATGAACTTACTTTCATGAGCTACATGTGAGACTATGAGTGTTATGGATGAAAAACACCCTTTTAGATTGCCATGCTTACACCCACATAAGATCCCACTTTCAAAAATTTTGTGACAATAAGAACTTGCCCAGCCAATGCTTGCCCACATAATATCTCAGTTTCAAAATTTTTGTTACAATACTAACTTGCCCAACCTTTCATGTCATGTCCCAAATTTTGCATTGAGTCACAATGGCCTAATCAAATTTGCCATATTCATGAGAGTTTGTCAAATTGATGCTAAGGGTCAAATAATCACCAAGGAAGAAAATTACTAGTTTCCTAGGTTGGGGGTGGAAGCTTTGAGATTTGGAATAAGGGGGACAATAAATGATGTTTGAACATTAGAATGGCATAAATATTTAATAAAGAAGCTAAATAAATAAATACAAGAAAAAATCAAAGTGGCAATTGATCATGAAGACACATGAAGAATGTGGGACCCACACAAGCTAGATTTTCTATGACACATAACATCCTCCTCTTGTCATTTTGAATCCATAAGAAGCCCAAGGGTCTTGGGATGAGTTGGAGGTCAATATACTTGGCATGAATCAATTAAGGTCGAATTGGAGTGGAAGAAGAAGAGGCATTTTGGAGCCAATGAGACACTTGGAATCTCTTCCCAACTAGAGCTGGAATGCATCTATTGGAAGGAATTCGACCCATAGAGAGCTTGGAAACTTTATAAATGTCAAAAACAAAGAATGAAGGCAGATTTTGATCATTTGAGAAATTTGCATTTGTGAAGAGAGAGCTAGAGGATGACTAGTTTCTTAGGCTTAGCCAATTTCGAGGGTGAAAGATTCCCATCCAAGTTGGTGTGTGGAAAGGCCATTCAGGTCTTACATGGAGCTTTAATGGAGTCATAAGTTATAGGTGCAAGCTACAGGGCAGCTCGTGGACACTTCAAGGTCAGTTTGTTCTTTCATATATTCCAAGTTTTCTCATCATATTCTTGCTCTATGGATTGATGGGCACTTGGTGAGCTATTGATCTCTTTGGGGGAGCTTCTAATGCTCCATTATTTTATTTTATGATGTAAATGATCTATATTTCAAGTTCAAAAGACTCTCAGGTCGAAATACCAAAATATTTCAAGTAAAAATGTTAAATAATGAAGAAACAATGTCATTTCCCCACTATCTTGTTGTGAACCAATATAATGTTGATGGATTCGAATGGATAAGTAAACTACTAATGGTTTATGGATGAATGGACTGTTACTGATGTATTATATGAGTTTAATGTTCAGTACATAAGTATTTGGAGTCATTTTGTTGAGTTTCATAGCATTTGGAGAGGATTGCCTATCATTTCCCCCAAAGTTGAAACTAGTCTTTTTGCATCTGATTTAAGGGAGTTATAGCAGACATTAAAAGTTTAATGGTGATGCATATGAGTTCATGTTTATGTCCTTTATATGTCCCCTACTTCCATTCATAAATTCAATTTGGATTGAGTGCATTTGGAAAGTCATTTTCATCATCTACCCTTAGAAGATTTGAACCACAAGTTGCTCGTAAAACTCCATACATTGACCAGATTGCCAAAGTGAGTTGCAGAAGACATTTGATGGTTGACAGACACCTATAAACACCATTTTTATGTATTAACATCATTCATACACCTTCTGGTACAATTTGAGAGCATTTGGAGTATTTGGAGCCATCTACCATTGGGGGTTTGAGCCTCAAAATTACTAATAAATTCCCTAAGTTCTCATCGATACCTATTCGACCCCAAAACCACATCTAATGCCGCAAATATACTTTACGTAATGTATTATAACAGGGCCAAGTCTCATACCAACCATTAGTGGATGTTGTACAATGTTTGGAAGAGATTTCTTCCAAGACCTTTGGGGAATTTCCACCTCCCAAATTGACTAGTCTTGTCCCGAAACTTCTTCCCTTGCAAATTGCAGACCATGGTTGGGTATATCAGTTTATTATATGTCTGATAGATGTTTTAATGTGTCCCATCACCTCTCATGACCTTCCTCACCAAGTTTGAAAGTAATTGGAGGAGTTTGGAATCAGTTGTATCCATATACCTAAAGTTGAAACATGGTGAATTTGAGCACATTGGGAAAATTATTCACAAGGGATATTACAGTGGTATCAAAGCATGATCTTGGCACCTGATGTGGTCTAATATTTATGAGGACAAGAATTCAAGGACCACCATTAGATATTGAAACCAAAAGTGCTTTTGTTGAAGAGGGAAAAAAAGTAGGAGAAGAAGGCAATTTTTAGAGGAAACTATGACTAGGGATGAAAAGGGAACCTCATATGATGGTGAGGAGCATATAAAAATCATGGAACCTATCTTTGAAGACATGACCAATAAGCTCATGAAAGGATTCAAATTGCTGGCTTTCCAACTTGGGATAAAATATATTGATCTTAAGAAAACCAAGGGGGGAAATGCATCATCTTGCTTGAAGGAAAAAAAAGAGAAGACCCATGAACCACCTAGTTCTGAAATAGGTGAAGTAGAAGAAGTAGTACATGAAGAGGATCGAAATTCACTCCCAAGTGACTCTGAAAAAGATGAAGAGACATCACATGTGTATGAAGAAGTTTCTATTAAAAATACTGAAGATCATTTCGAGACACATTCTACCTTGGAAATGAAACAAAGAGCATCTACTAATGGATTCTTGAACTATGAAAGAGTACCTACAGATGGGTGCTCACACCTCTATGTTGGTAACATAGAGATCACTTTTGAAAGAATTTCTGCAAGAAAAACTTCCATTAAACATGGAAATGAAGACCTTGAAGTAGTTGAAGAAGAAACAAGATCAACTTCCCCATCACCACTTGAGCTTCATGAAGTTGGTCCAAGCCAGAAGGAAGAAGATGAGGAGGTTCATTTGCAAGAGCCTCATTTTCTTAAAGGGTCCTTAAAGATGAATTAAAAGAATATCCAAGAGTCCCTTAGCATACTCCATGACACTCAAGCATTAGTGTCAAATTCTTATTGGAGAGCTACTTCATTGGAGGAAACATCCTTCCTTGAAGACATGGAGAAGATTCAAAGAGCAATGTGTCACATCAAAGGTAATTTCATGTCTCTGTCTTTTTATAGAAACCATTTGCTTTAGCTTAATGAAATGTTACATGATGAATACTTAAGAATAATGAGGATAATCATAAGCTCACAATTCAAAATGAGCAACTTATTGAAAAGTTGCAAGATACTTGTTTTTCCTCCTATGTTTCAGATTGTCAAATGGTAGACTGTGGTAGATTGTTTGGAGGGTTCTCATGACATGGTGGATCATGAGAAATGTGGAAATTTGAATGTGCTTGATGTGTTTGAAGATGAACATGAAGAGATCCAAACACTTGATGTGGTGGAAGAGGAACTTGGATTGTCTCTTGATGAAGGTTATGCATTTTTTAAAGAAGAGCATGATTCCTCTACTTTGGAACCAATCTATGACAAAGGTTTCACACTTTTGAAGGAGCTACATGATACTACCCATATGGATCCTTCCTATGATGAAACTTCTGCACTTTTTGATCATTTGGGTGAGTTAGTTCATTCTCCTACATCCTACAATTCCATGTTTGGCAACATTAGTCTCAATGAAGTATGGGTAAAAGGGTTCTTTTTTATGGTGCCACATGACGAGTATGAAACTCCTAGATTTACTTTTTATGATGACATGGTTGGAGCACATTCTTATTCACATTTGCAGCAACATATTTTTTTAATTTATGATGATGCACATTTATATGGATGCACATATGATATGCATTTGAGTCACTTGAAAACTCATGGTTTTTCTTGCTCAACACTTGGCTCATTTGATGTTGGAGCAACTTCATCCAACACCGAGGTGAATAGATTTATGATTGGAGAACATTTTTGTTGCCAACGACATACTTTGTTATATCTTTATGATTCTCTCATTCATGGATGTATGGGTGAGACTTCTTTGAATCATTTGAAGTCTCCTTGTTATTTTTGCTCATTATTTGGTTCATATTTTAGTGGAGATTCTTCATTCACTTCTTGGATGAAAGAATACATGGCTGAATATTTTGATGCATGTCACATCCTTTTGGAGCAGCACTATTGGACATGGGATCCTCACCTATGCTATTGGAGCATATTTGATTGGTCACTTGAAGCTTTTATGCACTTGGCAAATGGTGGTCTAATTACTTGAAGGTATAAGCACTTTCATGATATTTTGATGAGGCGCCTCCTTGATGTACATTTTTATTATGGTGTTATGTACTTTGATGATATATATTATGTACTCATGATGTTTGGAAGAATGCATACAAGAAAATGGGATCCTGGAGTTCTCTTTCCTAATGGCATGGGTTGAAGAGCACTCTTAATTGTTGGAGTGCAATACAAGCAATGGGACCCTAGGATAGTTTTTAGTCCCATTGATTTCAATTTTTTTGGGAAACAAGTAGTATGGAAGATGGATTCCACACTTAATAAAGTGATTTTAATCAAAGTAGTGCATCAGCAAGCATGGTGGTTCCCCTCTAAAATCTTCATGGAATCTCAAAGACTCAAAGTTGGGCAACTTAGTGGCAACTTCAAAGAATCATACAGAAAGCAGGTTCTTCAATGCCCATGTTTGAAATTGCTTGAGGACAAGCAATATTGGGAAGGGAGGATTTTTCATGTCCCAAATTTTTCATTGGGTCACAATGGCCTAATCACATTTGTCATATTCATGAGAGTTTGTCAAATTCATGCTAAGGGTCAAATAATTGCCAAGGAGGAAAACTACTAGTTTCATAGGTTGGGGGTGGAAGCTTTGGGATTTGGAATAAGGGGGATAATAAATTATTTTTGAAAATTAGAATGGTATAAATATTTAATAAAGGAGCTAAATCAACAAATACAAAGGAAAATCAAAGTGACAATTGATCATGAAGACACATGGAGGATGTGGGACCCACATAAGCTAGATTTTCTATGCCACATGGCATCCTCCTCTTGTCATTTCGAATCCATAAGAAACCCAAGGGTCTTGGGATGAGTTGGAAGGTCAATATACCTGGCATGAATAAATTAAGGTCGAATTGGAGTGGAAGAGTAATTCCCATGAAAGAGGAAGAGACATTTTGGAGCTAGTGAGACACTTGGACTAGATTCCCTAGCTCTATGACAACAATGATGAAGATGCTATGACACCTATGACACAAATCAGATCTGAAGGCTAACCTCTAACATATATGACATGCTAGCACTAAAAATAGCTCCAAGAGGGCGCTCAAGGGAGTTAGGGATGCTAAGATGCTTCCACATGTGATTTGGTGGAAGTGAAAGATTATGAATTGTTGTACAAGTGGCATTCTTTGGAATCTCTTCCCAACTAGAGTTTGAATGCATCTTTTGGAAGAAATTCGACCCATAGAGAGCTTGGAGACTTTCTAAATTTAAAGAACAAAGAATGAAGACAAATTTTGATCATTTGAGAAATTTTCATTTGTGAGGAGAGCACGGGGGCTTCACTTGTTGACCAATATCCTATCACGTTAGTTCATATTGTGGGTTTTAAAATTATCAAAAATTGAACCAATATATTGCAGGTATTGGGGGGGTGAGGGGTTTACGGTGGGGGTGAGTAGGGTGGTTTATAAGGATTGAGGTATAAAAAGGGGTGGGGAGGAGGTTTTAAGTATTGGGAGGGGGTTTCAACAAAAAGATTTTGAGTCAATATCTCTTGAAATTAAGGGTATTCTTTAATATCCCGCGATTGCACGTGATATGTGAGAGGTTCACTAAGTGAAGTCCCTGTGGAGGAGAGAGAGTTATTGGATGACTAGTTTCTTGCCTTGGCCACTTTCGAGGGTGAAAGATTACCATCCAAGTTGGTGTGTGGAAAGGCCATTCAGGTATTTCAAGGAGCTTTAATGGAGTCATAAGTTACAGGTGCAAGATACAAGGCAGCTTGTGGAACTTCAAAATCAGCTTGTTATTTCATATATTTCAAGTTTTCTCATCATATTCTTGCTCTATGGATTGAGGCGCACTTGGTGAGCTATTGATCTCTTTGGGGGAGCTTCTAATGGCCCATTATTTTATGTTCTGATGCAAATGATATATATTTCAAGTTCAGAATACTCTCAGGTCGAAATACCAAAATATTTCATGTAAAAATGTTAAACAATGAAGAAAGAGTGTCATTTCCCCACTACCTTGTTGTGAACCAATGTAATGTTGATGGATTCGAATGGATAAGTAAACTATTTATGTTTTATGGATGAATGGACTGTTATTGATGTATTATATGGGTTTAATGTTTTTTGTTGAGTTTCATAGCATTTGGAGAAGATTGCCTACCATTTCCCCCAAGGTTGAAACTAGTCCTTTTGCATATGATTTAAGGGAGTTATAGCAGACATTAAAAGTTGAATGGTGATGCATATGAGTTCATGATGATGTCCTTTATATCCCCTACTTCCATTCAAAAATTCGAGTTGGGTTGAGTGCATTTGGAAAGTCATTTTCATCATCTACCCCTATGGGATTTGACCAGATTGTCAAAGTGAGTTGCAAAAGTCATTTGATGGTTGAAAGACACCTATAAACACCATTTTTTTATGTATTAACATCATTCATACACCTTCTAGTACAATTTGAGATCATTTGGAGTTATTTGGAGCCATTTATCATTGGGGGTTGAGCCTCCAAATTACTGATAAATTCCCTGAGTTCTCTTGGATACCTATTCGACCCAAAAACCACATATAATGCTGCAAATATACTTTAATTAATGTATTATAATAGACTCAAGTCTCATACCAACCGTTAGTGGAGGTTGTACAGTGTTTGGAAGAGATTTGTTCCAGGACCTTTGGGGGATTTCCAGCTCCCAAATTGACTAGTCTTGTCACAAAACTTCTTCCCTTGTGAATTGTATACCATGGTTGGGTATATCAGTTGATTATATGTCTGATAGATGTGTTAATGTGTCCCATCACCCCTCATGACCTTCCTCACCAAGTTTGAAAGTAATTGGAGGAGTTTGGAATCAGTTGTATCCATATACCTAGAGTTGAAACATGGTGAATTTGAGCACATTGGGAAAATTATTAACAAGGAACATTACATTTTATGTCATTAAACTTACACTAATTTAAGAACACTCATTTCCAAATTTTTTTAGCACAAAAATAAAACTCTAAAGCAACACAAAATTGATCTAAGTTTAGCGATCATTATCATTATGATCAAATATGAATACTACAAAAGTGGAAAGATTACAATGATATCCAAAAACATAAAGAAAAAAAATAAAATAATAAATATAATAAAAGTAAATATAAAGACAATATTTTTACTACTACAGATTCCATAAAAAAAAATTAACCAAGTTAGTACAGATTCCATAAAAATGGATAAGATAAATCTCTACAAAGCCTTAATTAAAAGAAAAAAAATGCATTATCTAAGTAAAAGGGAGGAAAACCTCCTACAACTCTCTAAGGTGGCTCTTAAGAAATTCTGGAGGCAAATTCTAACTCGCAAAACAAAAGAAGAAAATAAAATTGCTTTAAAATATTAGAATTCCTATCTTAAAAAGCTTTATGAATCCTCGGATATCAGAGATAGCATTCAAACCCTTCTTACAATGAAAGAAGTATTCTCATTAGAAGACATAGATTTCGAGGTTAAACGCTTAGCAAATGGAAAAGCCTAAACATTGAAGGCTACCAAGTAGAAATCTTAAAAATTGGAGGGCATGTCCTAGTTTCAGTTTATATGGTAGAAAATCACATTGAAAATCTTAAAAATTGGAGGGCATGATATATCGGCGATATCGCAATATATCGCGAATCATTCCCCTTGGAGATATATCGCCCCTAAAAAATCGCGATATTTTAGATATTTTGAATATATTGCGATAGATTCAATATGTCACGATATATTCAATATGTCGCAATATATTGGGAATATATCGGGAGATTTTGGAAAATATCGCCCTGCTAAAAAAACTTGAATGAAATTTGAAAAAATTATTTTGAATATATCACGATATATTGGGAATATATCGGGAGATTTTGGAAAATATCGCCCTGCTAAAAAAAATTGCAAGAAATTTGAAAAAAAGAATTCATGGGTTAAGTTTTTGGCACTGTTATTAAAACTAAATATATTAAATTCTTAAAGTAATAAATGGTAATACTAAATTCTTAAAGTAAAAGTGTCATTCTCCTTTACTTTCATTTTCTATCCTTTTACTTAAATTTTTAACATTGCCATTAATAGTTTCGGGATGTTTGAGAGTGGTTCCAACCGCATCGGAATTCATATGCAAAAAGTAGAATTTTAGATCCCTTTTAGAATTCAAGAGACTTAATAGTTTTCAGGATTTCAAGATTTCAACAATTCCATTGGATTTTATCAAGTATGAGGGTATGGGATTGGCATTTAATCAAGCACATCAACCCATCCCTGTACCTTGATGTTGGTGGCATTGACTATTGAAATCTGTTATCATGACCTTAATTAAAATGTACCCTTCACTCATTAAACATGGTAAGTTTCATCAAAATTGTAGAGTAGTTGGACCTTCACCATAGCTTAAGTAGTTGGAGCTTCCAATTTGATGCACAACTCATCCAAAGCACCTACAGGACCCCCTACTGCTTCCAGAGGAAGAGTGGTGCCCCTTGCCTATAAAAGGGGTAGAGGGGATCGATGATTTCTACTATTTATCATTGTATCATGTAGTATCTAGATGCCTCATGAGTCATGATGATTAATTTCTTGAGAGACATTTATTTTGATCATTTGATGTGATTTTCTATCATTCCATCAAGAACATATTTCAATATTTTCAGTTTATAACTTTATAGTCAATATGTGATCATGATCCACCATTTGACATCTTATGCATCTTATATATTAGTTGTATTTTAATATTTATGTGGAAATGCGTTTATTTGATGTTGTTGTTACTTTAGATGTTAAAAAAATTGAAAAAAAATGCTTATTTTTGTATTTTTTTAATGCAAAACGACATTTGCTAATATTTTCTGATATTTTCGCCGTTGCTACCGATAAGTTTCATTCCGGACCCCCAGTGATATATTCGCCGACACGATATATGTAACTTTGCCACAAACTCTTTAATCTAGTGATCAAGGAAGGGTTTCCTACACCTTAGACTCAAAGCCTCATTCTTCCTATTTTCAAAAGTGGTAATAAAAATGACCCCTCTAATTATTAGACTATTTTGAGTAGCCATATCTTAGCTAAGTTATATGGTATTATCTTAGAAAAGAATATCAATGAATGGCTAGAAATGGAAGGTAAGCGAGCTAAAGGCCAAGCAAGTTTTAAAATGAATCTTTCAACCACGAACCATCTCGTTATGTTTAGGATCATTACAAAGGAATGTCGTAGTAATAAGCCTGGCCTATTTGTTGCTTTGTGTATTTTAGAAAAGATTTTGATACAAGGCCTAGAAATAACCTGTGGAATAGATTAGAGGAGCTTAAGGTTCCTATGAGTTGAGAGTCGTCGCGATAAGGTTATACGAAAATGTCATTGCCAAGTTTAAGAATAGTGAAGGGTGGACAACAGATATAAATTATAATATTGGAGTTAAACAAGGTTTCCCCCTCTCCCCTACCCTTTTTGGAATTTACATTGATAAGCTAGAAATGTGTTTAGAAGAAGCAGGTTGCGTCGATACAATCTTAGTTGGGATAGTTATATCTCCCTGCTTTATGTTGATGATTGTTCTTATGGAAAGGTGCCCTTCTGATCTCGATAAGCAATTAAGAATTCTTAAATATTTTTGCTCTAACATGGGTATTGACTGTTAACACTGACAAAGAAAAAATCATCAAGTTAAAATAAATCTAAGAAAGACACGTATGCAATTTTATTTATGATAATATAAATTATCTAGATGAAGTGACTTCTTACAAGTATCTTGGAATTTATATTCATCACAAGCTCAATTGAAACTATAGCATTGAGAAAATGATTAATGGAGGGTGGAAAGTTTATTTTGGCCTTGAAAATAATTGTAAATCAGTCAATCTGGTCATGTGGGATTAAAAAAAATTCCTCTTTGAAACTCTTTTCATCCCTGTTATCTTATATGGTTGTGAAGTATGGGGGTGCAACATTTCTAGAGAATCTTGGAGGAAGATTGAGCAAATCGAGAAGCGGTTTATAACTTTTAATCTCAGAATTAAAAGCAATACACATTTTCATATTCTCCTCATAGAAGTGGGTCTTTCCCCCATCGAGAGCATAGCTATGACTAGGTACTTGATATACAAGCATAAGATAAAAAACATGGGAAACAAGAGACTTCCTAAAATTGCTTTAAACTCGAGTCAAAACCAACTATGCCTCAAGCGGTGTTGATGTAAAGATACCGTGGCTTGGTTAAACCATTGGGGCATTGATGAAAACGACATTTTGCAGAACATTGATAATGTCAAAAATATTATTACTTCTAAGTTTAAAGAGAAATTGTGGTGTGAGGAAAATTTAGCGGTTAAGAGAAAATTAAGATACTATGAGGAGGTCATTAATTTTAATTTGGAATATCGGAATTATCTCTCGGTAGTAACTAGGTCACAGAAGAATATTAATATAGCCAAGATTAGAACAAACTCTCATGACCTCCATAGCAAAGCAGGGCGTTGGTCTATTCCTAAAACTCCATGGGTAGAAAGGGTTTGACATCTGTGTGAGTTTATGAGCGTTGAGGATGAAATCACTTTCTCTTACAGTTCCTTGCTTACACCCACATTAGATGTGAGTTTCAATACAAACATTTATAAACTCCTAACTTGCCAAAACTATAGTGAGCCTGGAAAGCTTATTGGGAAGCTTTTTGAGTACATGAACCAGATTTTAAAGTAAACCAAGTATTACCCTTCTTAAGATTCGATAGACCAAAGTTGGTGTGATTGGACATTAATCATCATCATCATCACTAAAAATTAAGTAATAACTTGAGTAAAATAATAGTTAAGAACATGTCATTTCTTTTAAAAGAAAATAAACTCAAATCCAAAGAAGATAACTTACATACACCTTTATAGACTTTGAAAATAAATTATTATTATTTAAAAATTTAAATATTAAAAATATATAAATTAATTAAATTTAAAAAAAAATTATTAATAATATAAATTTAACCACTTTTATATAAAATTCCCCAATCTATTGATTTATATAAAACCATTGTTATATATATATATAAACACAAAATACAAAATTTCTTACAATGGAATTTTGTATGCTTATGTCCACATAAACTTTAACCTATGCGCTTCTTTGGTACTAATGAAATTTTTGCATTCTTATGTCTCTCGATAAACTTTATCGAATGTGCACCGAAATTTTGCATGCTTGATTTGATATGACGATGACACTCCACGAATATTTGGTGGATCACGAGATTCGTTGAAATATTTATCTTTAAGAGTCTCTCTTTGCAGATTTGGGCAGTCTTTCTGCAGCCTCAGCTGACAGTATGAACTTTAGAGAGTGCATTGATCGAGAGATGGGGTGCTTAGCTCCTCAGAGACCGAAAGGCCAATTTATTAGTAACTTGTCAGATCCCTCGGTGATGCCAGCGAGGCAGAGACCGAAAGGCCAATTTATTAGTAACTTGTCAGATCCCTCGGTGATGCCACTCCTCGCTGGCCAAGGAACATGAACTCTCGAGGCGGTGTTTTGTCAAAAAGTGGAATTAACTGCGGAGTCTGACGAAGTGGGATTGGCAGCGTTCAAAATTGAAGCCTGCACAGCCCGGCAATCCTTATATACTGGACAGACTTTCTCTCTGGAGGGGAGCCTGTCCAATGCACACCGTCGGATCTTATCCAACGGTGTGCACTGGACAGGCTCCCCTCCTGAGGGAAAGTCTGTCGGATCTCATCACGGGAGGGGAGCCTGTCCAACGCACACCGTCGGAGGGGAGCCTGTCCAATGCACATCGTTGGATGAGATCCGACGGTGTGCATTGGACAGGCTCCCCTCCCGAGGGAAAGTCTGTCCAGTATATAAGGCGCTCCTTCACAGCCCTTCCAAAGGGTTCTTGCCCTTCCCAGAAGTGTAAAGTTAAAATTGTCCTTAAAAAAATTAAAATTTGAATTTTACCTTTCCAATAAAGAAGGGTATAATTTATATCAATATTTAAAAAAAGGAGTAACATTTGAAATTGCCCATTAAATTTCTCAAGATGTTGAAATTCATATACTATAAAGTACAACTCATCATTCAAAATATTGTAAATATGATAAATTATAATCACTTACTCATGTCATGCACTCGGTGCTTAGTTGTTGAAGATGGCCAATAATCATTAATGACTACAAGGCACTAGCCATCGAGATGTGACTCTGACTCCCGAGTCACTTGGGGCTGTAATCTAAAGTGTGACAATGTGTCATCAACTACTAGTCTACTACTAGGTCCGAAACGAGCTCAAAGATTTGTGCCTACTACCTTATATGTGAACCTCACTACCAATGTCCACTTTTTTTTGTCAAAATGAAATTCAAAGGGTCGGTTTGAAAAGACCTCCTCTACAAGACTTCATTTCTTGCATGAATATCATGGACTCACGTCAACTATAAAGAACACTCGATGTCATTCAAATACAAATAATGGCATGTAGCTAGGATCACAAACTGTGCAGAAATTGATTTATGCATTGCTATAGAGAGGTTTCATTGGGCACACGATATGGAGAAACAATGGTTATTAATAAAATTAAAAAAAAAACAATTGTTGGCTCAAGAATAGTCTTCAGTTTGATGATTGGCATGATCGTGATGTTATCTCCCTCCGTCCTTCCAAATATTTGCGGTTTCTTACGACATTTGTCCTCAGCGCTACCAAAATACTTATAAAAATTACTTGTCTTTACATCCTCTTCTCTTTAAATCCTCATCTCATAGTCATAACTAAGGATTATTATTATCTCTGCACATTCTCACCTTATAATACGAGTTGGGTCAAGGCGCAAAGACAACCATAAAATATTAAATTGTCAAGATGCAAAGAGTAAGAGAGAACTATAAGTAAGTCTTATATTTACCTTATAAGTCTTTAATTAACACTATCAACTGAGATTTGACAAGTTGGATTGTTTTGATCTTCTTATCACTCCTTACCAATGTGATTGCAAGGCATTTATTGAAGGTGAAAGTCCATAATTTTAGGTCTTCTTCCTCATTACCATGCCTTTTGGTAAGACAATAAAGAGGGTAGCGGCAAGCATCAACATGGAAAATAGTCTCGACATAGAGGTTATACACATTAATTGTTTTCATTAAATAATTTAAATTCCTACCTGTGACTATGGATTCAGTGTATCGGGGACTGGTACAAAACACAACAAATTTTAGAGCCACAAGCACTTAACTCACACCTATAACTTTTTGAAATCAGCGATTAATAAACTTCTTTTGGTATTTTGGTTCAATTTAAAAGGCCGATTGTTAGACTCAGACATGCAATGAGTTGCAAGGATTCAATTGACTTAGGCCCCTCCATCACATACATGCTTGCTTTCACAACAAGCGTTGAAAGAACAATATTTGTTTTTTGCATTTTTTTTGTGTGAAAGGGTTTGGTTAATTTATACTTGTCAATTAAAGTACAATTATTTATATTTCCCTTCATCTCTGAAGGGCTCAGAGAATAAATGCCCTTCCAATTTAAATTAAGACCCACCCTTCAAATTTGATCATTGGATAGAAGGTGTTCGAAACCGGGTTGTCTAACTAGGGGATGATTTTCTTTCTATTTCGAGTTGATTTTTATCTATTTTTGGCTATAAATCTTTACAGAATTTTTAAAACGTGCAAAAAGTTGCTAAATTTTACAAAATGTGGGTGTTTGGAGTTTTTGTGTTACATGATTTTATTTCGATATTTAAAATCGCTTAACTAACAACAAAAATTACAAGTTTTGTAAGTTAACTTCACCGGATTCAGGCTCCGATTTTCAATCGAAAAATCAAAACCGCCCCCTTGTTAAACAACTCCGCATTCCAAACGGTGTCTTTGCGAGAATAAATTTAAGTTTCAAAATAATTAATAATTTTTATCATACAAAGTATACATTTTATGATTTTTTTGGAATAAGCTAGCTATGGAGCAAACCTCCCCCCATCGGACGAAGGAGGAGCAAAGTCAACGTTGACTTTGCTCCTCCTTCGTCCGATGAAGGGAGGTTTGCTCCATAGCTAGCCCACGCCGATTTTTTTTGGTTGAAGAGTTTTTTCACTGAAATGTGGCAATTTTTTTCCATAAATTTGAAATTTGTGTAGTTTAAATAGTTTTTCATTCAACAATCTTAAACTCTTTAAAAACAACTAAACTATAAATTTAACTGTGAGATTAAAAAAAATAAAAAAACCATAGAAGCAATATCGTCGAACTTTTAAACGAAAGTCCTATACATCATTCTTTTAAGTGGTGGTGGTAAATATAGATACTTCGATGTCTTTTACTTTATTTTTTTTATTTTTTCCTAAATCTTTGGGATACTTTTGTTTGTTGAGAACCATTTGTATCGCCAAACCAACCCCGCATTAAATCTTGTTGACGCTAAAGTATAATTTTGTTGACAACAATTTCTATCACCAACCCAAACCTTGTTGATGTGAGAGTCGTTCCTCCATCACAAGTTAATTTGTTAATTGATTTTTGGGACATTGAAGAGATCCTTGTCATGTGAGACTCTCCCCATCTACAAACCATTTCTTCTACCAAAGTTTTTTTATTTGTAATGTTTCATATGTATGGTTAATGAAAAACATGTTTTTATGAGGCTTTCTTTTCTTCTTCATGCTTCTGTTTTCAACTATGGAAATGTTGTTTAGGTTCTCTATGTTTATATTGAGAGAGAGGTTATTAAGAGAGTGTTGTTTAGGGAAAATTGTAAGGATTTATAATTTTTTTAAATGGTAAAAACTTTGTCAAATCTTATTAATTTTTAAATTTCCAATCATAAAATGTTTAGAGATATTACATATATCAGACACGTCCAAATAGGCCACCATGTAGCATGTCATCGTGTCGGACTAGCACACATCCTCACACGGTGTCATAAACTTGTTTTAGACTATATATATATATATATCAGACACGTCCAAATAGGCCACCGTGTCTCATGTCATCGTGTCGGACGGGCACACGTCCTCACACGGTGTCATAAACTTGTTTTGGGAATGTCATGTTTTAGGATACGTCCAAAACACATGTCCGACACTGTGTCCAGACGCATCCTAAAATCAGGACACCGTGTCCCAAAAACAAGATGCAAAAAACTATCATCGTTCATTCACATTTTTCAGTGAGGATTGAACTTTAAGGGTTTTTTTTTTTTTGCAGGTGACGAGCATTAGAATGTTTTCTATCTAGATCTACCCCTTCTTGTATTTGCCAATGGCATTTCGACATCTATGTAATACATTTTGATTTCGATGACTTAATGAGAAATATGATTCCGACGTCATTGATGGAATTATAGCCCCCCATGTTTGTCATCCTCTTTCAGTGTCTACAGTTTGTGATGTATTTTTATTATTCTTCCCATTATATTGTTTGGCTCTTAGTTGTGATGTATTTTCATTATTCTTCTATGTACATTTACATATTACATTGTTTGGCTCTTAGCCTCTCAAATCAAGTCAGGGAGCACACCAATAAGTATTCAGTGGGGGCATATTCCACAAACAACATCACAAGGGGATTCATCTCACATAGGGGAGGTTACACCTTATTTATATTCCTACCCATGTCATTCAATCTAAGTGGCATCATCATTGTAAGTGGCATAATCTAATATAAAGGGTGTTTAGTAATGGGAAAAGATAATAATAGGGTGTGGCCTCCATCCATGTAATCTAATCAAATAGAAATAGTGTTATTTTGGTTGGCTTTCTTATGCCTCTCGCGAGCATCTAATAGTGGTGGTAGGGGAAGCCAATTTCACCATCCTTTTTCCCTTGTTTCAATAGTGGAGTGAGACCTATCCCTTTCCACAAATGGAGGTTTCAGTGAGGTTAATCATTGACATATGCATTGCGATTTGTGAATGTGTAATGCGTATTGATTGTAATTTCTATTGAATATTTGTAAATGTTCTAGTTTCTACAAAAAATTGAAGCCGAATATATGTGTGTGTGTGTGTGTGTGTAGATTTGAAAAAATGGAAAATAACGAATAATTTTTTGGAAAAAAAAACTTTAAAATGGCCCATGGGCTACATTTCACCTCTAAAATTTTCTCTTAAGTCTCTAGGCCATGAGAGGAGGTTGTGATGAATACCAAGTTGTCGTATTAGGTCTTAGAGTAGGTCGCTCTAAGAGTTGAAGTTGTAAGGTGCTAGGTGAGTCCATGTGAGAGCTGTGAAGATACGTGACTAGTGAGT
>LPNX010459827.1:5287-16053 GCA_001517045.1 Pseudotsuga menziesii | reverse complement strand
ACAATACTTCAAATGATAACTAAGACTAAGTTATCACTTAAGGTTATTTTAGTTGTTCTCGATTAGCCCTTGTTAAGTGCCATTGATGTCCCGAGTCTCCTGAGCTGGTCCTTTTTGGTAAGGAACTCATATTGAATTCCAGTTCTTGTTTCTGGTGGGGCCTTGGCCTTGAGCTCCTCACCCTAACAATTACACTTTAACATTTTTACAATCACAAAGCATTTAGGGTAAAACAAGAGGGACATTACATTCTTTCCCCCTAAAAAAAAATAACACCGTCATTGGTGTTCCTATTTCAACCAATATCGTTCTTCTTTTTTATCGTCCTTTCTTGTTTTCATCATTTTTATCTACTCTCCTTCGATCTTTGCTGTCTCTTATCAAGTTGCTATTGCTCAAGACCTAAATTTTCCTGCATAAGGTTTGGGTCTAGACCAAAAATCTTAGTAATTCATGTTCAAATTTGCAATTCAATTTAAAACAAGATCTATAGGTCCCTTTTGCATTGCAATTTTCTAGTTTTCTTTTTATTGGTGCCCAATCATTTTCATAATGCAATTCATTCATCAATAAACGTAATTACTATCATTTTCAGGGTTGGTCCACCCTTTGGATAGTTATGTTGTTCTCGACCATAACAGTTTAATTACTTAAAAGTTCGTTAACATGTTTTATGTTCGTTACGTTTTAAAAACATATTTGAGTTTCTTTTCATTCTTGTGTGGACTTATAGCAATTTCTGAGGTTACTCTCCCTTTTAACCACTAGTTAAAAGTTTTCCCCTCAGTGACATCAAACAGCGTCCTCTCTTCCAGATGTCCAAAATTTTTGCCTAGGTCTTTTGCCACACCATATGCCTAACACCAATGTGCTCACACAGCAATCACTTGCCTAACACCATTGTGCTCCTGCGGCATATGTGCCTAACACCGATGTGCTCATGCGGCAATCACTTGCCTAACACCCTCGTGCTCCCGCGGTAATTTTTTTTTTTTTTTTTGGTACTCAATGTTTGATAACGCACACTCCTTGGTGCTCAGCATGATTTACTATCATTGTCCCGATTCACGAATCGGCTACATGGTCAATCAAAGCATTTATGGATAATCCAAAATTTAATTCATCAATTACCAGAATTTCATCATTAGCAGTGATTTTAATCGTCTTTCATGAGTTCTATCGCCCTGTAATTTATCGAGAAGAGTTACCTTTTACTCTCTTCTAAGAAATTGGGCGTAACTTATAAACGCAGGAGGATTCTACACACTGTAGTGCATGTCAATTGCATCAATGGTCGGAATCTTAATGAAGACTGCAATGTTAGTATAACGTCTTCCATGGTTAATCCTTGGTTTATCAAAACTTGAAATTCAACAATTTATAATGAGTAAGACTTCACCCATACTTAATCCTTATCCATAAAGGCACTGAATTACTAACAGCCACTTTCCAATTGATAGTATTCCTAGCATATCCTGCAATATTAGAATATCAGATTGTACAACATTCATTAATTTTTTATAACATCTTCAGACATCCTTACTTGTCTATATATTTGGATATTCGCTAGTGAAGGGATAATCCATCTNTATTAGAATATCACATTGTACAACATTCATTAATTGTTTTCTACATCTTCAGACATCCTTACTTGTCTATATATTTGGATATTCGCTAGTGAAGGGATAATCCATATTTATTCCACATTCATGAGTGGAGATGCTAGGGGCATGAAACATTGCAATATCATTAGTAAATCAAGGTAAAACATAATTCCAACTACTTATGTCCTATCGTACAACTTTTCTAGTTCATTCGAATGCAAGCCTTTTCATAGTTGCACTCTTTCTATACAACTAGTAACATTAGGTATAACACACCATGCTTTTACCTTAGCTGAGTTGTAGGCCAAGTCGTCTGGTTCCCTTTCTAAGAAATCCTGTAAGGAATGTCATCGTCATGGTGAAAAAGTTTAAGAGATCAATAATGCCAATGAATATTTATAACTAGCTGCATAACCCAAATTCTTGCATACTAATAATTTCCCTTAAAGGTTACATTACAACAGTGGTGTTATTATAACTAACTTGAGTACTCCTCCCAACTACTCTGGAACCCAAGTTCTACCCTTACTTAGCATCCATTTAGTATGCTAAGGGTATTCAATATTCACAAGTTAACCGGCAACTTATGATCAGGAGGCTAACCGCTATTGTTTTAGTCAGCTTTAGAAACCAAATTTACTTCTCTCATCATTTACTTATCATGTGCAACAATGAACCATTCCTAGGTTTATTAGTTCATGCTAGTGAGACAAACATCAAAACATAATTCCTCTTTATCACATGCAATTGTAGCTGTTTTGATTAACAGGTAACCATGTGTTAAAATATTGTGTTTCCCAACTTAGCCGAAAGAGGTGTTTCACATTAAATACATTTTATTTAATGTTAGTATTAGCAGCTTTAATACCTCTGACATTTATTTGATACAATTTGTATTTGTACAATTCTTGACCATATAATATAAGTCATTTAGAATAGTTACTTCCTTTAGCATCACTTACCCTTTTTGCTTAACCCATTTTCCTACAGTTGCGGCAAATCTTTGTAGAGTGTCAAGGTAATACGACGATCCCTAATTGGTTGCTTATTAGGTTTTAATTCATGTATGCATTGGTAAGATATATCTATAATCTACATTTTGATATCAATTGTGTGATAGTATAAAGATGGGAATGACCTTCCGGATGATTATCTTTGCATTCCCTCGATAGAATTATACGCTGCTATTGAATATTATAGGGTTGTCTGTTAGATAAGGAAAGAAATTCCATATGGAAAGAAAGTACATGATGTATTTTGTTTACCAATGGTCTTGTAGATTTGCAATCTAACCAATTTATGATCACATCTTTGTATACAATATTCCCATTTGTCTGCATTGTGGGTGTAATATTTTACTATTTGCAATCTTTCCCAAATGCCAACATAGGGTAGATATGTGGGTCCAAACCATTGCTTTTTCATTTACTTATTGTATGCTTTGAATGATGACAAAAGAAAAATAAACTTAGAAATCAGTTGGCCATGTCATCTCTTTAAGTTGGAAGCACGATTTTCCTTTGTTATAATAGTCATATAGGGAATCTTTTTATGCGGTTTTTCTAGCAATGGAAATAGTTTTAAAACAAGGAAAGTTTGGCTGCATTTTTCCCACCCAAATAGGAAATATCTGTAATCTGAGGAGGATTTTACTCCACCCAAAATGGAAAACTAGTCAGTAATCCTGCCACTTGTCCTCGCAATTTTTTCCTATAAAAATAGGGCGAGATGCTGAGGGGAGGCATTCGGGACTAAGGGTTTGCTCTGGAATTTGCATTGAACGTATTCCTCTCACCGGATGTTCAGAACGAGAGTAAGGGGGAGTTATCTATGGGTACACCCTTTTAACTAGTGTCTTTAGCATCTCCCTTAGGGGGAGGATCTCGCAGATTTGGAATTGATGCGGGTTGCCATCATCGAGGAAATCTCTGGTTTAGAACGGTGGTATTCAGAAAACCTGAACTAGTTTATTGCAAACATTATGCATGTATTTATTTTTATATATAGGTATTGAGGGATAAAAACGTTAATCCATTTGTTGCAAAGAATATATGTAAAATCATTTAGATCTTTACATTCAGAAAAACCGTAACCAGTTTATTTGCCAGGGTTTGTGGCAGCGTTATATCTGTAATGACCTCCATGTATTTTGGTTTGCTGGAAAACAGTAACCCATATGGAAATGCTAACCCCCCCTTTTTATTGTTGATGGGATCGGAGAACATAGTTGTAGACTCTCCTTGTAATTATTCAGGTCTGTCGTTTGAATTTATAACTGCGCGATACCTACCCTGTCAACGCTTTCAACTTGCAGTTGTGTGTAAATTACTCGGAACCTTAGTGCATTTTGTGTATGGTTTGTCTTGGAACAATGTTATGAAATCCACTATGTATGTGGAACGTGGCGTAATGTTTACAGTCAGTGATTTCAAATCGCTAGTCCCAACCATTTCGGCTGGATCTCCAGGTTATTAAATGGGAAATTGCTGATGTATATGCCGTCCCTTAATCTTTCCCATTGGATGATTGTGGAATAGTTGTCCCTTGGCATTTTGGCCTTACGCTTCTTTTTTCCTTCGCTGGATCGAAAAGTTGTAATACATTTTGGAATCTGGTAGATTTATCTTGCCTGAATACGTTTTCTTATTAATGTATATCTCCCTGCATTTTAATAATCCATAGATTGGACATGAATGCATGGATTTTTGGTTATTGGTTTGAAATGTTGTTTTTTGTATTGATGTGTTTGATCTTGAAGCTTTCGATACAAATAGCTTGAATTCATGCTGTTAAAACCCTTGTGATTTGTCTTTCCTTATGCTCAGGATATGGTGCCTTGAGTTCACACTGCTAATAAATCTGTGTGTTGGCATTACCTAATCCCACGATATGGTGGATACAGCAACGGCTTGAATTTTACTGTGTTAAAAACTTTGTGTGTTGTCTGTCTTTATGCCCATGATCTGGTGGAAATACATGTCAATGACACATAAGCTTCATGGGTTAGATATTAATGAACAGGCCATATATCTGGATTGGCTGGTATATGATTTACTGGTGAGTATTTCAGGGACTTGATTACACCTGAATAGCAGATATATACTATGAATTACCAATTGTCAAGTATTACCGTTAAGGGTTACTACACCAGGAAAATATGGATAATGTGAAAAGAAGAATGGTCTGAATCTATACTTGATTCCTTACCTTCTATGCCCACGATTCCCAGAAAAGGAAATCGATTGAAGGTTTGTTTTTTTTATTGCTTATAAACTATGTGTTTTTATACCATGATTTCTAGGAAAGAAATCGGTTGAAGGCTTGACTGTTATGTTTTTATAATCTCTAGTTATTTGCACCATGATTTCCTGGAAAGAAAATTGTTTTGAAGGCTGGATTATATTCTTTATAGACTATGTGTCTTTATACCATGATTTTTCCAGGATGGAAGCCGAATCGAATGCGGCAATTTTATTCCTTTAGGATGTCTGTTTGAGCAACAAATCGATCTAGAGTTAGAGAGTTATTTCCTTATTTTCTTACTCTATCGCTTCTGCGTGATTACAGAAAAAGGGGTTTTGATCCGGAGTTTGATTTTTATGAATCTGTTCCTTTCCATTGATGAATTCCTTGGATGTTCTTAGTTAAACTTTGTTTGTGATACCGATATGCTTATAGTTTGAATAACATGTTAATTAAGACCTCTGCTATTTTGATGCGTGTGATTTGAGGTATTCTGGATATGTTTAATTGCATTTTCAATATTATAGAGATTCGACAATTTTCTAATGTACAAAGTTGTTTTCTGTTTGAAGGCTGATATGGAAAACGACTGATTTTGTTGTGTTTGATGTGGGCTGGAGATTTGTTTGGTATAATTGCCGAAAAGGGTCGCACAGACCATTGACCACATAATTGTTATCTCTTGTATGATACAATATTTAAACTAAGGTTAAAATGTAGATAATGGAATGGCAGACGTTGCAATAGCATCTATACCCTTTGTTCTGTCAATATTAAGTTTAGGGTTTTATTTTGAATGTGCTATTTACTTTTTAGTTGTTGATATTTTAGTACAACATATCATACCTTAAAAAGGTGTGATTCAGTCAGGAGATTTTGATTTAAAGCCAAAGTTCGTCATTATTATGAGTTGTAATAAAGAAGGCAATTTCGAGTTGCAAATGTCTCTCTGAGGAGACTTCAGACAAGGTGAACCAGCCATGAAGGTGGATGCACCATGACATTGTAATTAATCTCCCATAAGCAATAAAAGAAAGAAAATTGGTGGACGTAGCCTCGTGGACGAGGTGAACCATGTTAATACGGTTTTCTCTGGTTATCTCGTCCTTTGTACTTTTATGTTGTGCATGTTTAATTTGTTTATGGTGATGTTAGTATGAATGCACTATAAAGGTTTGTTGAATGGAAAAGTTACTAAGCTTATTTTTGCAGACTCCTAATTAGGAAACACATTACTTGGAGAGTGTAAAGCTTTAATAAATGAAAGAAACAAGAAAAAAGTTTTCCCCATTTTTCCTCATTACGCAACGAGATAACTTGGGGGACGTTACATATGGTATCATACCCAGCTACAACACTGGACCCCTACGAATAGGCTAACATGATGATTTTGCAGGAAGGACGAATTAAATTGGGAAGAAGTCACAACATGGTTGTCAATGGTCGAATTGAAACCAGATAAGTACCATACCAAACACTGTTTAAGTTTCTTTGCATGCTGAAAGATTGGTCTCTAGAGTAAAAGTATCTTTTCCAGGAATACAAAAGGGATGAATATAGACATATTGTTAAAGTGATCTAGAATGTTTTCTAAATTATTTTAGTTGCAAAAATGGAAGTCTCTATCCTTACACCTATTTTTCTTATAAAGGGATTTCTTTCTATAACGCTATTCTTATGGCATGGCATGTCCTGCTCAAAGTTAGCTGATAAGGGTGCTGACTTGGATGGAAGTTGAATTTATCATTCTTGCTTGCTCTTTCCCTTTTTCTTATGAGAACAAACGTAATTTTCCATCTTAATGTCATTGACCATGTATAAAAGAAGAATCGTCCGCCATACAAAAATCAACACCATCTAGATATAAAATTTAGACATGGTTTTATTACTAAGAAATACTTTTGCCCAAGTGCTGATTCAACGATATTGTTGATTAATGGTTAAGAAAACAATACTGCCCAGCTCCTCTCACATTAAGCAGTGTAATGTATCTCTTGTACCTAGATACCATTATAGGTGGCAAAGGTGGAAAATTGTTTTTCATTTTTTTTTCAAATGTTGCTGCTACAAAAGAAATCAATGTTGTCACTGGCATTTTAGGGAAGTTTGTCCAGTGCTATTAACCGTACCGCAACAACATTTCCTGAAAGTACTCTAGTTATATATATATATATATATATATATATCAGCATTAATCATTACCAATTAAAAACGACCATTTGCTCTTGCTAACATTATGTTATAAGAACTTACTACCCTTTTCACCATATCAGGGAGTACCTACACTCAACCATTGTAAAACTATCTTTTATTTTGCATTTAAAACATTCATAGAAAGGTCACTCCACCATTTATATCATAACAGATAAAGAGATTGACCAAGAACATCCAAGGACATAAAAATAGTACACATCAAAACACATAGTACAAGTAATACACATCAAGGCACTGATATACATGGTTCACCTCGTCGACGAGGCCACGTCCACCAAAGGTTAGGTTTTCCTCTTTATTCATCAATTAAAAACCACCGCTCAGGGTGTACAATCTTCATCATAAATGAAGTGCCATCATCTTCTTATACAAAATAGAAAACCTCATCCTGAGGCCCATGCATACAACATCCCTGGATGAGCTCCTAGAGTAGGCATGGCCTCCATTCCAGTTTGTCAAGGTAACAATTATATATGCATGCAGTAAATGACTAAAATCATTGGATTAATAATAAAAACTCACCCATGAATCTGTTTACAGAATACACCAATGTGATATAAAACATACCTCGTGACTTTGCTGTCACCATAGAACATTCCCTCAAGATCTTTATACTTCCTGTTAGTCAAATTACTAGCTGTTTCAGGCAGTCATAACGAAATTATGAGTTTGTCCCGTAAGTAATGGATTGGATATTACAGTTCAGAGTTTTCCAGAAAAAATACATGTTCGGTCTACAGGTTTGCATAAGACATACAAATGCGGACTGATTAATGTCAGTTTTTCAAATCCACTGCCAAAAGGCATTTCTGCATAAGACATTTTATCGCATTGCTTACCTTTTACATAAGGTTGTTTTCGCCTAATATAATACGAAAATATAAACTAAAGGACCAGTCATATGTCGTCTCACAAACTATTGATGCACATACGAGCAATTTGTTACCTCACATTGTATGGCTAAAACATACCTACAAATGATCCTCAACAGTGCCATTCAAAATTTCCTTACCTTAAACTGTAAATTTCTTACAATTGCTTTCTTTAACATCGCTGACCATATAAAAATGTTTCAAAGAAAATTGTTGACCTTAGTCAGATATTTATTAGTCTCCGGGACACTCATCTTTACCTAGCTATCAAAAGATTATGAACTACTGGGTGCCTACCATGCTGCTAATATGACTTAGCTCCAGGTAATAGTCAACAGCAAGGGATCAAGTTTAATAATCTAGTCCCAATGCTAGAAGCATGCAATGATGCACTATGCAGGCAATACACAATCCACCAGAATTTTAACAACATAGGTATAAAATTATAACCTAGATCTTTTGCACAGTGTAGCCATAGACCGGATCAACACGTAGATGCAAACAGAAATACAAAATCACAAAACTAAAGCTCAAAACAGAACAAATGGACTAGATTCACTATTCCCATCCAAATGTAAATTCATCAGATCTAGCTTGGTTCGCTGGGGTTGCTGGAAAAGAAAACCTCACACTCTCATTCAATGCACAACCAGCAATACTGGCTTGACTCGCTGGGGTCGTTGGAAGAAAAACCAACATTCCTTGAATCTAATAAGGTCGTTCCTTATGCCAAAAAAGACATCGCGGTCTTCAAGAGATTGCGGGCCCTTTTATTTTAATTTTGAGAAACCATAACTTGGAACCCTAAGATCAAGCCGATTCCCTATGGTTGACTAAGTACAGATGCCAGATCCAAAATTTTGTCAAGCATTCAGATGCAGCAGTCGACTGCACTACCCGATCCCAACATGATGTATTCTATACAGATTCCGAAATATTTACCAAAACAACACTAGGTCGTTGATTTTAGATGGCGTAGGGATTACACAACCATCATATAAAAATGGAAACTAAGTATCACAGGTATACATTAGAATTATGCTTGAAACACATACACCCCTCACATATTGGGTCTGCACCATGCAACACGCTGATACAAATTGTAAGTTCCAGATCATAAGACGCAGGCATACTATGCATTATGAATCAGTAAAATGCAAGCACAAGATATATATATGTATATATATCTACCCAATCTACCAACAAAACGATGGCTTAAACAAAATATTTTCAGACCCCTGTAGTAACCCACGAAAACACTCATATAAAACTGTAGACATCAAAACGTAGACACCCATGATTCAAACATAGCAATCAACCGTGCCCAACTCATGATTCAAACATAGAAAACAATGCAGACATACCATTATGCCTTTAGTAGTCGAACCTTCCCCTTTCCAGCTCACCAGGCCAAATCCCCGTAACGCTGAGGTTCTTCTTCTTCAAGCATACACAGAGGTATATCTACCCCTTTTCCCTGCCCAAAAATGTAGAGGTGTACCTCAGGACAGGGAACTGAAAACCCTAATCCGAGACCTCCTCGAATGCTGGCACCCCCTCTGTCCATTCTAACTCTACGGCGAGGATTTTTATTTTCCCTTCCCCGCCCGAGGGCTTCCAATATTTCAGCTCTTGTATTCTAGTAACCCCTCCACAATGGGCGCACAGTCAAGGTAAAATAAATTAATGGCTCGGTGAACAAATAATTAAGGCATTCAAGCTCAACGTTTAAAAGCTAAGAATCAGCCATAACGCCTCCTCAATTTTTGACGCAAGTCTAGGTGCTTTAAAAACGCCTCTTGTTATAACCCGACACCATAACTCCTACTAATATATTTCTGCAGGAGGAATTAGCTCCATTATAAGTGCTGAAATAATGTACTGTACATGTATATAAATATATCACGCATCCATTTGCATAGAAAATGGAATCTTTTCTACGTAAGCTGGTTGTGCAAAGCTTGCCTGATCAGACAGGCAATGTGATTTGGGGAGATTATGTTTGCTCTGCAAGGTAGCCAGAGCCAACCAGTTTTTCACTAAATAGGCGTGACAGTATTCAACTGCAGAAAAATAGTGCAGAGAACTAGTCAGAATTGCGCCTACCATCCAATTCATGACTTATGGTGAGATTCCTCTACCACTCTATAAATGGAGGCTCGATAAGTGTCTTCATTTAAATTCAAATCAAATAAATTTAAGAAAAGTATTTTACAGCTTTTTATAAATAATAATAGTTAAACATTCACATCATCCGGTACAACGAATTTGGGTGCTGCATTTTCAACGTGGGTCGTGGAGGCTAACATTACTTTGTTTCTTCATATATCATACATGATGATGTTGTTTATTCTCATATTTTTCATATGCGTT
Source organism: Pseudotsuga menziesii (assembly GCA_001517045.1). Lineage (NCBI taxonomy): Eukaryota > Viridiplantae > Streptophyta > Pinopsida > Pinales > Pinaceae > Pseudotsuga > Pseudotsuga menziesii. Next base: position 5,747 of record LPNX010459827.1, on the reverse strand, counting down.
CATTATCATAGTTGTCCTATCTTATATGAGATGTACTAGTTCGTATATTCCATTTCATGATGAATGACAATAAGATAGGGATCGTAATTGTTTAATGGTAATTGTCCTATCTTATATGATGTTACCCATATATATATATCACTATATATGTCTTTAACGTATCTATACTATTTTCCATAACACAAATATGCATATCCCAAAATATGCCTTTAGCATATATGTATTATTTTCCATAAACACAAATAATATATATCTTTAGCATATATGTACTATTTTCCATAACACAAATATGCATATCCCAAAATATGCCTTTAGCATATATGTATTATTTTCCATAAACACAAATAATATATATCTTTAGCATATATGTACTATTTTTGATAAACACAAATATGCATATCCCAAAATATGTCTTTAGCATATATGTACTATTTTCCATAAACATAAATATATGGATGTA
>LPNX010459763.1:0-66354 GCA_001517045.1 Pseudotsuga menziesii | reverse complement strand
CTTTTGGAGGCTTTTTAGTGGGATTTTCAGGGAAATATGGTAGGTAAATGGACGAATGAGCCATGAAATGGGGTAGATGAGGTAGTTAACCATTTTTGGTGGTTAACACAAGGTTAGGTTGTATAAAATTAAAATAATGATAGTATTCTCAATATATATAGCCATCCAATTTCCAAAACCATTTACTATAAACATTTAACAGGTGGGTTTGGTTTGCATTTTTATTAATGTAGGTGGATATTTCATAAATACAAGACAACCATGTAGTTGTTTTGCACAAAAAGCACTTTCTGAACCCAAATTGAAACAATAAATGTATGATAATGTGGAAAATAGTAAAACATACCATTTCCAACTAAAATCACTCAAAAATACCCAATACTTAGGGCTAGGTAGGCATTTCTCTTATCCGGGTAAAACTAGCTTGAAAACACAAAAGTTGTCATTTTGTCAATTTAACTGTGGACAAATGAAACATAATTCAAAAAAAATGAAAAATGTTTTTGTTAAAAATATATCTATATTCAACCCCATGGTGTTAGTTTCAACTGATGAAAATTGTACGGACTGTGGCGTGCATTTTTGTAAGCCCATATTTGAATATTTACACACTATTTTTTACGTAACAACTTAGAATTTCAGTCATTACGTTTGAATTTGTCCAAGATACTTGCAATTTTAGTCATTCATGTTCAATTTAACTCCTATGCATTCCTAGCTTGCATTTTTATGCTTATGACTTGTATTTTACACCAAGTTTCCATAGTAGTTAAAAAAGGTTCAAATTGCACCTTTCATAGGTCGACTGTGAGCATACAAAGTTAGGTTATATAAAATTAACACAAGGATAGTCTTCTAACTATACCTAGCCATCCAATTTCCAAAACCATTTACTATAAAAATTTAATAGGAGGGTTTGGCTTGCAATTTTGTTAATGTAGGTGGATATTTCATAAATACAAGACAACCATGTAGTGTTTTTGCACAACAAGCACTTTCTGAACCCAAATTGAAAAATTAAATGTATAATAATGTGAAAAATAGTAAAACATACCATTTACAATGTTGAGCCTCATTTTGTTATCATTTGGGCATTAAAATAACACATTTAAATGCATATTTTATTATCTTTCGTGTATTTTATGTCATGCAGATCGTTATTCAGCACAAGGTAAGAACAAATTTAATTTTTATTCAACTTTGGTTATTAATATCATTTTTATGATTTTATTAACTCAAATCTTTATTATTTAAAGTATATTCGATATATTAATTAATATGTATATTTGTTTGCAGGTTATGTAGTATGTTTGGTCAAATTTATAAACAAAACGCATTCAGCTTACCATTCAACCCGATCTGCACAATCGGTGTCCATCTCATCACGCAGCTCATTGTCCAACTTCCCATCCAACTTGTTAATTAGGCTATGCACTGTTAACATCCAATATCAGGCATTAAACGTTGAAGCAATCTGCAAACCATTTTGTTGACCACATGCCCAGGTGATAGCATAATCAACAATTTACAAGGATCGTCGGTACGTTGATTTTTCCCAACACCAAGATGCTCACTTCCCACGCATTTAAAGGAGGTGCACTCTTATTCTAGAATCATTCATGGCCTCTTCCAAGCTCACCAACAATCTGCGCATTTAAAATGATGAACGGCCAGCATTCTAGAATATCGCCCTCACGCTACTCTTGTTCGCCACCACGTCACCAGTCCGTGTGCCACATCTAAATTCTGGTCATGCTAATGAAGGACCCGTGTTCTAGAAGACCCATCATGTACATTGCATGTGCCCAACACCACTCCACTAGCCACGTGAAAGCAAGAGTAGATACACCACCATGACGCCCTGCTCATGCTGAAGATGCCACGATCACGCTGAAGGAGGCAGATGCTCATGCAATGGCCTGTGAACAATTATTTCCTTTAATGGTTGACTAAATTTAGAAGAGCAGTTGACCACTTAAGGGTCAACTTGCTCAATTTCTTGAAAACAATGTGTATATAAACACCTCCATGCAGAGAGATAGGCAATTTGATCAATCCATTAAGTAGATAGTTAGTATGTTTTGGGAGAAGAAGATTGTAACTATGTTCCTTCTTTTTAATAGAATCTCTACGCCTTGTTGTTTATGACTGTGTGTGAAAGTATTCTCCAGGAATTACCTGTGATTGCTGAGAGGGCCCCTCGATAGTTCATGGTTTCTATTTCCATATGAGTTTTTGTTATCTCTTCATCACAAATAAGTAGTTTTATTTTTAATTTTTTTATATTTGTTTCTCTATTCTCTGTAACTTGTATCTGTCGTAGTTAATATAATTCACACTGTGTTGTTAATGTAGTTCTTGTTATAGAATTAAAATGACTGGTCATGTACAGCTCATTTTAAGTATTTTTTTAGCTTTTCTTTCAAGTTAATGCTTAATATTATGACAGTCTTAGGTACAATTTATAGTTAGAGATTAGTTTTACTGCTTTTCGTTTAAACTGTAAATTAGTTGAGCTATGTTTCAATTTGTTTTATTTTATAATAGAAATAATCTCTTCATACCCATATATTAGTATTTCCTTTTGATTATTTTAATTATTAATTGGGTTTAAATTCTAACCTTTATACATTTTGTTTTCATATGCACAAAATCAACTGATAATTAAATCATTTAGGTTTGTTTTTATTATTTTTTGTATAAGGCTTCTAATTCAGAATGTGTGTTTGGACTGTCATTCAAACCTTCCTTCCAGACTGTCGTCCAGCCTTCCATCCGACCTTTAGAGTTCTTAGTTTATTTTTTCAACATGTTTTCAGTTTTATTTCTTTCGCTTTTTGAATTCTGTTATGTTTTGGTAATTAGGTAATAGTTACATCAGCCTCTAGGTCCTTAGGTTAGATTATTTTAAAGTATTTATTAAAATCTCTTTTTGCATTTCTTTTCAATCAAAGTATGTTTTTGAATTATAATTTGATTTGCTTCTTTTGTCTTTGATTTCCTCATTTATCATCGCTGTAATATCTGATAATTGTATCTTTGGTTTAGTTTAATTCACCATTGTTTATATTGAATTTAGGATTAGACATGTTAATTTCTAGAAAATACACCAATACTTTGTAGATTGATACTAGCATAGGCTTTATTCCTGTAATTGTATGTTTACTAAAAACGCTTATAGGATTACAGAAGTCTTCTTAATTAAGTTTTCTACTTGATTCTTTATTTATTTTTTTCTATTTATTCATAAATTAGATCTTTCTGAGTTTCTGAAATTGTTTATGAAAGTTTTCCCATTATTAGATTAAGAAGAAGAAGAGTTAATTAATGAGTAATCTAATATTATCCTAGATGATCTTTTCCTTTAATCACATTAATAATTAATTTTTTAGGAGTTTGACTTGGTTTTTCAATATTTTGTTTATTAAAGTATTTCTACAATGCCCTAGGAACCCCTCTACCTTCGCATATATTTTGTAGCAACTATAAGCCTACCAACCCCGGTCTATAATTAAATATTAGGTGTATTTAAGATAGTACAATACACCCAAACATTTTGGTGCCATTGTCGGGGAGTTGTTCTGAAAGGTAGAAAAAATAGAATTTGCTTATGAATTTAAGTGATAGGTTGGTGGCTGGGGAGCGGTAATATGAGAGGTAAGAAACCATGCATCTATTATAATAGGCACCCCCAAACCCAGCAGTAGTAGTAGTCTAGATTTTCCTTTAGTTTTTCATGAACAGAGTCTAGATAGATAAGGAAAGATAGGTTTTCTTTACGTTACACAGCAAGGGGGGGAACGGTAAGATGGAAAGATAACTTCACTACGGAATTTCCATAGTGTTACATCCTGACGCGTCCACTTTAGTGGGTTTCCCCAAAGCCTTGTTGTTCCTTTTTCGCACAAGTGTGTCTACTTTATGCAAAGTTGATTTATTTCTCTTAAGCATACTTCTCTTTTTGCAGACATAGATAGTTTACTTTTTCATAAGTTCAATTTGATGTAAGGGTGCCTTTAGGTAATTCACTTTTGTACAATTCACTCGTATGCGAGTGTAGGACTTATTTTTCAATTAAATCAATTAGTGGTGTTGTAAGTGCTACCCATCCTGCTAACAAACTAACAGGAACATTTGAAAGGAGAGCTTTAAGATAACACATGAAAAACTATTTATATTGTGGGAAGATATGGTACGAAAGAAGGATGAAGAATTTGTTACCTTTGAATTCCCTATTAGAGATCCAGGAGGAGTGGCACAAATACAGTATGTTCCCCCATCCATTTTTCCAAATTTTCACGGACTAGAGAATGAAGAGCCTGATGAATTTTTATTTCAATTGGAAATATTGTGTAGAGAATATAATGTTCAAAATCTAAGTTGTTTCCCTCTTACTTTGAAAGGAGCATCTCTCCAATGGTTCATGAGCCTAGGTGGGAATCGCATTCAAACTTGGGAAGACATGAAACATATGTTCTTGAAAACATACCAAGATTAATGCAGGGTCAATGAGGACATCCTTTAGATAACACAGGGAGATAAAAAAAACTTTGGAAAATTAATTCAAACAGTTTCAATACAACCTTCAAAGATCAAAACTAAGACAATTAGGAAAGGATACCTTGAAAAAAAAATTACTCAAAGGCATAAGAAATGAATATTTAGAAATTTTAAGTTTGATGGGAACAGGTGACGTATTTCAGTTATCATATGAAAATGTTTGTGAATTATGTAGAAGGTATTCAAGAGGAAAATTCAAGATTAGTAAAAATATACCCTCTTCTCAGCCTCATCTTAACCCCTGTCAACCTTGTTCACAAATCCTTTCGGTCCCATACGATGATCATAGGGATACTCTCTCTTATGATGCAACACTTCCTTTTCTACAAGATTTTCAACAATATCCCATTTTCCAAGTAGGATTAACCACACAAGCTAGTCAATTACACCTGCCACAATTACCTTCTCATATATCTCCTCTATGCCCTACGCACATTCCTGTTCAATCTAGTCCACATTCTAACAAAAGTAAAGTAGTACAATATGCTTACAATTTTGAATTACGACATTTATCCACCTTACCTACCTCACCAACATTATTGCAATAAATTCATATGAGATTTGGAGAGGTTATAGATCAAGGGATTGTAGAAACTACGGAAGAAAGTGAAATTTCTACTTGGCCTTTTGACAAGAATACAATATCAACCTGGAATGCCTCTCATTCGATGAGGGAGGGACATTAGAACCTGGATATTCCCTATCACCAAACTTAGATTCTTTATACATATTAAAGTTCAATGAAATATCTTGTGACATCACAAATGAAGAAGAAAACATAGAATACATAAGTCACATTGAAATATGGTTCCAAGAGGGAACCAAGCCACGGTACCATCCTCTTCTTCAATGTTTTTTGCTGCTAAATCAAACAACTCGGTTGATTCTTCATATCTCGGTAATCATTATAATATTTTTCTTATATGTGGATAAATGTATATTTCTAATTTTTCTTTGAACATGGTTACATTGGAAGAATTCATATACTTGAATTGTTTTCTTTCTTTTTAGTAGAATAGGATATTATGTAAATATATTTTTGTTTTATTAAATAAATGAGAGTTACTATAGGTGACTCTTTTTCTTTCCATAATGTTATATATGTTTTTATAAATAAATATGAATCATCTAACAAGTGGTTTTGTAGTCTAATTATAAGAATTTTATCTATAAGTAGCTCATGGAGTATTATCTGAAAGACAATTTTTTATCGTAAGATATCTTAAACCTTTCTTAATGCAACTTATAGTAATTTTGTGTACATCATTCTTAACCATTTCTTTTATGATTCAGATAATTTTTTATTCAAACATGTATATTTCTGATTTTCTATTGTAAACGGTTGCATGATAAGACTTACTCTCATTATTATCTTTTTTGAATCTCACCTTATACCTATGGATTACTAGTTTATCCTATACTTATTATCAAAACTTGTCTCTTAAAGTATCTTTGTGTTATAACTCGATAGTAGGTGGAATTTTTGCCTATGGGGAATATTATTTATCTTTCACGAAGAAGAAGGGTTATAATGTCAAAGAACAGCTTTAAGTTATTATATTTTGACACGATCTATGATTAAGGCCATTATGAAAATTACTTACAAAATTGAATTATGTGTTTTAGAAGTGCTTAGCACGATCTAGTACCAATCAGCTTCCATATACTTAATATCATTATACAAGGCAAACCCATTGGGGTACTGAAAAAGCTGCCTGCTGGCAGTGGGCCAATGCTAAGTAAAAACTTAAAACAAGGAAGATCGATAAATGCAAGTAAACCTATCGCGGTACTAAACAGTCCTGCTCACAGTGGGGAAATATCGGGTAAAAGAGATCTGGTTAATGCACTACTATTCACATGATTCGGAGAATAATGATAAATATGAAGAAAAATTTTCAAATTTTATTTTAAGGCGGATTTTTTTTAATGTCATTTGAGAATAGCTGTAAGTTGTGATTGAACCTATCCATCTAATTCAACAAATACCTAGTATGTCATTATCCTAGAAGTGGAATCCATAGCTATAAAATATCACACACTCTGAGGTAAACTCAAAATATCTTATGATGACAAGATATATTTACAATAAGGCACGGATGACTAGCTTTTCCTATGTCATGATTTTAGTTATCTTATTACCATTTAAGTGGTCTTTCTAAGCACTGTTATATTTTTCATGAATATACATATATGAATCATTTCCATTTACTAGTTAGTTTTTCTTTTTAGAAAATAATAAACAGCATGATAGCTCTTTTTATTTATATGGAACAATCGAATCTTCTTTCTCATGGCTTGAGGACATGCCATACCTTTGGTTTCAGGGGGAGGATTAGGAAAAATCAGACTGTTTTTATTTTTATTATTTATGACAGATCTATTTTCTCTGACAAAATGATAAGTGTTTTTCAGGATAGATTAGCAATGGAACTTGGTTATAGCATGAAGTATATTTTTATGGAAGATCAATATGGAGGACTATATGAAGGATCGAAGGGTAATCCAAATGAAATACCACATGACGATCTAAACATGGTGATATTATAGCACTTATGACAAACATTTTCTAGCCAAATTTTGATTTTGCAAATATTTTTTACCTCCATGAGAATTCTTTGACCTTAAAAGCTTTTTTAGTTATCATTTCACTATTAGTAACCCCCTTTTACTCAATCATGCATGTAAACTATCAAATGAATGATTTTCTTGTTGTTCAATATTATCATAAATGAAAATTATACCTTTTGTGTCATATGTTCTACATGTCCAAACTTTTACTTTGGATATAGTTGAACTAATTATAAACTTTAAGAACTCACTTATTCATGCATGTGTCTGTTGCTGGCTCACATTTCAAAGTTTTCTTTGATAGTATGATCTCTTATCTTTTTCTTTGGTCAATGGAACCTGGAATTTCTCTGGTTTGGGGGAATGTTGAGCCTCATTTTGTTAACATTTTTGGAATTAAAATAACACATTTAAATGCATATTTTATTATCTTTCGTGTATTTTATGTCATGCAGATCGTTATTCAGCACAAGGTAAGAACAAATTTAATGTTTATTCACCTTTCGTAATTAATATCATTTTTATGATTTTATTATCTCAAATCTATATTATTTAAAGCATATTGGATATATTAATTAATATGTATATTTGTTTGCAGGTTATGTAGTATCTTTGGGTGAATTTATAAACAAAACGCATTCAGCTTACCATTCAACCTGATCTGTGTAATCAGTGTCCAGCTCATCAGGCAGCTCGCTGTCCAGCTTCCCGTCCATCTTGCTAATCAGGCTATGTGTTGTTAACATCCAATAACAAGCATTAAACGTTGAAGCAATCTATAAACCATTTTGTTGACCATGTACCCAGGTGATAGCATAATCAATAATTTAGAAGGATTGTCATTACATTGATTTCTCCCAACACCAAGATGCTCAATGCCCACATGTTTAAAGAAGGCACACTCTTGTTCTAGAATCGTTCGTGGCCTCTTTCAAACTCGCCACTAGTCTACACATTTAAAACGATGAACAACCTACGTTCTGGAAGATCGCCCTCACGCTACTCTTGTTCACCACCACCTCACCCGTCTATGCACCACATCTGAAGTCTGTTCACGCTGATGAAGGACCCATGTTATGGAATACCCATCATGTACATTGCATGTGCCCAACACCACTCTACCAGCCATGAGAAAGGAGGAGTAGATACACCACCACGACGCCCTGCTCATGTTGAAGATGCCACAATCATGCTGAAGGAAGAAGATGCTCATGCGCTGGCCTGTGAACAATTATTGCCTTTTATGGTTGACTAAATTTAGAAGAGAAGTCAACCACTAAAGGCACGACTTGCTCAATCTCTTGAAAACAGTGTGTATATAAACACTTCCATGCAGAGAGATAGGTGATTTGATCAATCCATTAGGTAGATAGTTAGTTTGTTTTGGGAGAAGAAGATTATAACTATGTCCCTTCTTCTTAATAGAGGCTCTATTCCTTGTTGTTTATGACTATGTGTGAAAGTATTCACCAGGAATTACCCATGATTGCTGAGAGGCCCCCCCGACAATTCATGGTTTCTATTTATGTATGAGTTTTGGTTATTTCTTCATCACATATAAGTAGTTTTATTTTTAATTTGTTTATATTTATTTCTCTGTTCTCTGTAAAATGTATATGTTGCAGTTAATATAATTCACACTATGTTGTTAATGTAGTTCTTGTTTATAGAATTAAAATGACCGGTCATGTACAACTTATTTTCAGTTTATTTTTATCTTTTCTTTCAAGTTAATGCTTAATATTATGATAGTCTTAGGTATAATTTATAGTTAGAGATTAGTTTTGTTGCTTTTTGTTTAAACTGTAAATTAGTTTAGCTATGTTTCAGTTTGTTTTATTTTATAATATAAATAATATCTTCATACTTATAGATTAGTAATTCCTTTTGATTATTTTAATTATTAATTAGGTTTAAATTATGTCCTTTATGCATTTTGTTTTCATATGCATAAAATTAGCTGATAATTAAATCATTTATGTCTATTTTTATTATTTTCTGTATATAGCTTCTCATTCGAACTGTGTGTTTGGACTGTCATTTGGACCTTCCTTCCAAACTACCATCCATCCTTCCATCCGACCTTTAGTGTGCTTGGTTTATTTTTTTTAACATGTTTTTAGTTTTATTTCTTTGGATTTTTGAATTCTGTTATGTTTTGGTAATTAGGTGATAGTTACATCAGCCTCTAGGACCTTAGGTTAGATTATTTTAAAGTATTTATTAAAATCCCTTTTTGTATTTCTTTTCAATCAAAGTATGTTTTTGAATTATGATTTGATTTGCTTCTTTTGTCTTTGATTTCCTCATTTATCATCGCTGTAATATCTGATAATTGTATCTTTGGTTTAGTTTGATTCACCATTGTTTATATTGAACTTAGGATTATACATGTTAATTTCTATAAAATACAGCAATACTTTGTAGATTGATACTAGCATAGGGTTTATTCCTTTAATTGTCTGTTTACTAAAAATGCTTATAGGATTAGAGAAGTCTTCTTAATTAAGTTTTCTACTTGTTTCTTTATTTATTTTTTTCTACTTATTCATAAATTAGATCTTTCTCAATTTATGAATTTGTTTATGAAAATTTTCCCTTTCTTAGATTAAGAAGAAGAAGAGTTAATTAATGAGTAGTCTGATATTATCCTAGTATGATGTTTTACTTTAATCACATTAATAAATAAATTTTTAGGAGTTTGACTCAGTTTTTCATTTTGAAAGATTTTTCAATCTTTTGTTTATTAAAGTATTTCTACAACGCCCTAGGAACCCGTCTACCTTCGAATATATTTTGTAGCAACTCTAAGCCTACCAACCCTGGTCGATAATTAAATATTAGGTGTATTTAAGATAGTAGGATAGACCCAAAAATTTTGGCACCATTGTTGGGGAGTTGTTCTAAAAGGTAGAAAAAATTGATTTTGCTTATGAAATTTAGTGATAGATTGGTGGCGGGGGAGCGGTAAGACGAGAGGTAAGAACCTACACATCTGTTTTAATAGGTGCCCCCAAACCCAGCAGTAGTAGTATTCTAGGTTTTCCTTTAGTTTTTCATGAACAGAGTCTAGATAGATAAGGATAGATAGGTTACATTTACGTTACACACCAAGGGAGGGGGGGGGCGAAACGGTAAGACGTAAAGATGACTTCACTATGGAATTTCCATAGTGTGAAAGCCTTACGCATCCACTTTAGTGGGTTTCCCCAAATCCTTGCTTTTCCTTTTCCGCACAAGTGTGTTTACTTTGCGCAAAGTTTGATTTATTTCCCTTAAGCGTACTTTTCATTTTGCAGACGTAGATAGTTCGCTTTTTCATAAGTTCAATTTGATGTACGTGTTCCTTTAGGTAATTCACTTTCGTACAATTCACTCGTATGCGAGTGTAGGACTTATTTTACAACTAAATCACTTAGTGGTGTTGTAACTGCCACCCATCCTGTTAACAAACTAACAGAAACATTTGAAAGGAGAGCTTTAAGATAACACATGAAAAACTATTTATATTTTGGAAAGATATGGTAGGAAAGAAGGATGAATAAATTGTTACCTTTGAATTCCCTGTTAGAGATCTAGGAGGAGTGGCACAAATACAGTACGTTCCCCCATCCAATTTTCCAAATTTTCACAAACTAGAGAATGAAGACCCCGATGAATTTTTATTTCAATTGGAAATACTTTGTAAAGCACATAATGTTCAAAATCTGAATTTTTTCCCTCTTACTTTGAAAGGAGCAGCCCTTCGAAGGTTCATGAGCCTAGGTGGGAACTGCATTCAAAATTGGGAATACATAAAACATATGTTCTTGAAAATATACCAAGATTATTGCAGGTTCAATGAGGACATATTTGTAGGGAGAAGAAGAAACTTTGGAAAATTATGTCAAACGCTTTCAATAAAACCTTCAAAGATCAAAACTAAGATAGTCAGGAAAGGATACCTTGAAAAAACATTTACTCAAAGGCATAAGAAATGAATATTTAGAAATTTTAAGTCTGATGGGAACACGTGACATATTTCAGTTATCATATTATAATGTTTTTGAATTATGTAGAAGGTATTCAAGATGAAAATTCAAGATTAGTAAAAATATACCCTCTTCTCAGCCTCATCTTAACCCCTGTCAACCTTGTTCAGAAAGCCTTTCTGTCCCATCTGATGATCATAGGGATACTCTCTCTTATGATGCAACACTTCCTGTTCTACAATATTTTCAACAATATGTTGGGGCGCACACCCTAACGGTTCTTAAGGAAAATATCTGCACAGGCCAAAGGAGTTGTAAGCGGAGGTTGACTCAAAATAGTCTTAGGGGTGTCGAGGGTTGAGTCAAAGTTCTCTATTGTAATAAACCCCCGGTTTAAGACCAGGGTTTAGGGTTTTGGGTGCCCATGGTTTGAAGCCATGGTTTTGTAATAGTGCGATGTATAAATAGGCATTGTTATAAATAAGAAAGGTTAGGCTTTTGATGTAAAGAAGGTTAAGGAGAAGCTAAGGCTATTGTAAAGAAAGGTTAAGTCCCAGCTGTGTGCGTGGACGACCTTTGCAGCTGTGTGCGCAGAGGGTTTTTGTAAAAGGTTAAGGGAAATCTGCAGCTGTGTGCACAGAGGCCCGCTGCTGTGTGCGCGGCTTAAGAGACTGAAGAGATCTGCAGCTGAGTGCACAGATCAGAACTGTGATTTTGAAGAAAGTTGAAATAAAACACAGTTCTGTGGACGTAGCCCCTACACTAGGGGTGAACCACGTTATATCTGGTGTTGTGGTTCTTGTGCTGTTTCTATTTCTGTTTGTTTTCATGCATTAATAACTGAGTAAATCTAATAAGTAAGTTCACTGTAATAAATAGCTTCGCTGTGAATTCCCTGTAGTGGGTTGAGCAAGTCACTGTATGTTTATTTATCTGCGACGTTATTTAGATATAAATGTCGGAGCTCTGTGTTTATTGATTATAAGTTATTAAAGGACAAGGTACAGTAATCTCCCTCTCTGCTTGCAAAAACCTAATTCTACGGCACCCCATAGCTGTTTCGGGTGAGACTGCAACACGTTCACAAGTTGTTGTCGAAAGGGCCAACACTGTGGGTGTTTTGTTGGTGCGACGCAAAAGGATTAAACCCGGGTCTGCCCTATTTCCCAACAAAGTGGTTCCATTGCCGGGACTTGAACCCGGTCTCTCGAGTGAGAGCCGAGTATCCTAAATTGGATTTGATCAATACCAGAATCATCTCCGACAGGGGCATTCTCCAGCTTCATTGCGATTTCCAGAGCCTCTTGTTGGTCAGCAACCTTCTGTTGCATGAGTGGGTCTTTTGTTGGTGCGACGCAAAAGGATTAAACCCAGGTCTGCCCTATTGCCCAACAAAGTGGTTCCGTTGCCGGTTGAACTCAGCATCTGCTCAAGAGGGGTTTACGTCGTACCTCGAGGGCTATGTTCTGGAGGCCCTCTGCAAAGGAAATCGGTGATTGGCTTGATGAGACTTATCTGAAATTTGCTGAGAAAGAAAATACAAATCCGCGTCGTAGCGCACGTGAATTTTAATAGAGGTATGTTTTTTGTGATGCTTATGAAATTTTCTTTGGTAGTATCCACATAGAGTTGCACTAGTGGTTGTCCATGTTAGCTGAGAAAAGAACGAACTTCCGCAAGGGGCGGTTTTCTGTTTGGACCCCCGCAAGAGTTAACATATTAAAAAGCGTGAACAACGAGATCTCCCACGCGGTTGATTTCTGGACCACACGGACCCTTGAGGCCTTTGTGATGGAGTTCGCCATCGACACAAGCACTTCCTTTAGTGAAGCCGAGCGACGATTTTTCTAAGGACCGCGAGGTAAGCTTTTGAATTTATTTAGCTTAAGAATTAAAATGCTATTGGCTGAAAAGGGAATACTGCTATTCGAATCAGACTGTTAGATTTTGTGTTACTAACATATGTTTGCAAGTGACAACACCCTCGCTGCGCAAAGTAGTTTGCCGCGAAGTGGAAAAGGTTATAAGAGAGATTTTGAGTCCTACTCCTTAGGCCAGGATACCGCGCTGTCCCCTATAACTTCTGAAGCATCAGACCCGAACGACAACCCTTCCCTTGGAAACCATCCGGTCACCCCGCCGCGCAGATCCGCTACCCCTGAAACTATGTCGCAGTCCACCAATCAACCTAGCCCAAGCATTCCTGTCGTAGGCCAGTCTACCCCAGTAAACCCTTCCCCGTCAACTTCTTGTCCCTAGCCCAACCCTAACAGATCTACCATGGCCCACCTAGCCGATGATATTAAGCTCCATGTTTTCAAAGGATCTGGGTCAGAGGACCCAGAACAGTTTTTGTTATTATGTGAAGCAGTGTGAACTGCTAAAAAAATTACAGATCCAGCTGACAGAAGTGCGCAGCTAGTCACTTCTTTCAGGGACCACGCCTTGACCTGGTTCATGAAATTCTCCAGTACCCAGAGTCCTACTTTAGATGAGATCAAGGCAGCTATAATCAAAGAATTTAAGAAGCCCAAATCAGAATCGCAGTCTATCATCGAACTGAAAGAGATTCAGCAGCGACGCGGCGAATCCGTGTGGGACTTTGACCAGATATTCAAAGTTCTACTGGACCAAGTCAGCTTCACCATTAGTCCTGCGTAGCACAAGGAATGGTTTATTGCAGCATTGTTACCACATATTCGAACCCCACTCATGCAACAGAAGGTTGCTGCCTAGCAAGAGGATCTGGAAATCACTATGAAGCTGGAGAATTCCCCTGTCGGAGATGATTCTGGTATTGCTCAAATCCAAGCGTAGCTAGAAGCGATGGCCTGGAGCTTCGCGATATGAAGACAGCTAAAACAAGTCGAGAAGAGGTTTGGTGCACGCAATGTCAAGTCGAAGGCCATGACAAGGAATGGTGCCCTCTAGTAAGCCAGTACCTGAAAACTGGTGTGCCAAACCCATTCCCACCGCAAGTACTATATTGTGAGCTCTGCAAAACAACAGGTCAGCACCGCCCTGAGAACTGTTACCTCTTGCAAAGGTATGGACAAGGACCTAAGAACCTCCACTGTAACTTTTGTAAGTCTGTAGGACATAATGAAGATGAGTGTCGCACCTATGATGCTTACCGGGTAAACAATGAAGGACCAAGCAATGATGGCTATGGTTACCGGAGTGGTACCTCTGGTCGAGGCGCTTCTGGTGGTCGTGGTCGTATGGTCGGACGTGGTAGAGTCCAGATCGTGTGTTACAACTGTAACCAAGCTGGGCATCTGGCTCAGGACTGTAGGAACCCCACTACAACCTGTCAGTATTGTCACGCAGTAGATCATGTGATTGAGCAGTGCCCCCAACTGATAGCCAAGATTCAAGCATGACATAGTACCCCTACTCCGAACATCCAGATGATTTCCGTTGAACCCAGACCTGCAGCAGCCATCAATGTTGTTACACGGAGTGGAGCTACAACGAACAAGCCAAATATGGAAAAATGGCCTGCCGAAGTTCGGGTTTGTAAGGCTCCTGAGAAAATCCCAGCATTTGATATCGCAAGAGAAAAAGAGACATTTATGGAAGTCAAGAAATATTTTTCCGGCCCTAGCACATATGTCACACCTGCGCAACATCATCAACTACCGGCGCAACCCTAAGAAGCTTCGCTGGATAAAGAAGGTACACTCCCCTCCTTTTTACAAAGTTGCCTCAAGCTTTTATGAAACCAGGATGCTTTGAATGAGCTGCAGAAAGTCATTGCCTCCTGCGGACTTCCACAAAGCTATGTTCGGGACAAACCCCTTCAGAAAATCAGCAGAACTGGCAGGGAAATGCGATTGAATGCTCAGATAGGAGCATACGACATGACTGATGTTATTTTGGATTTAGGATCCGATGTAAATGTGTTAACCAAACAAACCTGGGAACAGATGGGAAAACCTGCCCTCGCCTGGTCCCCTATTCAGTTGAGGTTAGCTAACCAGCAAAGGATTGTGCCCCTAGGAAGATTCCTGAGTGTCCAAATAGATATTGACGGGGTCCGTACTCTCATGGACTTTGAAGTGATTGAGATCATTGATGACAACAATCCCTATCCCGCCTTGTTAGGAATAGAATGGGCAATGGAAAATGATGCAGTCATTAACCTAAAAAAGAGACAGATGACCTTTGAAGGGACAGACTTGAGAGTCATCCTACCCTTGGACCCCTCACAAGGATAAATTTATACAGAACCACTATGGGACGAAGATCAGAATGATTCGGAGACCATCTACAATATTACCGCGCAGGAAGAAGCTTATGAGGACCCTCTTGCTGTGGGTTGGGAGTCTGGTAGCTCCTGTATGACCGACTCTGAGCATGAATTAGAAAGCTAGAAGAACCAATTATATGAGCTCCATGGGCATAGAAGTACCAGAGCTACTAAATCCCTCAGATGGCTTAGTTCACAACCAAGCGCTCTACCTACTTTTGATGGTTCGACAGACCCTGACTCGTTCATCGTACAATTCTCAGGCCAGATACCTGAGTCCCAGAAAATGACCTCTCTGGAGTTAGTACTCAAAGTCACAGCAGCCAGATGGTGGAAGAGCCATAAGCCACAGATTCCTAGCTAGGAAGACTGTCAGAGGCTCCTTCGCCTGAGATTTAAGGACCAGCCTGAGGAGGTGCGAAGCAAGTTTGATGGAAAATCTAGTCCCCAAGAACATTTGGCAAAATGCTATGAGGCGTGGAAGTATGTACCTCAGGACGAATGGGCACATAGATTCGTCCATACACTGGAACCAATAGCTAAGAACTGGTACGAGGACGCTGAGCTCCGCCTAGATACTGTAAGTTGGGACTGTCTTGCCCATAGTTTTATACATACTTTTTCTACTAATGATGTCTGCCCAGCTCTAGATGCAGCTGTCAGGATACTCCATACTAAGGTCTTTGATGACCGAGAACTCGTAGAACATCGACCTGATTGGATAGCGCAGGAAGCCCACATTGTAGAATGTTATAACTTCGCCATTGAGGAGAAGGATGCTGCGATGTGCATGGACCAGCAGTCGAAGCCCCGGAAGTGACTCAGCCTCTAAAGACGTGCACAGTCAACATTGGATCCGAATAACAGCCTAAGTTGGCTACCATTGGCGACTATTGGGATGATGAGATGGTCAGCAAGGTAACCCAACTCCTCCATGAGTACCAGGACCTCTTTTCGACGAAGTTCTCCGAAATGAAAGGTATCCTGGGTGGTATCGGTGTCATGAAGATCCCTTTGAAACCTTATGCGAAGCCCATGAAGCAAAGTCATTATAGATTGAATCCGAAGTATAAATAAAAGGTTAAGGTGGAGCTGGAGAAGATGCTTACTGCAGGAATAATCGAGCCGGTTGAGGAATCTGAGTGGGTCATCCCTATGGTGGTGCAGGAGAAGAAGACTAAGGGAGAAATCCGAATCTACGTCGAACTAAGGAAATTAAATGATGCCTATCTGCATGATCCCTTTCCTACCCCCTTTACAGATGAAGTGCTCGACAATGTTGGAGGTCAAGAAGTCTACTCTTTTACTGATGGGTTTTCTGGATACCATCAGATCCGAATTGCTCCAGAAGACCGACATAAGACAACCTTTGCTACCGAAATGGGATCCTTTCAGTATACTGTCATGCCCTTTGGGCTGAAGAATGCACCTGCTATATTTTCTCGAGTCGTCATCTCTGCGTTTAAGGAATATATACATAAATTCTTAGAAGTTTATTTTGATGATTGGACTATTTTTGGGCTAGTAAAAGACCATCTCACTAGTTTGAGACTTATGTTGAACAAGTGTAGACAGCACCAGATTTCCTTGAATCTAAGAAAGTGTATCTTTTGTGCCCCTTTTGGAATTCTGCTTGGTCACATTGTCTGTAAGCAGGGATTGATGATGGATCTTGTGAAAATAGCTATTATTGTAAACCTACCACCCCCGAAGTCCGTCAAACAACTTCGCACAACACTCAGTCACACTGGTTACTACAGGAAATTCATCCAAGGATATGCTCAGATTACCGCTCCGATAGAAAGGCAGCTGAAGAAAGATATTAAGTTCGAATGGACACCGGAGTGCCAAGCAAGCCTAGATATTTTGAAGCAAAAGATGGTCACTGCCCCTATTCTAGTATTTCCTGACTGGAACAAAGAGTTTCATGTACATGTCGACGCATCCTCCATTTCTCTAGGAGTGGTATTGGCTCAACCAGGCGCAGGTCAGATCGACCACCCTATTTCTTTTGCCAGTAGAAAATTATCCACCGCAGAGAAAAATTATACTACAACAGAGCGGGAAGGCCTCGCTATGGTGTATGCACTACATAATTTTTGACATTATCTGTTAGGATCTCATTTTAAGATGTTCAGTGATCATTTTGCTTTGAAATATTTGGTTAACAAGCCTGTGCTAGGAGGAAGAATATGCAGATGGATGATTCTGTTCCAAGAATATGACTTCGAAATCATAGTTAAGCTAGGGAGACTGAACCTAGGACCTGACCACTTGTCGAGGCTCGAGTCGGGCGAAAAACCCACCAGTTTGGATGAGGGCCTCCCTAACGCACAGCTGTTTGCCATCCAGATAGTCGATGAATACTTCCAGGATATTGCTCAGTATTTGTCTACAGGGTTTCCACCTGCTGAAATGACAACACAACAGAAAAAGCAGCTGGTAGTGCGAGCAGCGGACTTCACCTTAATAGCAGGCCAGCTGTACAACATGGGACCAGATGAAATACTGCACAGGTGTGTCTTGGAGCATGAAAGGCCACTGATTCTAGCCGAGGCCCATTCTGGCGCAGCAGGAGGTCATTATGCATGGAAAGCTACCGCATAGAAGATTTTGACAGCTGGCTTATGGTGCCCCACAGTTCACAAGGATGCAAGAGAATATTGCCACAGCTGCGACGTCTGTCAGAGGACAAGCAAACCATCCAAGCGGGATGAAATGCCCCTAGTTCCACAGGTAACCTTACAAGCTTTTGAAAAATGTGCTATTGACTTTGTCGGCCCTATCAACCCCCCTGCGAAGAAGTCCGGCGCGAGATATATTATTACAGCAACGGACTACCTTACCCGTTGGGATGAAGCCCAACCAGTCAAGAACTGTAGCACTGCTACAGCCGTGCAATTCATCTTCAATCACATCTTGTCCAGGTTTGGGTGTCCTCGTGTCCTTATGAGTGATCAAGGATCACATTTCTTAAATAAAACTATTGAAGTACTAACTGAATAATTTCAAGTGTATCATCAGAAAAGTACAACCTATCATCCACAAGAAAATGGGACTATCGAAGCTTTTAATAAGATCCTTGAGCATGCCTTGACAAAGGTTTGTAATGCTAACAGAAATTATTGGGACCTTCGAATTCCAGCAGTGGTATGGGCTTATAGAACTACTTGCAAAAAGTTGACAGGCCATACACCTTTTCGACTAGTTTATGGGAAAGAAGCCGTCATGCCCATGGAGTACATTGTTCCCAGCCTCAGAATATATTCTTTCACTGAGATGGATGACCCCGCCGTAATGACAGAAAGACTGACACAAATATTAGAACTCGAAGAAGATAGATTTATTGCAGGTTTCCAGCAAAAGGTGCAGAAAGATCGAGAAAAAGCATGGCATGATAGACACATTAAGAAGAAACAATTCCAGTAGGTGATCTTGTGCTCCTCTATGACAGCAAATTCATGAAGTTCCTAGGGAAGTTCAACACACATTGGAAGGGACCATATATAGTACAGAAAGTTACTGATGGGGGCGTAGTCGAGCTAGCTAAGTTAAATGGAGAACTTTTTCCTTCTATGATAAATGGGAGTCATCTAAAAAAGTACAGGGACAGGCCAGGTACTCAGAATCGGAGGTAGAACCAAGAAAGAAAAGTCCACGTACCTAGAACAGCTGGAATCGGGTACTGGACCATCAGAGAAGCTGCTCACCACACTATGGAATGTCGCAGTCTGAAGGATGAAGTATGGGATGCCGAAGGTTGGTCAGGGGATGCAGGTTCATCCTGTGTCGAAGGGGAAAGTGGTTCTTATGTCGTAGGTCGAAACTGTGTCGCAGCATAGAATGAGACGGATAAGACAAACTGAAATTGGCGGCAGCGGCACGTGAGCTACTCTCAATACCCATAATTATGATATTTTGGGAAAATCTGAGGCTGGGTGTGACGAGATTTCTGGCATTCAAGAAGATTTGATGTCATTAATACACTATGATGACAGATTCTATAACGGAATTCTATAATTAAGCTACATTAGCCTGTGAAGTCTTCCATAAAGCACTTCTTGGAGTTTGCTCGACTGAGGCCATGTCAAACAATTATGAATTCCAGGAGCTAGTACGAGAGTTCAGAGAGAGAGGTCTACAGAACCTTCTAAGTAATCCACCAGCACAGTCGTATTCGACTTAGGTACAAAGGCAGGCAGAAGTTTGCTCTAAATCAGGCGAAGGCAGGCACAAATTTGCTCTAACGTGGAGCGACGAAGGCCATGAGACCTCACCAACAAATTCTGGGGAACCCCGCCATGAAATCTTCCGGCATAGCAGAACCGTGGTAGATATGTGTCTTATGCAGTGTGACACGCAATTCCATGGGACCCCAAGTTGTGGAGGGTTAAGTGTCGCCAATCCGAGCAAAGGATGGGGTTGCAGATGGCTCCACACGGCCCTGACCAGCATTAACAGCAAGAAGGAACGAAGCAGGCAGTCGAAAACAGCAGGACGGACTCCAGGAATCAGTGCACATTATCTTCGCCAAACAAATTTTACCACCAGCCGAATAGACGAGTGCCCCGAGATGGGACACTGGTGAGTCTTAGGGGCCTATTGGGGCGTGCACCCTAACGGTCCTTAAGGAAAATATCTGCGCAGGCCAAAGGCGTTGTAAGCGGAGGTTGACTCAAAATAGTCTTAGGGGTGTCAGGGGTTGAGTCAAAGTTCTCTATTGTAATAAACCCGCGGTTTAAGACCAGGGTTTAGGGTTTTGGGTGCCCATGGTTTGAAGCCATGGTTTTGTAATAGCGCGATGTATAAATAGGCATTGTTGTAAATAAGAAACGTTAGGATTTTGATGTAAAGAAGGTTAAGGTGAAGCTAAGGCTATTGTAAAGAAAGGTTAAGTCCCAGCTGTGTGCATGGATGACCTCTGCAGCTGTGTGCGCAGAGGCCCGCTGCTATGTGCGCGGCTTAAGAGACTGAAGAGATCTGCAGCTGAGTGCGTGTCTCAGAACTCTGATTTTGAAGAAAGTTGAAATAAAACACAGTTCTGTGGACGTAGCCCCTACACTGGGGGTGAACCACGTTATATCTGGTGTTGTGGTTCTTGTGCTGTTTCTATTTCTGTTTGTTTTCATGCATTAATAACTGAGTAAATCTGATAAGTAAGTTCACTGTAATAAATAGCTTCACTGTGAATTCCCTGTAGTGGGTTGAGAAAGTCATTGTATGTTTATTTATCTACGACTTTATTTAGATATAAATGTTGGAGCTCTGTTTTTATTGATTATAAGTTATTAAAGGACAAGGTACAGTAATCTCCCTCTCTGCTTGCAGAAACCTGATTCTGCGGCACCCTGTAGCTGTTTCAGGTGAGACTGCAACCTATTCGCAGGTTGTTGCTGAAAGGGCCAACACTGTGGGTCTTTTTTTGGTGCGACGCAAAAGGATTAAACCCAGGTCTACCCTATTGCCCAACACAATATCCCATTTTTCAGGTAGGATTAACCACACAAGCTAGTCAATTACACCAACCACAATTACCTTCTCATAAATATCCTCTATCTACTGTGCACATTCATGTTCAATCCAGTCCACATTCTAACAACAATAAAGCAGTACAATATGCTTACAGTGTTGAACTGCAACATTTATCCAACTTACCTACCTCACCAACATTATTGCAAGAAATTCATACAAAATTTGGAGAGGTTATAGATCAAGGGATTGTAGAAACTATGGAAGAAAGTGAAGTTTCTACTTGGCCTTTTCCACAAGAAGACAAGATAAACCTGGAATGCCTCTCATTCAATGAGGGAGGGACATTAGAACCTGGATATTCCCCATCACCAAACTTAGATTCTTTATACATATTAAATTTCAATGAAAGATCTCGTGACATCACAAATGAAGAAGAAAACATAGAATACATAAGTCACATTGAAATATGGTTCCAAGAGGGAACCAAGCCATGGTACCATCCTCTTCTTCAATGATTATTGCTGCTAAATCAAATAGCTCGGTTGATTCTTCATATCCTAGTAATCATTGTAATATTTTTCTTATATGTGGATAAAGGCATATTTCTAATTTTGCTTCGAACATGGTTACATTGGAAGAATTCATATACTTGAATTGTTTTATTTCTTTTTAGTAGAATAGGATATTATGTAAATATATTTTTGTTTTATTAAATAAATGAGAGTTACTACAGGTGACTCTTTTTTTTCCATAATGTTATATATGTTCTTATAAATAAATATGAATCATCTA
This sequence comes from Pseudotsuga menziesii, assembly GCA_001517045.1. Lineage (NCBI taxonomy): Eukaryota > Viridiplantae > Streptophyta > Pinopsida > Pinales > Pinaceae > Pseudotsuga > Pseudotsuga menziesii. Next base: position 44,736 of record LPNX010459763.1, on the reverse strand, counting down.
ACAAGTGGTTTTGCAATCTGATTCTAATAATTTTATCTATAAGCAGCTCATGGAGTATTATCTGAAAAACAATTTTTTATCATAAGATATCTTAAACCTTTTCTTAAAAATTGCAGCTTATAGTAATTCTATGTACATCATTCTTAACCGTTCCTTTTATGATTCAGATAGTTTTTTATTCAGACATGTATATTTCTGATTTTCTATTTTAAATAGTTGCATGATAAGACTTACTCTCATTATTATATTTTTCGAATCTCACCTTATACCTATGGATTACTAGTTTATCCTATACTTATTATCACTTGTCTCTTAAAGTATCTTTGTGTGATAACTCAATAGTAGGTGGAATTTTTTCCTGTGGGGAACATTATTTATCTTTCACGAAGAAGAAGGGTTATAAGGTCAAAGAACAACTTTAAGTTATTCTCTTTTGACACGATCTATGATGAAGGCCATTATGAAAATTACTCACAAAATTGAATTATGTGTTTTAGCAGGGCTTAGCACGCTCTAGTACCAATTGGCTTCCATATACTTAATATCATTATACAAGGCAAACCTGCCGAGGTACTAAACAGGCATGCTGGCAGCGGGTCAATGCTAAGTAAAAAATTAAAACAAGGAAGCTCGATAAATGCAAGTAAACCCGTCGGGTACTGAACAGGCATGTTGGCAGCAGGGCAATATCGGGTAAAAGAGATCTAGTTAATGCACTACTATGCACATGATTCAGAGAATAATGATAAATATGAAGAAAAAATTTCAAATTTTATTTTAAGGCTCATTTCTTTTAATGTCATTTGAGAATCACTGTAAGTTGGGATTGGACCTAGCCATCTAATTCAACAAATACCTAGGATGTCATTATCCTAGATATGGAACCCATAGCTATAAAATCTCACACACTCCAAGGTAAACTCAAAATATCTTATGATGACAAGATATCTTTACAATATGGCACAGATGACTAGCTTTTCCTATATCATGCTTTCAGTTATCTTATTACCATTTAAGTGGTCTTTCTAAGCACTGTTATATTTTTCATGAATATACATATCTGAATCATTTCCATTTACTAGTTAGTTTTTCTTTTTACAAAATAATAAAATAACATGATAGCTCTTTTTTTTATATGGAACAATCGAATCTTCTTTCTCATGGCTTGAGGACACGCCATACCTTTGGTTTGAGGGGGAGGAGTAGGAAAAATTAGACTGTTTTTTAAAAATTAGACTATTTTTATTTTTATTATTTATGAGAGATCTATTTTCTCTGACAAAATGATAAGTGTTTTTCAGGATAAATTAGCAATGGAACTTGGTTATAGCGTGAACTATATTTTTACGGAAGATCAATATGGAGGAATATATGAAGGATCGAAGGGTAATCCAAATGAAATACCACATGATGATCTAAACTTGGTGATATTATAGCACTTATGACTAAAATTTGCTAACCAAATTTTTTTTTTGCAAATAGTTTTTACCTCCATGAGAATGCTTTGACCTTAAAAAAAAATTTAGTTATCATTTCACTATTAGTAATCCTATCATTTTACTCAATCATGCATGTAAACTATCAAATGACTGGTTTTTTTGTTGATCAATCTTATCATAAATGCAAATTATACCTTTTGTGTCATATGTTCAACCAATACAAAGTTCTACTTTGGATATGGTTGAACTAATTATAAACTTTATGAACTCACTCATTCATGCATATGCCTGTTGCTGGCTCACATTTCAAAGTTTGCTTTGATAGTATGATCTTTTATCTTTTTCTTTGCTAGGACCTGGCATTTCTTTGGTTTGGGAGAATGTTGAGCCTCATTTTTTTATCATTTTTGGAATTAAAATAACACATTTAAATGCATATTTTATTATCTTTCGTCTATTTTATGTCATGCAGATCGTTATTCAACACAAGGTAAGAGCAAATTTAATGTTTATTCAACTTTCGTTATTAATATCATTTTTATGATTTTATTAACTCAAATCTATATTATTTAAAGCATATTGGATATATTAAATAATATGTATATTTGTTTGCAGGTTATGTAGTATGTTTGGGCGAATTTATAAACAAAATGCATTCAGCTTACTATTCAGCCCGATCTGCGCAATCGGTGTCTAGCTCATCCTCCAACTCGTTGTCTAGCTTCCCATCCAGCTTGCTAATCAGGCTGCGCGCTAGTAACATCCAATATCAGGCATTAAATGTTGAAGCAATATGCAAACCATTTTGTTGACCACGTGCCCAGGTGATAGCATAATCAACAATTTAGAAGGATTGTCGGTGCATTGATTTTTCCCAACACCAAGCTGCTCACTGCCCACACATTTAAAGAAGGTGCACTCTTGTTCTAGAATCGTTCATGGCCTCTTCCAAACTCACCACCAGTCTGTGCATTTAAAATGATGAACGACCTGCATTCTGGGAGATCGCCCTCATGCTACTCTTGTTCGCCACCACATCACCAGTCTGTGTGCCACATCTGAAGTCTATTCACGCTGATGAAGGACCTATGTTCTAGAAGACCCATCGTGTACATTTCCTGTGCCCAACACCACTACACCAGCCACGTGAAAGGAGGAATAGATACACCACCACGACGCCCTGCTCATGCTAAAGATGCCACGATCACGCTGCAGGAGGAAGATGCTCATGCGCTGGTGTGTGACCAATTATTTCCTTTTATGGTTGACTAAATTTAGGAGAGCAGTTGACCACTAAAGGGTCGACTTACTCAATATCTTGAAAACAGTGTGTATATAAACACCTCCATGCAAAGAGATAGGAGATTTGATCAATCCATTAGGTAGATAGTTAGTCTGTTTTGGGAGAAGAATATTGTAACTATGTTCCTTATTTTTAATAGAAGCTCTACGCCTTATTATTTATGACTGTGTGTGAAAGTATTCGCCAAGCCATGATTGCTAAGAGGGCCCCTCGACAATTCATGGTTTCTATTTTCGTATGAGTTTTTGTTATCTTTTCATCACAGATAAGTAGTTTTATTTTTAATTTGTTTGTATTCCTTTCTTTGTTCTCTGTAACATGTATTAGTCATAGTTAATATAATTCACACTGTGTTTTTAATGTAGTTCTTGTTTATAGAATTAAAATGACTGGTCACGTACAACTTAATATCAGTTTCTTTTTAGCTTTTCTTTCAAGTTAATGCTTAATATTATGACAGTCTTAGGTATAGTTTATAGTTAGAGATTAGTTTTTCTGCTTTTTGTTCAAACTGTAAATTAGTTCAGCTATGTTTCAATTTGTTTTATTTTATAATAGAAATAACCTCTTCATACCCATAGATTAGTAATTCCTTTCTATTATTTTAATTATTAATTAGGTTTAAATTATGTCATTTATGCATTTTGTTTTCATATGCAAAAAATCAGTTGATAATTAAATCATTTAGGTCTGTTTTTATTATTTTCTGTATACAGCTTCTCATTTGGACTGTGTGTTTGGACTGTGATTCGGACCTTCCTTCCAGATTGTCGTTCAGCCTTCCATCTGACCCTTAGTGTTCTTAGATTATTTTTTTAACCTGTTTTCAGTTTTAGTTCTTTGGCTTTTTGGAATCTGTTATGTTTTGGTAATTAGGTAATAGTTACATCAGCCTCTAGGACCTTAGGTTAGATTATTTTAAAGGATTTATTAAAATCCCTTTTTGTATTTCTTTTCAATCAAAGTATGTTTTTGAATTATGATTTGATTTGCTTCTTTTGTCTTTCATTTCCTCATTTATCATCGTTGTAATATCTGATAATTGTATCTTTGGTTTAGTTTAATTCACCATTGTTTATATTGAACTTAGGATTAGACACGTTAATTTCTAGAAAACACACCAATACTCTGTATATTGATACTAGCATAGGGTTTATTCCTTTTAATTGTATGTTTACTAAAAATGCTTATAGGATTAGAGAAGTCTTCTTAATTAAGTTTTCTTTATTAATTTTTCTACTTGCTTCTTTATTTATTTTCTTCTACTTATTGATAAATTAGATCTTTCTCAGTTTTTGAAGTTGTTTATGAAAGTTTTCCCATTCTTAGATTAAGAAGAAGAAGAGTTAATTAATGAGTAGTCTGATATTATCCTAGGATGATGTTTTGCTTTAATCACATTAATAATTAAATTTTTAGGAGTTTGACTTGGTTTTTCATTTTGAAATACTTTTCAATCGTTTGTTTATTAAAGTATTTCTACAATGCCCTAGGAACCCCTCTAGCTTCGCATATATTTTGTAGCAACTATAATCCTACCAACCCTAGTCGATAATTAAATGTTAGGTGTATTTAAGATAGTATAATACACCCAAACATACAACTAAACTCACTCAAACATACCCAATAGTTAGGGTTGGGTGGGCATTTCTTTGATCTGGGTAAAACTGGGTTGAAAACACAAAATTTGTTATTTTGTCAATTTAACTCTGGATAAATGAAACGTAATTTCAAAAAACCAAAAGAATATTTTGTCAAACATATATCTATATTCAACCCCATGGTGTTATTTTCAACTTATGTCAATTGTACGGACTGTGGCATGCATTTTTCGAAGCCCGACTTTGAATATTTACACACTGTTTTTTACGTAACAACTTAGAATTTCACTCATTTTTTTTAATTTGTCCAAGATACTTGAAATTTTAGTCATTCATGTTCAATTTGACTATTATTCATTCCTAGCTTCCATTTTTATGCTTATGGCTTGCATTTTACACCAAGTGTCCATAAAAGTCAAAAAAGGTTAAAATTTCACCTTTCATAGGTCAACTGTGAGAACACGAGATTAGGTTATATAAAATTAACACAAGGATAGTATTCTCAATATATCTAGCCATCAAATTTCCAAAACCATTTACGATAAACATTTAATAGGAGGGTTTGGCTTGCAATTTTATTAATGTATGTGGATATTTCATAAATACAAGACAACCATGTAGTGTTTTTGCACAATAGGAACTTTCTAAATCCAAATTGAAAAAATAAATGTATAATAATGTGTAAAATAGTAAAACATACCATTTACAACTAAACTCACTCAAAAATACACAATAATTAGCGTTGGGCCGACATTTCTCTGATTTGCGTAAATCTTGGTTGAAAACACAAAAATTGTCATTTTGTCAATTTAACTCTGGACAAATGAAACAGAATTTTAAAAAAATGAAAGAGGCTTTTGTAAAAAATATATCTATATTCAACCCCATGGTGTTAGTTTCAACTTATGACAATTGTACGGACTATGGCGTGCATTTTCCTAAGCCCAGTTTTGAATATTTACACAATGTTTTTTACATAACAACTTAGAATTTCAGTCATTTTTTTAATTTGTCCAGGATACTTGGAATTTCAGTCATTCATGTCCAATTTGACTGCTATGCATTCCTAGCTTGCATTTTTATGCGTATGGCTTTCATTTTACACCAAGTGTCCATAACAGTAAAAAAAGGTTAAAATTGCACCTTTCATAGGTCGACTGTGAACATACGAGGTTAGGTTATATAAAATTAACACAAAGATAGTATTGTCCATATATCTAGCCATCCAATTTCCAAAACCATTTACTATAAACATTTAATAGGAGGGTTTGTCTTGCACTTTTATTAATGTAGGTGGATATTTCATAAATACAAAACAACCATGTAGTGTTTTTGCACAACAGGAACTTTCTGAACCCAAATTGAAAAAATAAATGTATAATAATGTAGAAAATAGTAAAACATACCATTTGTAACTAAACTCACTCAAAAATACTCAATCCTTAGGAATGGCCGGGCATTTCTCTTATCTGGGTAAAACTGGGTTGAAAACACAAAAGTTGTCATTTTGTCAATTTAACTATGGACAATTGAAACATAATTTTAAAAAAATGAAAGAGGATTTTGTCAAAAATATATCTATATTCAACCCCGTGGTGTTAGTTTCAACTAATGACAATTTCACAGACTGTGGCGTGTATTTTCCTAATCCCAGTTTTGAATATTTACACACTATTTTTTAATAAACTTAGAATATCAGACATTTTTTTTAATTTGTCCAAGATACATGGAATTTTAGTCATCCATGTTCAATTTGACTGCTATGCATTACTAGCTTGCATTTTTATCCTTATGGCTTGCATTTTACACCAAGTGTCCATAAAAGTCAAAAAAGGTTAAAATTGCACCTTTCATAGGTCCATTGTGAGCAAATGAGGTTAGGCTATATAAAATTAACACAAGGATAGTCTTCTCAATATATCTAGCCATCCAATTTCCAAAACCATTTACTATAAACAATTAATCGAAGAGTTTGGTTTGAGAGTACATCAAAACATGTAGAGAAGAAATTACTCTATTATTATATTACTCACTCTATTACTCTATTTTTTCCAGATTAGTTAGAATGTCAAATTTTTACTCTATTATTTACTCTTACTTTATTATTTTCAATAAGTATACTTAACATGCTAGAAAGTTAACTATATTGAAATTGAAAATGTAAGTTGTGTATAGTTGACTTGAAACACATTTGTAATTTTTATTATAGTTTGGAAAAGTCAGAACACATTTGTAATTTTTATTATGGTTTGGAAAAGTCAGAACACATTTGTAACTTTTATTATAGTTTGGAAACATCAGAACACATTTGAAATTTTTATTTTAGTTTGGAAAATTCAGCGTGTTGGTATCCCGTGTATGCATTCGCGTGCATCCCCTTCTTCCTTTCTGAGCATGCCATCATCCTGCAAAATGGAAACAGTAGTGTCATGTTCCATGCCTTCAACTGAAACAGGGGATTCTGAAGTTGCTGAGAGGTTCACTACCAGAAAATTCGGAGAGAGAGTTGAGGCATGGAGTGACAGAACCAACTGGCTAGAAGGTGTGCTAAATGTCCTGTCAGAGCAGGAGTGCACCATTTTATTTTCAGTCAGTTCAATTTCAACAATGAAGAGATAGATAATGCCATTTCTATTTATGATGATGAGTCCAAGGAATTGATTATTTTTGGGAGGAGGGTTTGTCTGGACCCTGATTTGTTGTCCAATGCAACGAAAATTCCACGCAGGGGGGGAGTAATGTTGACCACCAAGAAAACCCTCAAAGTAGAAAAGGGTGAGATGGGAAACAATATATGTGCAAAAATGATTTTGGTTGCCCGGAATGGTTTAAAGATACAATATGTTCCCCCAGAACTGTACAAAACCTTAATTCACATTGTACTTAGGACAATTATGAATCACCACAAGCAAGATATTTCAAGTGATTGTATGAAGTTGGTGATTCATTGGGTTGAATATCTGTCCATAGATGTCCCTCATCTATTGGAAAAAAAATGCATTTTGCACTATAGGAGAGAAAAATGAAGAGAGTGAAGTTCAGTTACCCAGGTACACTACAAAACATTATTGACTTATATCAACCTAGCACTGTAGAAGGAAGTGTTACCACCTAAGTTGTACTTAGTGGTTTTTATTCAAGTGAGTGTGGTGAACCAGACAAAGATGATTTGTTTGGACTTCAGAAGACCTTTGGAAGTGCTTGTTTTACTATGTCACATGCTCATACCCCATATGGGAGTTGTAATAAAATATTCTAGCATGATAGTGTCTGTAAAAAACTCAGTCTCTTAGACTTTATTTGTCAATCTGATCATCCCAGGGTGTTTTTTTTCCCTTGGTTATTATTGGTTGTTGAACAAATGACTGATAATTTCTGTGTTTTTCACTCAATACCTCCAGAGTTGGGGTGCTCGGATTGGCATTTAGGCCTATTGAGGTTATTAGAGTCTATGTGTCAATGTATAAACATGCTAGGCATCATGGTCAAGTCATATGAACATGTCTAAGTACCCCTAGGTTTTTTAATTTTTTTAATTTTTTAAGTTTTTTTAATTTTAACTTTTCCACAAAACTTAGGATTTTTTTTAATAGTCTAATTGGAAAATTTGGTTTTGTAATAAAAGTGGGCTCGGAAATCAGTTTCAGTCATGGGAGTGCTCATTTTCAAGCTTAGAGCACCAAGTAAACCCATACACCCACTTTTTCTAAGTTTTGAGTGATTTTTCCATCACTCAGGTCAAAAATCCCTAAAAATCAAATATTGATTATTTAATTGATAAATTAATTAAATAATGGAGAAAATCTCAAATCCTAAATCATTGGGATTTTCTTCGATTTGACTGAAATTAATCACATCGGCTTAGGATTGACAGTATTTGACCATCCCTTGACACAAGGAGGTGATCTGGGATGAACAGAGATTCACATTTATGCATGCAATCTTGGAAATTGCACCCTCCCTCTCTCCTCCACATGTGTGGACTCATCTGGATGAGTTTTGGTGGATGCTTCAGTTAGCAGGTTGAGGTGTCAGTCAAATCAACTCTCTGAGTGACAGTTGCACTTAGTGAGACTCAGATCAGACTCACATAGACTCAGATCAGGATTAGATTCAGTCCACATGCAGCTGCAGTCTCTCTCTCCTTGGGATGTGTGCCCCCCTGGGCTAGATGTCATGTTTTTGCTATAAATAAAGCACAGATTACCACTTCCAAGCTAGTTAGAACTGGAATTGAGGTGTTGTTTCTATTGTACTATTGCTATTGATTATTATTCTCAAATAAAGAAGCTTTGGAGGAAAGATCTATGGTGTAATTCTCTTCATGTGTGGATGGTGATTGTCAAATGCTTATGAGGTATAACCTGTGTTATTTATCTTTTCTTTTGTTGGTTAATTGTTGCCCTTGAAGGACAGAGCTCCCTCCTGTTAGGGTAAGAGTTTATTCTATTTTGATTTATGGTCTTACTATTTTCTTGTTTCAGATCTATTAGATTTGCATGTATTTTAAGTTTAACTGCATGCTTTCCAATTATCTTTTCCAACAATACCTATGTTTTAACCATCTGTTTGTGCAAGGATTTCTAAGTTGCAGGTGATATCACTTGTAGAACAGGTTGATTTGGTTTTCATATTCCTCATCTTCAATATATTTTGGAGGACATAGTCCCCCGTTGTTCCACCAAAGCAGACTCCAAATCCCAACATTCCCAGGCTTCCAACACTCTTTCTCTCTCTTCCTCCTTCAAAAAATCAATTTCCTTACCTGGTTACTGTGTTCGAAATATTTGATATCATTTGGATCTGTTATATTAAAGTAAAACTTAAATAGATCTATTTTTTCAAGGCTCATAGACTAGATCTCATTACTAAAAAAATTTCATAAAGCATTCTAGATCTAGATTAGGGAAATCGTCCGTTTTGCATGGAAATTTAAAGAGAATCCGTAGGTTGCATGCTCTAGATTTATGTTTCTGTTTTAAAAATATTAAATCCATAAAATAGTGCATATTTCATTGGCTACCCAAACAGAAAGCCAAGATCCCAAGGAAAGCTTGCTTTCCTTGGTTCCTTTTTCACCATTTTAGCTAGCTTTAACTTAGTTTTGTTTGGTTTAAAGTAGGCTGACCCAAAGGTACTTCCAAAGTGATTTTGGGCATATTTCATTCTAACATTATTTATGTATTTTATCAGGCATAACATAAAGAAGAGAAGCTGTTTTCGAAAGTGACTTTGGCATCGTTCAAATCCCCCCAGGGGTCTCCCTTTTGACCATAATTTTAAATTTTGGGAAGTTGTAAGATATTGGTTTCATAATATATAAGAACCAAGAGTATTCAGATCATTTTACTAATATTTTAACAACAAATAATAAAAAAATTCTCCGAATAGGCTCTTTCGAGCCCATTCCCTATCCCCCCTTGGGGATTCACGCCTTTTTTGTCGTTTTTTTCCTTGTCTTACTTATTTTCTCTTAATATTAGTTTCTCTCATGAAAAATAACATGATTTTATTACTTTATCATATATTCCATATTACATTATCAAAGTAACTTGAATACTTACCCCACGACTTCCCGATTGACCCGCAAGGGGAAAGAGATGCGTGGTAGGAATAATTAGAAAACTCGTGATTTGTTTATGTTTACTTCTTATTTTTAATTTTTGTAAGTAATTTTTCTAATATCAACACCCTCATCGATTCCCTGATTGAGGTCCACTTGGACCGAAAGAGGTTCCTGCAGGGTTTTTCTTTATAAGAAAACACATCCTTTAAAACTCACTAAAATTGATAAGACTCCGTTGTTTATGCTCTGTACTTTGCTGCGGTTCATCCGATCAGTCAAGATACATCAAAAAAAATGTGAGTGACTAATTTAATTAGTCTTCACCTTCCCCAATCAACCACCATCAGGTGAAAATCCAGTGCCTCGATCAAACCGTAAGCAGTGGAAAAATACCCAAAGGAAGCGGGAACTCCTAAAAAGTTACCTCGAGGGGCCGATCTCTGTTACACCTTTGGGTGCATTATGAACAAAAGTCTCAAAGACTCCATTCAACCCACATATTCCTTGTGGGTAGCCATGAAGGTTTAGTTTTGGACATACTCCAAGTACTCTCGGGTATATTTGGAGTCCCCCCCTTGCCTAATTTTAATCAACTCATATTTCACATTAACTTAAAACATACCAAGAGGCAATTGCAAAACATTCACTATAAGCACATGCAAGCACTTGATCCATCTGGTGACTCCACTATCTAACATCCCTCCAAGAATTTCTACCCAAAGAAACCGCCAGTAATTATTCAATCCTCTCCCTGATCTTGAAAGGTTTATTAGATAAAGATTGAATAGGGAGACTTCTTGTAGAAACCTTGAAGATTTAGGAGACCAATCCCTCTCAGATATCCATCACATATTTGTAGAGAGTCATGTTCACCAATATCAATAAATGACGGAATTCTTCATACCCCTTGACTTTTTTCAGATAGCAGGTGCTCCCCATGCCATTCCAAAAGATGATATCAAGAATCTCCCCATATTTCAAGGCAATAATGCCATCACTGCCAAGTCTCACCTTCAAATGTTTGAAAAGCACCTGGTCAGTTATTAAAATGATGTTTCCCATGACCATGATGATGTCAAAATGAAGCTCTTTTCTTTATCCTTAGAAGATGATGTTGAAGAATGGTACCTCGACCTAGATGATTATTCATATAAAACACTTAGTGAATTCCAAGATGGTTTTAGGAAGAAATGGGGAGAAAAGAAGGAACCAAGACATCTGCTTGTTGCCCTTTATAGCATAAAGAATATGGAGAATGAAACCATGGATGAATTTAACACTAAATTTAGGCATGTGCTTTTAGACCTTCCTAGAGACATCAAGCCAAAAAATGCCTCTATCCTCATATCCTACATTGAAGCCTTCACCAATGACTTAAGGTACCAGTTGAGAGATAAAGAACCGGCCGATATGAAAACTGCCCAGGAATTGGCCGAGAAAATAGAAAAGAATATGCAATCTTCAGGCATGTCCAACATTGCAGGTTACACTAGGGGAAACACTTCCTACAACAAAGAGACCAGGGATAAATCTGTTGAATCAAAAGAAAAGGGAACTTCTAAATATCCCATGGTAAAGGTGGTGGACATGAAAAAAAACGTGGTTACTAGTCAAAACCAACAGATGGCCAATCATACTGCACAATTGAATGCCAATGCATAATAGATTGATCACAATGGAAAGGAATAATGGACCTAGTAACTTTCAACCCAAGCAACATCATATGTATCAGAAGAAATCCCCTCAGGAAGAGCCTAGGAGTCCAAAATAGTTAGACTCAACTAACAAGGTAGAAGAAGTACTTCAATGGTGTAGACCTTGTGAACAATTCCACCAAGAAAGCACTTGTTATGTTGCAAATCAAGTCATGGAACATGTAATTACTGAGGTTAGTACTCAGGAAACAATTTCAAGTGAGCTTGATCATGTATACATGATAGGACAAGCCTACCCTTTCTCACTAGCTAAACAGTTCAAACCTAAGGATGAAACCATTGCAAAATCTTATAGTGAAACTTATGATGAAAACCGTAATGTGCATGATGGACTCCTACGTGTTATCCATATAATGATGATAGTCTAGAAGGTTTACTGCCTCGTGACCTTTTTTCTGAAGAATATGAGTATGAAAATGAGGACAAGTATAACTTGGAGCATGATACAAGTGACGAAGAATCCCTTATGTTCGACAAAGATGTTGATAATGAACCAGAAACTTTTGATGGTTTTGTTGATTCTCCTGTCTATGGTGTATCTAAAGGAGAGAGCATGGACCTTGTGGCCTTGGGAAATTTCGTTATGGAAAAGGAGAATTCATTTTATCCATATGATCAGTCTGAGTCATTTATCAGAATCAGTAATGAAGACAAAGAGAACCTGACATCAGCAATGGGGAATCCATCACATCTGACATAGATGGCAGCGATGACTATTGGAATTTTTGTGAATATCTTATTGAGAATCCCATCTATGCTATATCCATTCAGGGGAGTGTCTATTTAGAAATTTTTGGAATTCCAATCTACTATACTTCCATTGAGGGAAGCATGGATCTGGAGACCTGGGAAAATCCTAGTATGGAAAAGCATTATTCAAAACTCTTATATGATCATTCAAAGTCAAATCATGCAGAGTCGTACAAAGGTATCAATAATGAAGACATTGAGAAGCAGTGTTGTGAAAAGACAGATGTGATGCAGTTAGTAGAATATCAGTCTCAACTATCATCTTCACATATAGAGTTTCCTTATGATTTGGAGCCGCTTGAGGCTTATACACTGAGTTATCATCTGGTAAGCCTTGATGACCAGTATGGTGGTGTAGTCAATCCTCCTCATCATTAAGATTTGTACATCAACCCTATCCAGTCATGGATAGAAGCAGCCTGCACAAGCACTTACCAATTTGGGTAGAATTTTAATGACATTATTCATGCCTATGATTTCCCATCCTCCCCGCCCATTCCGGATCATCACGCAGGTTTGCATTTTCTGAATAAAGTATCCTTACTTTGGCTAGTATCCAAAGACAAGGCAAATTTTTTTTATGTTAATAAAATGCTTAGGTGGTTACATTGGGTTTCTGATTACACTTAACCTCTTTTTATATATTATGCTTAGAGTAGGAAAATAAGCTCCTTGAAAAAGAGCATTTACTTTTTGCATTTTTGTTTTGTACTTAGCTATAACAAACTTTTTTTTTCATTAGTTAGTTACATTTATTTTGTTTAAATAAATCAACTTAACGGTTCATTTGGTTTCTTATAAAGATTTTACTACTGAGGTTTTCTTATCAAGTTGAGATGGTTTTAGAGGATGTATAAACTAGAGTTTCTGGTGTTCTCGTATCCTCTCCTTGCCCTATGACCAGATCGAGCACCCGTCCCGTAGTTGGAGCCAGATGTTACCACCTAAGTTGCACTTAGTGGTTTTTTATCGAGTGAGCGTGGTGAACCAGACAAAGATGATTTGTTCGAACTTCAAAATACCTTCGGAAGTGCTTTTGGGAAGTGCTTTTTGTACTATGTCACATGTTCATAACCCATAGGGGAGTTGTAATAAAATGTTCTAGCATTATGGTGTCTGTAAAATGCTCGGTCTCTTAGAATTTATTTGTCAATCCGATCAACCCAAGGTGTTTTTTCCCTTGGTTATTATTGGTTGTTCAACAAACGACTGATAATTTTTTATTTTTTCACTCAATACCTCCAAAGTTGGGGTGGTCGACTTGGAATTTAGGCCTATTGAGGTTACTAGAGTCTATGTGTCAATGTATAAACATGCTAGGCATCATGGTCGAGTCATATGAACATGTCTAAGTTCCCCTAGTTTTTTATTTTTTTTTATTTTTTAAGTTTTTGTAATTTTAATTTTTCCACAAAACTTAGGCTATTTTTTGATAGTCTAATTGGAAAAATTGTTTTTGTGATAAAAGTGGGCTCGGAAATCAGTTTCGGTCATGGGGGTGCTCATTTTCAAGCTTACAGAACCATGCAAACCCATAGTCCAACTTTTTATAAGTTTTGAGTGATTTTTCCATCACTCAGGTAAAAAATCCCTAAAAGTCAAATATTGATTATTTAATTGATAAATTAATTAAATAATGGAGAAAACCCCAAATCCTAAATCACTAGGATTTTCTCTGATTTGACTGAAATCACTCTCATCAGCTTGGCATTGACTAGCTCTAACCATCCCTTAACAGAAGGAGGTGATCTGGACTGAACAAAGAGTACATTTATGCATGCAATCTTGGAAATTGCGCCCTCCCTCTATCCTCCACACGTGTGGGATCATCTGGATGAGTTTTGGTGGATGCTTCAGTTAGTAGGTTGAGGTGTCAGTCAGATCAGCTCTTCGATTGATAGTTTCAATCAGTGAGACTCATATCAGACTCAAATAGACTCAAATTAGGCTCAGATTCACTCCACATGCAGCTACAGTCTCTCTCTCCTTGGGATTTGAGCCCCCTTGGGCTAGATCTCTTGTTTTTGCTATAAATAAAGTACATATTACCTCTTCCAAGATAGTTAGAACTAGGATTGAGGTGTTGTTGCTATTGTACTATTGTTATTGTTTATTATTTTCGAATAAAGAAGCTTTGGAGGCAAGATCTATGGTGTAATTCTCTTCATGTGTGGATGGTGATTGTCAAATTCTTATGAGGTATAATCTGTGTTATTTATATTTGATTTTATTGGTTAATTGTTGGCCTTGAAGGAGAGAGCTCCCTCCTATTAGGGTAAGATTTTATTCTAGTTTGATTTATGCTCTTACTATTTGCTTGTTTCAGATCTATTGAAGTTGCATGTATTTTAAGATTAATTGCATGCTTTCCAATTATCTTTTCCAGTAGCACCTATGTTTTAACCATCTATTTGTGCAAGGATTTATAAGTTGCAGGTGATGTCACTTGTATAAGGGGTTGATCTGGTTTGCATCTTCCTCATCTTCAAGATCTTCTGGAAAACATAGTCCCCCGGTGTTCCACCAAAGCAAATTCCAAAGCCCAACATTCCCCATAGGGGATTCACTTGTTGACCAATATCCTATCACGTTAGTTCATATTGTGTGTTTTAAAATTATCAAAAATAGAACCAATATATTGCAGGTATTGGGGGGGATGAGGGGCTTAAGGTGGGGACGGGTAGGGTGGTTTGTAGGATTGAGGTATAAAAATGGGTGGGAAGGAGGTTTTAAGTATTGGGAGGGGGTTTCAACAAAACGATATTGGTTCAATATCTCTATAAATTAAGGGTATTCTTTAATATCCCATGATCACATGTGCTATTTGAGATATTCACTAAGTGAAGTCCCCGTGACATTCCCAGGCTTCCAACACTCTTTCTCTCTTTTCCTCCTTCAAAAAATCAATTTCCTTACCTGGTTACTATGTTCGAAAGATTTGATACCATTTGGATCTATTATAATAAATTAAAAATTACATAGATATATTGTTTCAAGGCTCATATACTATATCTCATTCCTAAAAAAGTTTCATAAAGCATTCTAGATCTAGATTAGGGAAATCGTCTATTTTGCATGGAAATTTAAATAGAATATGTAGGTTGCATGCTCTAGATTTCTGTTTCTGTTTTAAAAAGATCAAATCCATCAATCAGTGCATATTTCATTGGCTTCCCAAACAGAAAACCAATATCCCAAGGAAAGCTTGATTTCCTTGGCTCCTTTTTCACCATTTTACCTAGTTTTAACTTAGTTTTGTTTGGTTTAAAGTAGGCTGACCCAAAGGCACTTCCAAAATGATTTTGGGAATATTTCATTATAAAATTCTTGTTTATTTTATCAGGAATAACAGAAAGAAGAGAATTTTTTTTTCAAAAGTGGCTTTGGGATCGTTCAAATCCCCCTAGGGGTCTCCCTTTTGACCATAATTTTAAATTTTGGGAAAGTTGTAAGATCTTGGTTTCATAATATATAAGAACCAAGAGGATTCAGATCATTTTATTGATATTTTAACAGCAAATAATAAAAAATTTATCCGAATAGGCTCTTTCGAGTCCATTCCCCATCCCCCCTTGGGGGATTCACGCCTTTTTTGTCTTTTTTCGCCTTGTCTTACTTATTTTCAATTAAGATTAGTTTCATTCATGAATAATAACATGATTTTATTACTTTATCATATATTCCATATTACGTTATCAAAGTAACTTGAATACTTACCCCACGACTTCTCGATTGACCCGCAAGGGGAAATGGATGCGTGGTAGGAATAATTAGAAAACTTGTGATTTGTTTCTATTTGCTGCTTATTTTTTATTTCTGTAAGTAATTTTTCTAAAATAAAACCCCTCCTCGATTCCCCGATTGAGTTCCACTTGGACCAAAAGAGGTTCCTGGAGGGTTTTTCTTTCTAAGAAAACACATCCTTTAAAACTCACTAAAATTGACAAGACTCCAGTGTGTATGCTCTATAGTTTGTTTTGGTTCATCTGATTAGTCAATATGCATCAAAAGAAATGTGAGTGACTATTTTAATTAGTATTCACCTTCCCCAATCAACCACCATTAGGGGAAAATCTAATGCCTCCATCAAACCGTAAGAGATGGAAAAATACCCAAAGGAAAAGTGACCTCGAGGCATCGATGTCTGCTACACATTTGGGTGCATTATGAACAATAGTCTCAGACACTCCATTCAGCCCACATATTCCTTGCAGGTAGCCATGAAGTTTTAGTTTTGGACATACTCCAAGTACTCTCAGGTATATCGGGAGTCCCCCACTCGCCTAATTTTAATCAACTCATATTTCACATTAACTTAAAATGTACCAAGAGGCAATCACAAAACATTCACTCCAATCACATGCAAGCACTCTTAATTATTTTTCGACTCCATTTTCAAGGCACTGGTCAACTATTTATTTCTTTCAATCTATATGTGATTGGGTGTCATTTCGTGCTTGCTTGTGATTATCTCATCATGTTATTTGTTGTTTACAATTGTTAAATCAAAACTCCTAAAAAACTTACTCTTTAATACCATCATCATAGTAAATAATTTTGTCTTAGTAACTTAATAGGGTCTACCCCCCTAGGCTTTTAGGAGTTGAGTCTAAACAGAGGATTCAAGAACAAGGTGGTAGCCTTGACTCGAGACTTGCCCTGAAGGACACATCGAGTGGCTTGAATATTTATGCCACGTCCCCCCCAGGTGTGTGAAAGGAGGCAACACTTTTTGGTGTCGTTTTCAATGATAAATCTTTTTATTCCCGAGTATGACTTAGCTTAACTTTTTTATAAACAACTAAAAAGATTAAAAAAAAATTGATTGATCTTGTCTTTAAAAAACATAAAAATTAAAACTCGATCCATCTGGAGACTCCACTGTCTAACATCTCTCCAAGAATTTCTACCCGAAGAAACCGCTAATAATTATTCAATCCTCCCCCTGATCCCGAAAGGATTATTAGAGAAAGATTGAATAGGCATACTTCTCGTAGAAACCTTGAAGATTTAGGAGACCAATCCCTCTCAGATATCCATCACACATTTGTAGAGAGTCATGTTCACCAGTTTCAAGAAAGCATGGAATTCTTCATACCCCTTGACTTTTCTCACATAGAAGGTGCTCCCCATGCCATTCCAAAAGATGCTATCAAGAAGCTCCCTATATTTCAGGCCAATAATGCCATCACTACCAAGTCTCACCTTCGAAAGTTTGAAAAGCACCTGGTCAGTTATTGCAATGATGTTTCCCATGACCATGACAATGTCAAAATGAAGCTCTTTGCTTTATCCTTAGAAGATGATGCTCAAGAATGGTACCTCGACTTAGATGATTATTCATATAAAAATCTTAGTGAATTCCAAGATGGTTTTAGGAAGAAATTGGGAGAAAAGAAGGAACCAAGACATCTGCTTGCTTCCCTTTATAGCATAAAGAAGATGGAGAATAAAACCATGGATGAATTTAACACTAAATTCAGGAATCTGGTTGTGGAGCTTCCTAGAGACATCAAGCCAAAAAATGCCTCTATCCTCATATCCTACATTGAAGCCTTCACTAGTGACTTAAGGTACCAGTTGAGAGATAAAGAACCGACCAATCTGAAAACTACTCAGGAATTGGCCGAGAAAATAGAAAAGAATATGCAATCTTCAAGCAAGTCCAACATTCTAGGTTACACTAGGGGAAACACTTCCTACAACAAACAAACCAAGGATAAATCTGTTGAATCAGAAGAAAAGGGAACTTCTAAAGATCCCGTGGAAAAGGTGGTGGACATGATAAAAAACTTGGTTACTAGTCAAAACCAACAGATGGCCAATAATACTGCACAATTTAATGACATGTAGAATATATTGATCACAATGGAAAGGAATAATGGACCTAGGAACTTTCATCCCGAGAAAATTTAGATGCATCAGAAGAAATCTGCTCAGCAAGAGCCTAGGAGTCCAATCTAGTTAGACTCAGCTAACATGGTAGAAGAAGTACTTCAATATTGTACACCTTGTGAACAATTCCACCAAGAAAGCACTTGTTATGTTGCAAATCAAGTCATGGAACATGGACTTATCGAGGTTAGTAGTCAGCAAACAAATTCAAGCGAGCTTGATCATGTATACATGGTAGGACAGGCCTACCCTTTGTCACCAGCTAAGCAGTACAAACCTAAGGATGAAACCATTGCAAAATATTATAGTAAAACTTATGATGAAAACCGTAATGTGCATGATGGGACTCCTACATGTTATCCATATAATGATGATAGTATGGAAGGTTTGCTGCCTTGTGACCTTTTTTCTTAAGAAGATGAGTATAAAAATGAGGACAAGTATAACTTGGAGCATGATACAAGTGACGAAGAGTCCTTTATGTTCGACAAAGATGTTGATAATGAACCAGAAACTTTTGATGGTTTTGTTGATTCTCCTGTCTATGGCATATATAAAGGAGAGAGCATGGACCTTCTGGCCTTGGGAAATTTTGATATGGAAAAGGAGCATGCAGTTTATCCATATGATCAGTCTGAGCCATATATCAGAATCAACAATGAAGACAAATAGAACTTGATATCAAAAATTGATATCAGCAATGGGGAATCCATCACATCTGACATAGATGGCGGTGATGAATATTGGAATTTTTGTGAATATCTTATTGAGAATCCCATCTATGTTATATCCAGTTAGGGGCGTATCTATTTAGAAATTTTTGGAAGTCCAATATACTATACTTCCATAGAGGGAAGCGTGGATCTGGAGACCTGGAAAATCCTAGTATGGAAAAGCAGCATTCAAAACTCTTGTATGATCATTCAGAGTCATATCATGTAGAGTCGCACAAAGGTATCAATAATGAATACATTGAGAAGCAGTGTTGTGAAAAGACAGATGTGATGCAGTTAGTAGAATATCAGTCTCAACTATCATCTTCACATATAGATTTTCCTTATAATTTGTAGCCGCTTGAGGCTTATACAGTGATTTATGATCCGGTAATCCTTGATGATCAGTATGATGGTGTAGTCAATCTGCCTCATCATTTCAATTTGCACATCGACCCTATCTAGTCATGGATAGAAGAAGACTACGTAAACACTTACCAGTTTGGGAAGAATTTTATTGACATTATTCATGCCTATGATTTCCCATCCTCCGCGCCCATTCCTGATCATCACGCAGGTTTGCATTTTCTGAATAAAGTATCCTTACTTTGGCTGGTATCCAAAGACAGGGAAAAAAAAAATTATGTTAATAAAATGCTTGGGTGCTTACATTGGCTTTCTAATTACACTTAACCTTTTTTTTATATATCATGCTTAGAGTAGGAAAATAAGCTCCTTGAAAGAGAGCATTTACTTTCTGCATTTATGTTTTGTACTTAGCTATAACAAACTTTTTTTTTCACTAGTTAGTTACATTTATTTTGTTTAAATAAATAATCTTAATGGTTCATTTGGTTTCTTATAAATCTTGTACTACTGATGTTTTCTTGTCAAGTTGAGATGTTTTTAAAGGGTGTATAAACCATAGTTTCTGGTGTTCTCATATCCTCTCCTTACCCTATGACCAGATCGAGCACTCATCCCACAGTTGGAGCCACATGTTACCACCTAAGTTGTACTTAGTGGTTTTTTATCAAGTGAGCTTGGTGAATCGGACAAAGATGATTTGTTCAAACTTCAGAAGACCTTCGGAAGTGCTTCTGGAAAGTGCTTGTTGTACTATGTCACATGTTCATAACCCATAGGGGAGTTGTAATAAAATTTTCTAGCATGATAGTGTCTATAAAAGACTCGATCTCTTAGGATTTATTTGTCAATCTGATCAGCCCAAGGTGTTTTTTCCCTCGGTTACTATTGCTTGTTGAACAAACAACTGATAATTTCTGAGTTTTTCAATCAATACCTCCAAAGATGGGGTTGTCGGCTTGGAATTTAGGCCTATGGAGGTTATTAGAGTCTATGTGTCAATGTATAAACATGCTAGGAATCATGTTCAAGTCATATCAACATGTCTAAGTCCCCCTAGGTTTTTATTTTTTTTATTTTTTAAGTTTTTTTAATTTTAATTTTTCAACAAAACTTAGGCTATTTTTTAATAGTCTAATTGGAAAAAATGGTTTTGTAATAAAAGTGGGATCAGAAATCAGTTTCAGTCATGGGGGTGCTCATTTTCAAGCTTAGAGCACCATGTAAACCCATAGGCCCACTTTTTCTAAGTTTTGAGTGATTTTTCCATCACTCAGGTCAAAAATCCCTAAAAATCAAATATTGATTATATAATTGATAAATTAATTAAATAACGGAGAAAACCCCAAATCCTAAATCATTGGGATTTGCTATGATTTGACTAAAATCAGTCTCATCGACTTGGGATTAACTGGATTTAACTATCCCTTAACAGAAGGAGGTGATCTGTGCTAAACAGAGAGTACATTTATGCATGCAATCTTTGAAATTGTTCCCTCCCTCTCTTCTCCACACATGTGGGCTCATCTGGATGAGTTTTGGTGGATGCTTCACTTAGCAGGTTGAGGTGTTAGTCAGATCATCTCTCCAATTGACAGTTGCACTCAGTAAGACTCAGGTCAAACTCAGATAGACTCAGATCAGGCTCAGATTCAATCCACATGTAGCTGTAGTCTCTCTCTCCTTGGGATTTGTGCCCCCCTGGGCTAGATCTCTTGTTTTTGCTATAAATAAAGCACATATTACCTCTTCCAAGCTAGTTAGAACTGGTATTGAGGTGTTGTTGCTATTGTATTGTTGTTATTGTTTAATATTCTGGAATAAAAAAGCTTTGGAGGCAACATCTATGGTGTAATTCTCTTCATGTGTGGATGGTGATTGTCAAATGCTTATGAGGTATAATCTATGTTATTTATCTTTGCTTTTGTTGGTTAATTGTTGGACTTGAAAGAGAGAGCTCACTCCTGTTAGGGTAATATTTTATTCTAGTTTGATTTACTCTCTTACTATTTGCTTGTTTCATATCTAATGGAGTTGCATGTATTTTAAGTTTAATTGCATGCTTTCCAATTATCTTTTCTAGCAGCACCTATGTTTTCACCATCTATTTGTGCAAGGATTTCTAAGTTGCAGGTGATATCACTTGTATAAAAGGATGAGATGGTTTGAATATTCCTCATATTCAATATATTTTGTAGGACATAGTCCCTCGGTGTTCCACAAAAGCAGACTCCAAAGCACAACATTC
This sequence comes from Pseudotsuga menziesii, assembly GCA_001517045.1. NCBI lineage: Eukaryota > Viridiplantae > Streptophyta > Pinopsida > Pinales > Pinaceae > Pseudotsuga > Pseudotsuga menziesii. The sequence continues at coordinate 23,140 of LPNX010459763.1, read as the reverse complement.
CCAAGCTTCCAACACTCTTTCTCTCTCTCCCTCCTTCAAAAAATCAATTTCCTCACCTAGTTAATATGTTCAAAATATTTGATATCATTTGGATATGTTATATTAAATTAAAATTTACATAGATATCTTGTTTCAAGGCTCATATACTAGATCTCATTCCTAAACAAGTTTCATAAAGCATTCTGGATCTAGTTTAGGCAAATCGTCCGTTTTACATGGAAATTTAAAGAGAATCTGTAGGTTGCATGCTATAGATTTCTGTTTCTGTTTTAAAAAGATTAAATCCATCAATCATTTCATATTTCATTGGATTCCCAAATACAAAGCCAAGATCCCAAGGAAAGCTTGCTTTCCTTGGTTCCCTTTTCACCGTTTTAGCTAGTTTTAACTTAGTTTTGTTTGGTTTAAAGTAGGATGACCCAAAGGTACTTCCAAAGTGATTTTGGGAATATTTAATTCTAACATTCTCACTGTATTTTATCAGGAATAACATAAATAAGAGAATCAGTTGTTCGAAAGTGGCTTTGGGATCATTCAAATCCCCCTAGGGGTCTCCCTTTTGACCATAATTTTAAATTTTGGGAAAGTTGTAAGGCCTTGGTTTATTCATATATAATAAAAAATAGGATTCAGATCATTTTACTGATATTGTAATAGAAAATACTAAAAAATTTCTCCGAATAGGCTCTTTCGATCCCATTCCCCATCCCCCCTTGGGGGATTCACGCCTGTTTTTGTCATTTTTCGTATTTCTTACTTATTTTTGCTTTAGATTATTTTAATTCATGCAGAATAACATGATTTGATTACTTTATCATATATTCCATATTACGTTATCAAAGTAACTTGAATACTTACCCCACGACTTCCCGATTGGCCCGCAAGGGGAAAAGAGATACATGGTAGGAATAATTAGAAAACTTGTGATTTGTTTCTATTTGATGCTTATTTTTAATTTCTGTAATTAATTGTTCTAAAATCAACCCTCTCCTCGATTCCCTGATTGAGGTCCACTTGGACCGAAAGAGGTTCCTGGAGGGTTTTTCTTTCTAAGAAAACACATCCTTTAAAACTCACTAAAATTGACAAGACGCAGGTGTGTATGCTCTGTACTTGGCTGCAGTTTTTTTGATCAGTCAAGCTGCATCAAAAGCAATGTGAGTGACTATTTTAATTAGTCTTCACCTTCCCCAATCAACCAGCATCAGGCAAAAATCCAACGCCTCGGTCAAACCGTAAGCGGTGGGAAAATACCCAAAGGAAGCGGGAACTCCTGAAAAGTGACGTCAAGGCGCCAATATTTGTTACACCTTCCAGTGAATTATGAACAACAATCTCAGAGACTCCATAAATCCGAGATGTTCCTTGTGGGTAGCCGTGAAGGTTTAGTTTTGGACATACTCCAAGTAGTCTCTGGTATATCTAGAGTCCCCCCCTCGCCTAATTTTAATCAACTCATATTTCACATTAACTTAAAACGTACCAAGAGGCAATCGCAAAACATTCACTCCAAGCACATGCAAGCACTCTTAATTATTTTTCGACTCCGTTTTCAAGCCACTGGTCAACTATTTATTTCTTTCAATCTATATGTGATTGGGTGTCATTTCATGCTTGCTTGTGATTATCTCATCATGTTATTTGTTGTTTACAATTGTTAAATCAAAACTCCTAAAAAACTTACTCTTTAATACCATCATCATACTAAACAATTTTTCCTTAGTAACTTAATAGGATCTACCTCCCTTGGCTTCATTAGGAGTTGAGCCTAAACATAGGAGTCAAGAACAAGGGGATAGCCTTGACTCGAGACTTTCCCCCAAGGACACACCGAGTGGCTTGAATATTTCTGCCATGTCCCCCCCAGGTGTGTGAAAGGCGGCAATAGGAAGCATAATTAAAAATACATACATTAAAAGGTCGAAACTGGACAAAATTAACCAGGAAGTTCCTCAACAATCTCCAAAGGACAATGTATAGGTCCTTGAAGATCCTTTTGTGTATTGTATGCAAGGTATGGGAAGTGAGCCTAAAGAATTGGATGTTGTCTCAATTCTGGCCGGATTACATGAAGGCAGAGAAATAAATGTAAATGAGATGCATGATGTTGATTTTAAAGAACAGGAGGAGCATAGTGATCATGATATTTATGCTCCTCCAGAAATGCCACTTGTTATATATACACCTCCACTTGATTTTAAGCTATTCAGTGAAATGTTGCATTTCAATGAAAAAGCTAAATTTTGGTATCATACCGCAGTACAGAGCATAGAACTTTGTAGGAATAAAAAATTGCAAATGTTGGACCTCTTTAAGGTAGGAGGCATTTTTCAATGCTTATTTCCAAAAACAAAATTTACCAAATTCCCATTTTTTGAAGCCTCCTTAAAATTGTCCCTGTTTACAGGAAATTGCAAGATTAGGAGAATCCCTTGGGAAGACTGTGGATAGTGCAAGAAGGACAATAAAGGGAAAGGACTATGTTCTTCAATCTTTGAATAAGGAACTAGAAAAAATCCAGGATGAATTTAGAAAGGAAAATGAGAAATGCAGAGAAGAATATATGGTTGTTCAGAAGAAATATGAACAAACCATAAAGAGACTGGAAGATGAGCTGAAACATCGACCAGAGGTTTTGGACATTCCCCCTATAAGGACTATTATCGGCCAGGAAGCAATACTTATGGCTGAAGTCAATAAGAAAAATAGAATAATTGAAATAATGAAGGCTGATTTTCAAAATAGCCTTGCTGAAGACTACAATAAACATCCACTTGAGATAAATGAATATAGAAAAAAAGAGGAAAACATGAAAAACATAATTGCTAAGAAAGATGAAGAGTTGAAAGGAAAAGTAGTTAAAGTTGAAAAGATTACTGCAGAACTCGAGACTAGAGGAGTTGAAAAGTTAAAAGAATCTAAAATTGGTAAGGGGAAGAGTAGGCATCTGATTTCTGGTGAAATTTATGATATGTCAGCACAGCAACAGGATTTAATAAGGTATGAGATTTCCCTGCGAAATAGAGAGAAGGCATTGGACGTAGCTTTTAATGCAATACAAGATCATAAAAAATTCAAAAAGGGGTTACAAAGTTATCATGCCTCCTTAAGAATTCGAGAGAAGTCCTTGATGGATGGTACTGCAATAATGTATGTTGCATCTGATCTCTCTTCATGGTCAACCATAATTGAAACATTGAAAAACAAGGTAGCAGAGAGGGAAGATGAGATGAAAGAGATCATATTGAAAATACTGGAGCATAGAGAACCACAAAATTTGGGATGTAAGTCTGAGATAGAAGATCTGAAATCCCAAATTGCCACTCTACACAAGAACAACATACTTCAGCTAGTAGAAATTGTATATACTCTAGATAATACATAATTGAGGGAAAAAGAGATGGAGATAGAGATAGAGTAGCTCGGGAAAAAAATGACCCAAGTTCAGTCTGATTTGAAATATGCAAATGATCGTCTTCAACAAAAGGAAAAGGAACACGAAGATAAAAATAAGAAGAATGTGGAATTGTTGAAGAAGTACATCCAAGATATAGATAGATTGAAAGAATTTTTTCACAAATGAGCAACAAAAGTGAAAGAATTAGAAGGAAAATAAGAACATGCACCTACTGTAGATTTTGAATAACCATAAGCTTCTAGACAAGGCAAAAGACTAGAATGTACAAATTTATCTTTTCTAGAAAAGGAGGACTTGCAACTTAAACCTCCCAATCAGCCTAGAACTATGGAATAACATTATTTATATATGCTATGTATGTAAATACATTTCAAGTTTTAATACATAAATTTATATATGTGTGTGTGTGTATTTCTCGGCAATGTATATGTTTTTTATGCATTTAATGTGAATGGTAATTTTGAATTTAACTTTTCAATAAGTGTACATAATATGACAGAAAGTTAACAATATCAAAATTGAAAACTTAACTTGTGTACTATAGGAATATATATTTGAATTTGTAAGAAATTAAAAGAGTGATAGTGATTAGTGGATATGACATGTGAGTAGATTTGGTGACATAGGTAGATCCTAGTTATTTGCTTGGAACTGTGGATATTATAGGGATATTATGGGGATGATGGATTGAGAACTTTCAAGTTCTTTATGAGAATTTTGATGCTATGTATTGTTGTATTTATGTAAGTTTCTTTATCTAATAAAAGGGAAATTCCAATTCTGGAACAATGTCATACAATTCTACTCATGCAACCAAATTTCAGTGAATAACCCAAAGCTGTAATCCCTATAGAACTGGCCTAAAAAAGATAGAAATTTATAAAATATAAGAAAACACAGAAAACAACTGTAATTTTATTACTGAAAAAAGAAATTAAATATTTAATATGCCTTCTAGCATTGGTTACATTTCCAAAATTTGGTAACATAAATGTTAGCACAATAGAATAAATTTTCAGTATGGCAAGATCACTAGAAATGCTTATTACAACATAGGTTTCTTTCACCTTTTTTCATACAATGTTGCATTTCGATCATCTAGGACTTTTTTTTCTTTTTGGATTGTCTCACACTTCTTATAATGACATCAGTTTTTATAGGATTCTGAGCATCCATCTTTTGGATATCAACTACTGCCCCTTTAATTTATTGTTTTTCACCACTCTGCCCTGTACCATTTATCGAGGATGGAACACCCTTTTTATTGTGAGTCATAGCCTCCGTCATTGGCATATCAATAGAAGTTGCTCCATACACTTCTTGTAATTCATTGATTTTCCCTACTTCATTTCTTGAGGATGAAACACCGATTTTACAGTAATTTTCAGTCATCATCATAGGTATTTCAACACCAGATGCCCCATTCAATTCTTTTGTTTGATAAGTTTGCACTGCCACTTTCCTCTTTGATGAAGCACTTAGAGTTTTACTGTTATTTCTTCTTTGAACATTATTTTTTTCCTTGCTCCTTCCTAAGTGGTGTGATTCATGAAAAGCCTCTTCACCATATTTTGTTATTGGCCTTGATCTTGGAATATGATTACTAAACTGCGAGAACATATTAGTATTTAGTAGTTAAAAACAGATTATGAGTCCTCACGCCATAAACTGAAAGCAGAATTAGAAACAATTTAAAATTAGGTCATACTTACTGTTGGTGGTGCAATCAATGATTTCTTAGATTGTCTTACCCAAGACCGAAATAGTTGTTTTACTTGTTTAGAAGTGACATTAGGGAAGCGGGATGCCAACTATGGTGCAGTTTCGTCATTTAGTGGACTTATTGTCTTTTCATATTCAAAATGAAGTTGACATCTAATATTGGAAGCCAAAAATCTTCTTTCTTTAAAATTTTGGAAAGTACCCTCTGATCTCATAGCCAGTTTGAAAATTTGTGCTCGCATCTCATTTACAAGACACATTTTTTCATGTTCAAATGTGTTTCTATACTCCTTGGAAACTCCTCTTCCTCCTCCTTGGTTGTTGTTGAAATTTTTCATTTCCCTATGCGTACGTTCCATTACTTCATTCCTTAACCGTCCTAAAGAATAAGGATGAGAATCCCTAGTCATCTGAAGAGCATGGGCCCCTTGGATATGCATATAAGGAACCATATCCTCTCCTAAACAACAATAACACAACCAAATACACACACTAGTAAGGAATCCAATCCTGCAATGATAGTGGATCAAATTTTATATCGTGAATGTGATAATACTACAATGCTGAAATACATAATACTATGAACTTAGTATAAATTGGCATACTTTTCCTCATATTCATATTTATCATCCCCTACACACCCTTGCATTTTCACCATGTGGAATTCTTTATAACACTTCCAGATCCTCACCAACTTTTTATACTTTTCTTCATCTAGTAGGACTTCAATAACCTACAAGCACAACATTTCATTGTACATGATACACTACTTAATTTTCTATTAAAATTGCATAAAAATAAGAGTGAAATTCACTCTTGTGCAATCATAAAATCATCACTTATTGGTAGTCAAAGCCCACATTAAAAATATTGGATATGCTAACATAATTATTAAACCTTTAAAATACCCTCATGCCGAATGAGGATCTTGTCTGATGCGGATCAATCTGATTTCCCATAGTTAAGATAATTGTACTATTAGCCTTTATGATGGTATGGTTTCCTGGTCTTACATGGAACACCAATTTTCTCCATCACCTCCCAAATTTGAAAAACAATCGTCTCCTCAATCGATCTAGTAGGATTAACCTTGTCATAATCTTGTGCAATTTTTAGAATTTCACGAAACATCTTCAAAATAGTTCTAATTCTTGCATGGAGAGCACAATATACAAGGTTGGACATTGAGCCAAAAGTCAACTGTAATAAGTTGGCAGCACATGTTTCACTAGGCACAAGCTAGTTAAATAATAATAAATTCAATTAATAGTAAAGAAATAGTTATGAAAACATGTACCTTTTGATCATTTGTTCTATTCATGAGATACTTTTTGATAATATTCAATTCTCTGCTGCATAAGTCTAGTTGAATGTCTGTAATACACTCATCCATATTTTCTTTCTGTCCTTCAATGCTTTGTTCCAAAGCAGGATTCAATTCCTAAAGTTTTAACACAAAGTAATATTAAGAAATTCATGGCAAGATATCAACAAAAATCAGTAAGCTTTTAATAAATATGTAAAACGTACTATGAGAAAGTTCGGTGACATTGCATAAAACTTGGAAATTCTATGAATAGTATCCCCATCTTAAATTTTGATTTTATCTATAACCACTTGTATAGATTTTTATGGCATATGCACCAAGGAAAAAAAATATTCCCCATTGGAGAAACATTATTATTGCATACTAAACTGCATATGGCCACTAGATCATGGCACTTGAACAAATTCACTTCCACTACCCTTTCATCTAGCATTAGGATCCCGTCTTGTGAAAGTTTGTTTATCTGATTCATTAAGTTATGCTCATTTGTAGGATCAACAACATGTGCTAAAACCTATTTATATTCTTCCTTTCCATCCAATTTTCCAAATATTACACAAGACATCAAGCCACTATCTTCTAGTAACTCAAATAATATCTCACATACCTGCCCACCTCGACCATAATGTACAAAATAATCAATACCAAGTTTGAAATAAACTTCAATGACTCTACTTCCAGACCTCTTTTCATAGGACTCAACCATAAAGGAAGCATATGACTTTACTTGCTTCACCCTAACTCCACATGTGAGACCATCAGTTCTCTCCCAACCCATATCAATATCCTCAGCTTCTTTGCTCCACTTTTTCATCTCCTTGGAAACTGAAGTTGGACTAACCCCTTGCAATAAACCATGACGTTCAATCTGCTTCAGACATTGAAAAGCCTTATGGCTCATGCTTGATTTAATAAATACAGAAGCCATATTCCTAGGCATAAAATCATTACAGATCTCTTGCATAACAATTGATCAAAGTTTATGAAGCACTCAATCTAGGTGTTTAAGAACATCCTCAAATTTAGAATCTTCACTATAGTTCTTGCTCATGAAGTACCCAATTCCAGAAATAATGTCATTTTCATCTACATCTTCAAGTGACTTCCCAGATAACCAACTACCAATTTCCTTAAATTTTTTCTTCCCCTCATTTAGTTTGCGGTTAAACCATCTAGACCGCTTCTTAATACTGAATAAGGTTGTCCTTAAGTAGTTTTATGCTAACCTTCTACTTACAGCATATGTTGTTTGATCTATTTAACATCCTTCAGCCATTTGTACTAAAGCTTGTGCATATACAAAATTTTGATTCTCTTTAGGTGCATTTCTATCCATTTTTTATTCTAGCATTTCTATTGAAGCTTCTACATCTACAGAATTTTGATTTTCTGTAGTTGCATTTCTATCCATTTGTCCTTCAGGAATTTGTTTTGAAACTTGCACATCTACAAAATTTTGATTTTCTGTAGTTGCATTTCTTTCCATTTTTCCTTCAGGAATTTGTACTGAAGCTTGTACATCTGTAGAATTTTGATTTTTTGCAGGTGCATTTCTATGCATTTGTCCTTCAGTCATTTCTACTAAAGCTTGTGCATCTGCAGAATTTTGATTTTTTGTGGGCGCATTTCTATCCATTTGTTCATGAAAGGTAGTTCTTTCAACTGTTTCATGACTTCTATTTGTATCCAACTTCTCAAGGGATGCATGTTCAAATTGTTGTCCACTAGGTAGGATTACACTTTCATTCCCTTCAACTGTAACCAGAGACAAAGGAAACTTAGGTTGTTGAGCAAAAAAACCTTCTATACTTTGATACAAATTATTTGTAATGGAAGCATCATCAACAGATAATGTTTGAGGGACATTTCGGACCACATTATGTGAATCAAAGTTAATATAATGGTCAAGAGTTATATCGTGTACATTACCATTGCCCTCAATTGTAATTGGAATCAAAGGATTCCTAGGATGTTGACAAACATTGTTGTTTGTCACAGATTTCTTACATACAACACATTTAATTTCAACAGTTACTGCATGATTGCCTATTTTTTGATGGAAATTCATTGTATTATTTTCTCGTATGGAGTTTTGATCTGTAATTGCTTGACATTGTTGATGGACAACACAAATAGCAGCTATTTTACCCCCAGCATGAGTGAATTGAAGGATAATATCATGTGTGGGGGGGGGGGGAATTGGAATATTATTCAATTCTACTTCCTTGCATCAACCTATTTTTTGAGGAATATTTTATTGATATGACTAGATCGAATGATCCATTAATGAGTTATTCTGCAAAATCAACAAAATAATCAACATTAATACAAAATATAGTTTTTTGTATAAAAAATACCTTTTTATGGCTAAAAAAAAATTGGAATAGTACAATAACATGGGAGGAGGAAACATATATTATCCGCCTTAAGCCACTTAAAAATATCTAAGGATGGAACTTATGCTTGCATTTTAGTGGACTAAGCGGGAATTTCACATTTACAAGGCAGCCCTGCAATGTTTTTGCACAGCATAAATGTTTTTAGCCAAGATTAGAAAAATAGAAGTACAGGAAGGTGTAGAACAATAAAAAACACCATATCCAACTAAGATCAGCCAAAAATACTAAACAATGAGGGCTAGGCGTGCATTTTACAGACCTAGTCAAATAAAGTTCAAAAGAGAAAAATTGCAATTTTCAAAACTTTATTGTACACAAAATAAACATATTTTAAAAATTATGAAGAAGGGTTTTGTCCATAGTATATATAGCTCTAGGTATATGGCTTTAGGTTTTGAAAATCACCTCTATAAACATTATGGTGGGCATTTTTTTAAGCCCATTTTTACAAATTTACACTCTGCTTTTACAAAACAAAATTGTGAATTTAGACATTCTTTTCAATTATGACCATGCTACTTATAAATTATGATAAGTCATATGTGTATAATGCATATAGTATTATATAAATAGAATACTATCTTGAGGATGTGGGCTTGCTACAAGATCCTCATGCAACTGTTATGAGACATATCTAGACTTCATGCAAATATTATGAGAGATATTTGGACATGTGTAAGAACATGGGAGGAAGAAACATATATTATCCAACTTAAGCCACTTAAAACTACCTAAGGATGGAACTTATGCTTTCATTTTAGTGGACAAAGCGGGCATTTCACATTAACAAGGCAGCCTTGCAATTTTTTTGCACAAGAGGCATGTTTTTAGCCAATATTAGAAAAATATAAATACAGGAAGGTCTAAAACAATAAAAAAAACCATATCCAACTGGGATCACTCAAAAATATCAAACAATGAGGGTTATGTGTGCATTTTACAGACCTAGTCAAATAAAGTTCAAAAGAAAAATTAGACAATCATTGGAAATTATTAAACACCCAAACAATCTAAACAAAGATGGAGGCCTTGAAATTAGCACTACTTGGCTTCCGTCTATAGTAAACTAGAGATTAAGATAATTTAATCCATTTAAAAAAAAATTAAGATTAAAATTTATTTAACTACTAAATCTCAAAACCCTAATTACGTGGCCAACCTTTACTTATCTATGCAACTAATTACTATATAAATATGATCTTTTGCTCCTCACATAAAATTGACAACGCAACCTTGCAATGTTTTTGCACAGCAGGCATGTTTTTTGCCAAGATTAGAAAAATAGAAATATAGGAAGGTGTAAAACAATAAAAAACACCATATCCAACTGCGATCACTCAAAAATACTAAAGAATGAGGGCTAGGTCTGCATTTTATAGACCTAGTCAAATAAAGTTCAAAACAGAAAAATTGCAATTTTCAAAAATTATTGTACACAAAATAAAAATATTTTTAAAATTATGAAGGAGGTTTTTGTCCATATTATATATAGCTCCAGGTATATGGAATTAGGTTTTTAAAATCACCTCTATAAACATTATGGTGGGCATTTTTCTAAGCCCATTTTTACATATTTACACTCTGCTTTTACAAAACAAAATTGTGAATTTAGACATTCTTTTCAATTATGACCATGCCAATTATAAATTATGATAATTCATACATGTATAATACATATAGTATGATATGAATAGAATACTATCTTGAGGTTGTGGGCCTGCTACAAGAACTTCATGCAAATGTTATGAGATATATCTGGTCTTCATGCAAATACTATGAGACATATTTGGACATGTGTAAGAACATGGGAAAAAGAAACATATATTCTGCAACTTAAGCCACTTAAAAATACACAAGGATGGAACTTATGCTTCCATTTTAGTGGACTAAGCGGGCATTTCACAGTTACAAGGCATCCTTGCAATGTTTTTGCACAGCAGTCATGTTTTTATCCAAGATTAGAAAAATAGAAGTGTAGGAAGGTGTAAAACAATAAAAAACACTATATCCAATTGATATCACTCAAAAATACTAAACAATGAGGGCTAGGCGTGCATTTTACAAACCTAGTCAAATAAAGTTTAAAACAGAAAAATTGCAATTTTCAAAACTTTACTGTACACAAAATTAACATATTTTAAAAATTATGAAGGAGGTTTTTTTCCATAGTATATATAGATCCAGGTATATGGAATTAGGTTTTAAAAATTACCTCTAATAACATTATGACAGGCATTTTTCTAAGCCTATTTTTACAGATTTACACTATGTTTTTACAAACAAATATATGAATTTATACATTCTTTTCCAATTATGACAATGCTACTTGTAAAATATAATAATTCATACATGTATAATACTTATAGTATGATATAAGTAGGATACTATCATGGTGTTGTGGACCCTGGCATGCATATTTGTAATCCTAGTTTTACAGATTTACACTCTGTTTCTTACATAACAACTTAGGATTTTACTGATTAATTTTGAATTTGACCAAGATACTTACAAATTATGAATATGAACATATTTAATGCATAAAGTATGGTACTCTTTACTATAATAAAGTCATAATATATGAATGGTCAAATTTGTTGACCTATTTTAAGTCTAAAAATCTCCTTCTCTACAAAAATGACACTACAGACACTTTTGGAACCCAAATTGAAAACCTATATGTACAGTAAGGTGGAAAATAGTAAACCACACCATTTCCAACTTAAATCACTAAAAAATACTCAATAGTGATGGTTATGCAGCCATTTTTATTAACATGGTAAGATTTGGTTCCAAACATAAAATTTGTTATTTTGTCAAATTAACAGTGGGCAAATGAAAGATAATTTTAGGAAACTGAAAGAGGTTTTTTCAAACATATATATGTCTTTAATCCCGTGGTATTACTTTAAATTAATAATATATGTATGGAATGTGGCGTGCATTTTTTTAAGCCCATTTTCACAGATTAACACTCTGTTTTTTACATAACAAATCAGGATTTTAGTCATTAATTTCAATTTCACTAAAATACTTACAAATTATGAATAAGTATATGTTTAATGCCTATACTATGATACACTTTATTATGATAAATTCATGATATCTTCATGGTCGAATTTGTTGATATAATCATTTTAAGACTAAAAATCCCATGATCTGTAAAAATGCATACATCAGGCACTTTTTGAAGCAAAATAAAAAAACTAGTTGTAGAACATGGAAATCTTTATAATTTCGTGAAGATGATGCACAAAATACACTGTCAAAAACCATGTGAAAGAAAAATTGAACAGTAATGAAAAAAACCAACCTTCGAGACTACGGTAGACTATAGAAACGACTTAATAGCTTTCCCAAAATAGATAGCAGCTTCATTGCTCGATAAATGTGCACATATTGATCTTAACAGCTATCACATTAACAAACTGTAACATTGACATCAAATCTATATGAGAAACTAATAAAGCAAATCCATATCACAATGCCATATCAGCCAAGTGCATTCTACAAAACATTTTAGAGCACATTCGTTACAATATTATTCTATATGCTACTGTCCGAATTCTTTCCATTTTTTACCATCAACAGAAGTGACAAGCAAGTGCAATTTACTATCACTTGAGATAAGGATGGGGATGGATGAAGTACAATGCAGGTGTACCTGATTCAAAATAATATGAATTTGTGTGGATGAGTCAAGGTTGGTAGAATTCACGCCAAAGGAGTCTCATCAGGTAATGTTGCTTCTTATGCCAATTTAAAATTTTGAAGTTATCCATAAGACATTTTTACATAATCCGAATTATGTTATATGTTTTTCTGGTTATGTTGCAGGGTACCAGGTAGTCCGAAACACCAGGGAGTCCAAAACAATACACATTGTTATAAAAATCACTCATTCAAATTCATGAGAAATGAAATTTTTTGAAACTACCCGCCATGCTCAATCGATCATGGATGCTCAATTGATTTCACTCCACCACATAGATCTTAAGGCAGCTCATATCATAACTATGCCACCCATTCCTGGCATGTCTTACACTTCCAAGACTATCACTATCGATGCTAATTTAATGCAATTTCAAATCTCCATACGCTTAACCTGTGTTAAACTTAGAGTGGGTTGGAAATTTCAGTTGGGTGACTATGCTTGCTTTAAGAAAATGGGCAGTTAACTTATATTTTTTATCAAGAATTGTCCCGATTTCCTTTTTTCGGGATTAAATATTTTCGGTGAGTAGACTCATTTAAGTACTTTACAATAAAAAAATAATATTTTCAATAGGACATGAGCAATTCTAGCCAATAAAAAAAAGCATCTTTTGATATTCCTTGATTAACATTCTTAATGATTTAGGTTACATGTCAGTGTATGATAGTTTGTTATGAGTTTAATTCAATTAAACCCTGGAGAAGAATGTAGTCCATAGTTTCAAATATTTAACTATTGATTAATTTTTTGATGAGTTGTAAATTATTAGGTGGCACAAGAGGGAGCATAATAGGTTGGTTTACCCTCATGAGTTGTATTCCACAAAAAGAAACTGAAAAAATTAGTGAAAATCATGAAATAAGCTGAAAAGCTGGAGAACAAATGAAAAACAAGAAAGTATTGAAAAGCAGGAAAGTAACAGAAAATCTCAGAAATAAGAAGTTTCTAGTTTTATCCTAAAAGCAAGAAAAATAACCTAAAGTAAAAAAGACAAGAATTCAAGCAAAGAATCTCTAAAAAGATAAAATTCCTAATTTATCCACTGAGGGCACAATTGATGAGGCGCGCGGTCCATGTGAAATGTAACTCTCCAAATAAGCCACTAGAAGTTTATAAACGGAGGTTGAGCATTCTATTTCACATATTTTTCCATTTTTAATATTGAATTGAAGAGCTTCCTAATCTTTTTAAGACTTGGGAAATGTGCCCCTTGTCACTAGTAGGGAGATGTGGCCCTCTGTAACCAGAACTAGTTATAGAGGAGAAGGACATCCAATCCTTTTCACATGAGATTCAATTGCAGTGGTATGTCTAAATGGAGATGATGTTATGCAGGTGTTAGTCAGCTGTAATAAGTTGGCAGCACATGTTTCACTAGGAATGAGTTAGTTAAATAATAATAATTTCAATTTATAGTAAAGAAATAATTCTGAATACATCTACCTTTTGATCATTTGTTCTATTCATGAGATACTTTTTGATAATATTCAATTCTCTACTGCATAAGGTTGGTTGAATGTGTGTAATACACTCATCCATATTTTCTTCCCATCCTTCAATGCTTTGTTCCAAAGCAAGATTCAATTCCTAAAGTTTTAACACAAAGTAAGATTAAGAAAGTCATGGAAAGATATCAACAAAAATCAGTAACGTTTTAATAAATATGTAAAACGTAATATGAGCAAGTTTGGTGACATTGCGTAAAACTTGGAAATGCTACAACTGGTATCCCCATCTTGAATTTTGATTTTATCTGTAACCATGTCTAAAGCATTTTTATGGCATATGCACCAACAACAAAAATTATTCCCCATTGGAGAAACATTATTATTGCATACTAAACTGCATATGGCGACTAGATCATGACACTCGAACAAATTCACTTCCACTACCCTTCCATCTGGCATTAGGATCCTGTCTTGTGAAAGTTTGTTTATTTGATTCATTAAGTTATCCTCATTTGTAGTGTCAACATCATGTGATAAAACCTATTTATATTCTTCATTTCCATCCCATTTTCCAAGGATTACACAAGACATCAAGACACTATCTTCTAGTAACTCAAATAATATCTCACATACCTTCCCAACTCAATCATAATTTACATGAGAATCAATACCAAGTTTTAAAGAAACTTCAATGACTCTACTTCCAGTCCTCTTTTCATATGACTCAACCATAAAGGAAGCATATGAATTTACTTGCTTCACTCTAACTCCATATGTGAGACCATCAGTTCTCTCCCAACCCATATCAATATCCTCAGCTTCTTTGCTCCACTTTTTCATATCCTTGGAAACTGAAGTTGGACTAACCCCTTGCAATACACCATGACAGTCAATCCGCTTCAGACATTGCAAAGCCTTATGGCTCATGCTTGATTTAATAAATATAGAATCCATATTCCTAGGCATAAAATCATTACGGATCTCTTGCATAACAACTAATCGAATTTTATGAAGCACTCCATCTAGGTGTTCAAGAACATAGTCAAATTTAGAATCTTCACTATAGTTTTTCTCATGAAGTACCCAATTCCAGAAATAATGTCATTTTCGTCTACATCTTCAAGTGACTTTCGAGAGAACCATCTACCAATTTCCTTAAATTTTTCTTCCCCTCATTTAGTCTGTGGTTAAACTATATAGACTGCTTCTTAAGACTCAATAAGGATGTCCTTAAGCAGTTTCATGCTGACCTTCTAGTTACAACATATGTAGTTTGATCTGTTGAACACCCTTCAGGCATTTGTGCTGAGGCTTGTACATCTACAAAATTTTGATTTTCTGTAGGTACATTTCTATCCATTTTTCCTTCTCGCATTTCTACTGAAGCTTCTACATCTGTAGAATTTTTATTTTCTGTAGTCTCATTTCTATCCATTTGTCCTTTAGGTATTTGTATTGAAGCTTGTACATCTGCAGAATTTTGATTTTTTGTAGTGGCATTTATATCCATTTGTCCTTCAAGCATTTGTACTAAATCCTATACATCTGTAGAATTTTGATTTTATGTAGGTGCATTTCTATCCATTTGTCCTTCATTCGTTTCTACTGAAGCTTGTGCATCTACAGAATTTTGATTTTTTGTAGGTGGATTTTTATCCATTTGTTCATGAAAGGTAGTTCTTTCAACTATTTCATGACTTCTAATTGTATCCAACTTTTCAAGGGATGCATGATCAAATTGTTGTCCACTAGGTAGGATTACACTTTCATTCCCTTCAACCATAACTGGAGACAAAGGAAACCTAGGTTGTTGAGCAAAACAACCTTCCATACTTTGATACAAATTATTTTTAATGGAAGCATCATCAACAATTGATATTTGAGGGACATTTCGGACCACATTACGCGAATCGGAGTTAATAGTATGGTCAAGAGTTATATCTTGTACTTTACCATTGCTCTCAATTGTAATTGGAGTCAAAGCCTGCCTAGGTTGTTGACAAACATTGTTGTTTGTCACACGCTACTTACATACAGGACATCTAATTTCAACAGTT
This sequence comes from Pseudotsuga menziesii, assembly GCA_001517045.1. Classification (NCBI taxonomy): domain Eukaryota; kingdom Viridiplantae; phylum Streptophyta; class Pinopsida; order Pinales; family Pinaceae; genus Pseudotsuga; species Pseudotsuga menziesii. The sequence continues at coordinate 7,057 of LPNX010459763.1, read as the reverse complement.
GTTGCATGATTGCCTATTTGTTTGACGGAAATTCATACAGGACATCTAATTTCAACAGTTGTTGCATGATTGCCTATTGTTTGACGGAAATTCATATTATTATTTTCTGGTATTGAGTTCTGATCTCTAAGTTCTTGACATTGTTGAAGGACAGCATGAATAGAAACTCTTTTACCCCGTGCAGGAGTGAATTGAAGGATAGTATCATGTGGGGCCAAAATTGGAATATTATTCAATTCTAATTCCTTGCATCTACCTCTTTTTCGAGGAATAATTTGTTGAGATGACTGGTTCAAATGATCCATTAATGAGTTATTCTGCAAAATCAACAAAATAATCATTAATACAAAATATAGTTTTTTGTCTAAAAAATACTTTTTATGGCTCAAAAAGAAAATATGGAAGAGTACAAGAACATGGGCGGAGGAAACATATACTCTCCAACTTAAGCCACTTAAAAATACCTAAGGATGGAACTTATGTTTTCATTTTAGTGGACTAAGCGGCCATTTCACATTTACAAGGAAGCCTTGCAACGTTTTTGCACAAGAGAAATATTTTTAGCCAATATTAGAAAAATATAAGTACACAAAGGTGTAAAATAATAAAAAACACCAGATTCAACTGAGATCACCCAAAAATACTAATCAATGAGGGCTAGATGTGCATTTTACAGACCTACTCAAATAAAGTTCAAAACAAAAAATTGCAATTTTCAAAACTTTATTGTACACAAAATAAACATATTTTAAAAATTATGAAGAAGGTTTTTGTCCATAGTATATATAGCTCCAGGTATATGGCTTTAGGTTTTCAAAACCACCTCTATAAACATTATGGTGGGCATTTTCCTAAGCCCATTTTTAAAGATTTACAGTCTGCTTTTACAAAACAAAATTGTGAATTTAGACATTCTTTTCAATTATGACCATGCTACTTATAAATTATGATAAGTCATATATGTATAATACATATAGTATGATATAAATAGAATATTATCTTGAGGCTGTGGGCCCGCTACAAAATCCTCATGCAACTGTTATGAGACATATATAGACTTGATGCAAATATTATGAGACATATTTGGACATGTGTAAGAACATGGGAGGAAGAAAAATATATTATCCAAATTAAGCTACTTAAAAATACCTAAGGATGGAACTTATGCTTGCATTTTAGTGGACAAAGCAGGCATTTAACATTTACAAGGCAGCCTTGCAATGTTTTTGCACAATAGGCATGTTTTGAGCCAAGATTAGAAAAATAGAAATACAATAAGGTGTAAAACAACAATAAAAACCATATCCAACTTAGATAACTCAAAAATACGAAACAATGAGGGCTAGGCGTGCATTTTACAGACCTAGTCAAATAAAGTTCAAAACATAAAAATTGGAATTTTCAAAACTTTACTGTACACAAAATAAACATATTTTTAAAAATGTGAAGGTGGTTTTTGTCCATAGTGTATACATCTCCATGTATATGGCTTTAGGATTTTAAAATCACCTCTATAAACATTAGGGCAGGAATTTTTCTAAGCCCATTTTTACAGATTTACACTTTGCTTTTACAAAACAAAATTGTGCATTTAGACATTCTTTTCAATTATGACCATGCTACTTATAAATTATGATAATTCATACATTTATAATACATATAGTATGATATAAATAGAATACTATATTGAGGTTGTGGGCCCGCTACAAGATCCTCATGCAAATGTTATGAGACATATCTGGACTTCATGCAAATATTATCAAACATATTTGGACATGTGTAAGAACATGGGAGGAAGAAACATATATTATCCAACTTAAGCCACTTAAAAATACATAAGGATGGAACTTATGCTTCCATTTTAGTGGACAAAGAGGGCATTTCACATTAACAAGGCAGCCTTGCAATGTTTTTGCACAACATGCAGGTTTTTAGCCAAGATTAGAAAAACAGAAAAACAACAATGTGTAAAACAATAAAAAACACCACATCCAACTAAGATCACTCAAAAATACCAAAGAATGAGGGCTAGGCATGCATTTTACAGACCTAGTCAAATAAAGTTCAAAACAGAAAAATTGCAATTTTCAAAACTTTACTGTATAGAAAATAAACATATTTTAAAAAATTTGAAGGAGGTTTTTGTCCATAGTATATATATCTCCAGGTATATGGCTTTATGTTTTTAAAATCACCTCTATAAAAATTATGGTGGGCATTTTTCTAAGCCCATTTTTACATATTTACACTTTGCTTTTACGAAACAAAATTGTGAATTTAGACATTCTTTTCAATTATGACCATGCTACTTATAAATTATGATAAGTCATACATGTATAATGCATATAGTATGATATAAAATAAAATACTATCTTGATGTTGTGAGCCCGCTACAAGATCCTCATGCAAATGTTATTAGACATATCTAGACTTGATGCAAATGTTATTAGACATATCTAGACTTGATGCAAATATTATGAGACATATTTGGACATGTGTAAGAACATAGGAGTAAGAAACATATATTATTCAAATTAATCCACTTAAAAATACCTAAGGGTGGAACTTATGCTTGCATTTTAGTGGAGAAAGCGGGCATTTCACATTTACAAAGTAGCCTTGCAATGTTTTTGCACAGCATGCATGTTTTTTAACAAGATTAGAAAAATAGAAATACAGGAAGGTGTAAAACAATAAAAAACACCATTTCCAACTAAGATCACTCAAAAATACTAAACAATGAGGGCTAGGGATGCATTTTACAGACCTAGTCAAATAAAGTTCAAAACAAAAAAATTATAATTTTCAAAACTTTACTGTATGCAAAATAAAAATATTTTAAAGATTATGAAGGAGGTTTTTTGTCCATAGTATATATAGATTGAGGTATATGTAATTAGGTTTTTAAAAGCACCTCTATAAACATTATGGCGTGCATTTTTCTAAGCCCATTTTTACAGATTTACACTCTGCTTTTACAAAACAAATTTGTGAATTTAGATATTCTTTTCAATTATGACACTCTGCTTTTACAAAACAAAATTCTGAATTTAGACATTCTTTTCAATTATTACCATGCTACTTATAAATTATGATAATTCATACATGTTTAAGACATATAGTATGATATAAATAGAATACTATCTTGAAGTTGTGGGCCTGCTACAAGATCCTCATGTAAATGTTATGAGACATATCTCGTCTTCATGCAAATATTATGAGACATATTTGGACATGTGTAAGAACATGGGAAGAAGAAACATATATTCTCCAACTTAAGCCACTTGAAAATACCTAAGGATGGAACTTATTATTGCATTTTAGTGGGCTAAGCGGGCATTTCAGAGTTACAAGGCAGCCTTGTAATGTGTTTGCACAGCAGACATGTTTTTAGCCAAGATTAGAAAAATATAACTACAGGAAGGTGTAAAACAATAAAAAACACCATATCCAAGTGAGATCACTCAAAAAGACTAAACAATGAGGGCTAGGCGTGCATTTTACAGAGCTAGTCAAATAAAGTTCAAAACAAAAAAATTCTAATTTTCAAAACTTCACTGTACACAAAATAAACATATTTTAAAAAATTTGAAGGAGGTTTTTGCCCATAGTATATATAGCTCCATGTATATGGCTTTAGGTTTTTAAAATCACCTCTATAAACATTATGGTGAGCATTTTTCTAAGCCCCTTTTTACAGATTTACACTCTGCTTTTACAAAACAAAATTGTGAATTTAGACATTCTTTTCAATTATGACCATGCTACTTATAAATTATGATAATTCATACATTTTTAAGACATATAGTATGATATAAATAGAATATTATCTCGAAGCTGTGGGCCTGCTACAATATCCTCATGCAAATGTTATGAGACATATCTCGTCTTCATGCAAATATTATGAGACATATTTGGACATGTGTAAGAACATGGGAAGAAGAAACATATATTCTCCAACTTAAGCCACTTAAAAATACCTAAGGATGGAACTTATGGTTGCATTTTAGTGGACTAAGTGGGCATTTCAGAGTTACAACGCAACCTTGTAATGTGTTTGCACAGCAGACATGTTTTTAGCCAAGATTAGAAAAATATAATGTATAGGAAGGTGTAAAACAATAAAAAACACCATATCCAAGTGAGATCACTCAAAAAGACTAAACAATGACAGCTAGGCGTGCATTTTACAGAGCTAATCAAATAAAGTTCAAAACAGAAAAATTGCAATTTTCAAAACTTTACTGTACACAAAATAAACATATTTTAAAAAAATTGAAAGAGGTTTTTGTCCATATTATATATAGCTCCATGTATATGGCTTTAGGTTTTTAAAATCACCTCTATAAACATTATGGTGAGCATTTTTCTAAGCCCCTTTTTACAGATTTACACTCTGCTTTTACAAAACAAAATTGTGAATTTAAACATTATTTTCAATTATGACCATGCTACTTATAAATTATGATAAGTCATACATCTATAATAAATATAGTATGATATAAATAGAATACTATCTTGACGATGTGGGCCCGCTACAAGATCCTCATGCACATGTTATGAGACATATGTGGACTTCATGCAAATATTATGAGACATATTTGCACGTGTAAGAATATGGGAGGAAGAAACATATATTATCCAATTGAAGCCACTTAAAAATACATAAGGATGGAACTTATGCTTGCATTTCAGTGGACAAAGCAGGCATTTCACATTAACAAGGAAGCCTTGCAATGTTTATGCACAACATGCATGTTTTTAGCCAATATTAGAAAAATAGAAATACAACAATGTGTAAAACAATAAAAAAGACCACATCCAACTGAGATCACTCAAAAATACCAAAGAATGAGGGCTAGGCGTGCATTTTACAGACCTAGTCAAATAAAGTTCAAAACAGAAAAATTGCAATTTTCAAAACTTTATTGTACGCAAAATAAACATATTTTAAAAAATGTGAAGGAGGTTTTTGTCCATGGTATATATAGCTCCAGGTTTTTTAAAATCACCTCTATAAACATTATGGCGGGCATTTTTCTAAGCTCATTTTTACAAATTTACACTCTGCTTTTACAAAACAAAATTGTGAATTTAGACATTCTTTTCAATTATAACCATGCTACTTATAAATTATGATAAGTCATACATGTATAATGCATATAGTATGATATAAATTGAATACTATGTTGAGGTTGTGGGCCAGCTACAAGATCCTCATGCAAATTCTATGAGACATATCTAGACTTGATGCAAATATTATGAGACATATTTGGACATGTGTAAGAACATAGGAGGAAGAAACATATATTATCCAACTTAATCCACTTAAAAATACCTAAGGATGGAACTTATGCTTGAATTTTAGTGGAGAAAGCGGGCATTTCATATTTACAAGGTAGCCTTGCAATGTTTTTGCACAACATACATGTTTTTTAACAAGATTAGAAAAATATAAATACATGAAGGTGTAAAACAATAAAAAACACCATATCCAACTGAGATCACTCAAAAATATAAAAGAATGAGGGCTAGGCATGCATTTTACAGACCTAGTCAAGTAAAGTTCAAAACAAGAAAAATTGCAAATTTCAAAACTTTACTGTACACAAAATAAAAATAATTTAAAAATTATGAAGGAGGTTTTTGTCCATAGTATATATAGATCGAGGTATATGGAATTAGGTTTTTTAAATCACCTCTATAAACATTATGGCGAGTGTTATAACTTATGGCGAGTGTTATAACTATATCTTGTTCTTAGTTTATCTGTTCTTTTTGTCCTAATTTTCAACCATTGGTTTAAAATGATTTTACATTTGATGTTTATTTTAAGAATTTTTGACAATCAATAATTTTGGTTGGATTTAATGGTTTTAATGGTTGAATTATTTCATTATTTTAGTTTTAAGGTTTATCTTTTGGGCTTAATAATTAATATGTACATCTTTAAGCTTTCAAAAAATTATAATAAAAGTTCATTCCAAGTTTTCATTTATAATCTAACTCTCATTTTTTAGTCCTTTGTCAAATATTTTGATGAGGAGATTCCTGTAGCAGCTCTGTTTTTCCTGTTTTTGTCATTGTCATTAGGAGCATATTATGAGGAGATGGAAATGAATTCAGGAAAACTAGAAGAGGTTTTTGTCCACAACCTACGCATTCAAAAAAAACTCTCTCCGTTTTGCAATAGCTATTATCGTTTGAGACATTCGAATCTTTATGGCATATTTTCACGGTTTGAATTATTTAATAATTTTATGTTTTAGTCACAAATTTGCAGCACCTATTCCGATCAATTGATGGGGAATTTTGAAACACCAAGAGAGTTTTTTGTTCATAACATAATCATTTAAAAAAACCTCTCTCATTTTTTGCACAGGTGTCCCGAATCGAGAGATATGAAGGCGTCTTTGAGACCCAAGTTTTTAGAAATTTGTCAAATTTCCCCAAATCCAATTTGTTATTTTTGGGTTATTTGTTTTTAAAGATTTTAACCACTTATACTATGGAATGATAACTCGACACAGTTCTCGTTTTTCCCTCTCCTAATTTTAGTAGCTATTTTTACCCCCGTTTCAAAAATGGTTGATGCCAGTATCACACATTTTCATTTTCAGACATTTTTTGGGGCCTTTGAATTAGCTTTGTTGTAAAATATTTTTAATTTCTATTTTCAAGTGTGTTTTTTGAAATTTAACAAAATAACATACATTTTTAAGCAATTTATAATGAAAAACATATACATTTTACGATTTTTTCTATAAAATAAGACATTTTTATGTACAAAATAAGGCAATTTTATTGACAAAATTGTAAATAATTATAGAAAATAAAGACATTTAAAACCATTTTCAATGAATTTTTAGAGAATTTTTCTCTAAAAATGATCATATTTCATATTAGTTATCGAAAAGTGACGACTCACATAAAGTCGAGAAAAAATATACCAATTATTTGTAAAAAACATATTAAAAACATTATAATTAGAAATTTTATTTCTAAAATAAAGTCTGAAAGTCAAAACATTACTAATATATCTGATCAAAAAATTGTC
>LPNX010459757.1:23286-43897 GCA_001517045.1 Pseudotsuga menziesii | reverse complement strand
TGAAATATTGTGAAAACTTTAACTTGAGTCATTAACATCTGAAATCTTGTACCTTGACAGTTATTTGATAAGGAAACTAACTTATGAAGAGAGAAAGGCAGAATTGATTGCTCGGTTGAACGCTTTGAATAATGCTGAGGATGATGAATAAATAATTGCAGATATTGGCTCAGCTGTATTTTCTCTTCCTTATTGGTGAATTGCAGGACTTATAGACTAGTAATACATTATGAAGCTTTTGTTTTTTCAGCCAAGTTCTTAAGATTGGCTGGCTAAAAGCTGTTCTGGCTATAATGCCGTTTAATTTTGGTAGAATAATGTGTTGCTGAGATAGAGATTGTGAATTGAATTTATAACTTTTTGAGTTATTTTACAGGAAGGCATTCAAGGTTTGGTTTGGTAATTGCTATTGGAAATGGTATAAATATTCTTGCCATCAAAATTAGTTGTGTTAATGTTTGGCAACGTCAAATTTAATCCTAATGAAATGTGGGTAAGCTCCTTGCCAACTTGGTGAATTGAAATTCATGGCTGTGAATTGTCATTTATGTTTTCAGATGGGTTTTCAAGTCTAGTCTCGTAATTGCAAATGAAGATATGCATTGAATGTATATTAGTTTTACAGAGCATAATGTAAAATTATGTGTTCCATGTGCCTCGTTTGCCTTTGAATCTGCAGTTTTAGTCTGTACTAAATGGGTAAATTGTATGTTGAAAGTATACAAGGTATATCTTGGTAGAAGTATTCGACTGTTGTTTTCTTTAAGTTTCTTGCAATGCAGGCTGAGCAGAATTGATGACTTGTAAAATCCAAGTGAATTTAGTTTGAATAAAAAAAGATTGTTTGTTGAAAGTTTCCAACTGGATATCAATTTCGGCTAGTATTAGGTATGCTTTGAGACCTTAAATTTTGTCACTCCGTGTAAATTGTAAATGATTTAAACACAAGGGATTAGCTCCCTGATTGTCGTTAATGTTGCCTTGGCATTTGCTTAGCATAGTGCCAGCAGGTGAATACATATTATTCATAGGAAATTATCGATAAATGCGAGGAAGCATCCTTTTATATTTTAAGGTTTTCCTTGAGCAAGGTGTAAATGAGTTGTAGTTCTGTTGAAAACATTTTCACTGTATTTTGCATCCGTTGAAAGCACCTTTGCAGGATTAACTTTTTAGATGCTACTGTAAGAAGTGTACCAATGGTGACATAGATATAGATAACCTTTATCTTGCCATTTTAAAAGAGGAATCTAAAAAAGGCTTGGTGAACTTGAGATGAAATCTGTCACGAGATTCATGGAAAATGAGGTATATGCAACTCAGGTGGGCTATGATATATATAAATCTATAGTCTAGAGGAAGCATTGCAGATAATTATTTATAAAGCTGGTTCATTGAATTCAATTCAATTCAGATTCCTATCTTGCACCTTCGTGCTCTTTGGGAGAACTTTCTAACGTTTCCTATCAATCAATAAAGCTAACAACAAAGTGAGCTTTAGAGCTGGTTGGATGCGGTTGAGTGGATATTATAGGACAAACGCAACAGCTAGTCAAATGTAAATGACGAGATATATATAGGACAAACGCAAAACAAAAGTAAGGTACAACATGGCTTAATCTCCATCTTTCGTTTAGTTTGTTGCAAGTCCTTTGCACAGATTATCATTGTCTGCATGATAAGACCATTCAACGGTCTCATATGATGTGGCAGTTCCCCATAGGACTTGGATAGTATTTCAGTGGATATTAAAAATCAGGATAGTATTTCAATGGATATTAAAAACGAACAGACCTACTCACTATTTCTTAGGTTTCCAATTTTTTTTATCAAACTTATCACTTTCCTTTTTATTCTACCATTCTGTAAACTAAATTATCTCCCCTTCCCACAGAGCGCCACCCAACACCCAACTTTTTGTTTACTCTCCTTTTTCTCATCCATTTAAGATCGAAACAAAACTTAAAGCAAAGGTTTATCATTTTTTTTAAAGATATATAGGATTTCATCATACACATTATTTCTTTCAAGGCCATATGTCATTGTTTAAGAAGTATGCCTCTTCTCTTTACCCTCTCTCTCTTCATTAGCCATAAAACATACATTAGGAAACAAACCTGTTCAGAAGATGCTACAGCCGCATATTGTTGAAGAGCCAATGGCACTACATATTGTTGTGGTGTCTGTCCTGGACTCCAATTTATAGAGACCGAATTTGCACCTGTTAGTGCCATTCCTGCATGAGAAAGAATTCATCAAAATTAAAAACATAGTATAAATGTAAATATACTTTTTATCTACTACAAAACCCACTAAAACTGAAAATGATTATAATATTTGACATAAATATGCGAGTGGAATGTACTCGAAGAGTGGCCAAGGTTTTTCTGTTGATGCTGCAGTTCCATACTTTGATGAAGCAGTCATTGTAGCTACCAATCCTGGGCTGCTATACTAAACAATATTTGGACCCTGCATATATCGTGGTGATGCAGGATATCTAGACGCACCTTGTGATACTTGTGCATGAGGATACATTGTTGTTGCTGGACCAGCATATAGTTGTGGAGACTGGGGTGTTGCATATGGATTATAAAATCCCTGCAACAAACCAAGTAGACATGGACATACAAGACATGAACAAGTGAGTTGAGGTGAGGCATTTCCTCTCACACCCCTAATTACAACCTAAAAATGTTGGTCCATAAATACATGGCTTTCAGTAGTAACTTCACTTGATTGAAAAGGGAACAAAGACCTAAAAAATATGAAAATCTAAAATGAACTCATCAGTGCTGCAAGCAAAGTCTAAACCAAAACCAAAAATTAATAAAAGATGAAAGGCCATTCACACAAACAGAGTAGTTTTTATTATTGATAATACCTGTGCAAAATTGAAATCTGGAGGATATGTTGGAATGCTGCAAACACAAGTGTGTATTAACTATTAAGAGAAATCACTTTAGGTAAGAAAAGTCTATGGATAGTGACCATGAAATGGGTGGTTGCTATTACAGGTGAAGTAGATATCAAAAGTGCAAACTTACATTGGGGACAAGAAGATCCCCAGAGAAAACAAGTTGCCTGCACCAAAAACAGAGAATCTAATCTGTAATAAACAAAATATGAAGTAACTTATCTCATCAAACAAATAATTTGCCTTCATAAGAAAACAAAAATGAAATAATAACAGAATATAAGAATTCTTGTTGTATTATATGACTCATGAAGTCCCAACCAAAGATGAATAAGTTGCATGGCATAATGTTCATAGAAATCCCCAATCAATTACATTTATTAACTGTTATATATGAGGACTTGTACATGCCACTTTGTATCCCAAAATCATGTTGACAATCTGATGTGCAAAATGATATGCAATATTCAGTTCTTTTGATTGCATAGTTTACTAGAAAATGTTATCTCGGGCATAAATCATACAAATAACTCATTGTGCAATACAAAAGATAAGAGAAAAGGTAAATGGCTAGTATCCAATTAGATATAGAATTCTCAAAAACTGTTAATCATAGAATTTGCTGGAAAGGGTTGTTTGGTTGCAAGCATTTACCTTTGAAGAGCATTAACTTTTGGAATTCCAATGATGGAAAAAACATAATAAGAAATGAGATAAACCAGCAAACTATACAGAACACCATTCTTGTAGGAAAGGCACTTGAAGTCCAACCTAACTACATGGAAAAAGATCCCACAACAATGATTTTGTATAGAACTCTCCCCCACATATCACTGAGAATTAATCAACAGGAAGTACAAACTAACAAACGTAGCATTTAAAAAGGTAAAGAGCAATCCATATTAATAGATTTTCCCCAATTAAACTAAAGCAGCCATAGAAGCAGGCAATTTATATCGCATTACAATGATATCATTAACATTCTAGATCTTTGTATTCTCAGCCTCTCCATCATAATACGTGACAAGAATTAAGCGAAGGAATGATCAGTTATGACTGATCTAAACTTTTGCTATGCATGCAATAAAATCTATCTCTTCACATCTATATCTTACCGTCAGGATTAGCAAACGCTTTCTCAGGAAGCTAGTGAAGGAATGATCAGTTATGATTGATCTAAACTTTTGCTATGCCTAGAATACAACCTAGCTCTTCACATCTGTATACACCTTCTAGACCGATCAGTTATGACTGGTCTAAACTTTTGCTATGCCTAGAATACAACCTAGCTCTTCACATCTGTATACACCTTCACCAACCTAGCTGTTGACATAATTAATTGAATTGACTCTTTTCTTTTTAAATGATGGTGGATTATTATATTTCATTTTGATTTAAAATGAGAAATACAATGATTCTCCTATGCATAAAAACTTCTGTTATGTTTTAAATTTAGGATTTGTTGTGTTTTAGCTTTTTTATATATTTGATGTTTTGGGCAAACCACCCTTGATGCATCCCCATGTCCTCATGTCTCTGCATCCCTTAAACTTGGTGGAACAATGTTTACATGAGACGATTTCATCAAAACTTAAATCTTAATATTAACTGGCTTAAATTCTTATAAATTTCTTGATAGTATCATGAACTGAAATATTTTTTTTACCTTGCAGATCTTGTTCTAAAATACAAAGTTTTTGTGCATGGCCTAGAAAATCAGCGGATAGGCTGGACCAGCGTTGATTGTAAGTTTCTATTTCTAGATCTGTTTTGAGTATATGAAATCATTTTCCTCGTAACATCTGTATGTTTGCCAAATTAGTCTCATATCTACAGCCTCAGAAACCTATTCTCATATCTCCATTAATTCTCATTTGCAACAAGTGACCTCTCTCAATATTGACACAGAATATATATTTATTCTCCATTTTTTTTTGTTCATTTCAATGTTACACTTCTTTTCTCACTTACCCGCTAACAACTACCTTAACGGCGTATTATTGCACCTTCCTTGGGGCAATTGCTAGTTTAATTGAATTCAAGAAGATTGAGAGAAAAAGTAAATATATGTAAAATGTTTTGAATAAAAAACATAATTTATAATTAAATTAAAATTTTCTTTTAAGACATAATAAAATCACACCCATAAAAACTTAAACTTAATTTATGATTAAATTAACATAACCCCTTCCCTCCCTCGTTCACGTAACCCCCTTCCCAAGATATAGACCATCGAAAAAATTAGGAGGGTTCAGTTCCTCTTTCTAAGTACCCTAAACAAGACCATATTATAAATGGTTTCTTTATTTAATTCAATATAATAACTTACACTTACCTATTAAAGGATGATTCATGTTTATACCTTTAAAAATATTAATTTCTAATTGTTTATAACTAAAGCTCTACTAGAGTTAAACATATTTATTATGATTTAATATAATAAACTAGCACACCCCCAAAGCAGGGAAATGAAACACTGAAAACAATTTTAGTATGTCTAAAATGAATAGAAGTTATGTGTATGTCGATAATGTAAGTTTATGTGTTAAAATCAAGTATAATGAATCTATAGAAATTATAGTGCAAATACTAATAAGCAATAAATAGGAACCCATGCGGGTGATCTGATCTTCACATGGTCTGCATGCAAGATCTGGGGGTTGAAAACTAAAATGGATCCTTCTGAGTAACTATTTTAGGGAAATGATGGGGGCTGCAAATTTGGTGGATATGGTGCCAGCCCCTATGGTTCCAACTTGGTGCAATGGGCGAAATGGTTCGGCTAGGGTGGTTAAGCGTCTAGACAGATTCCTGGTCTGTGAGTCATTGCTGCAGAATTTGGGCAAATACAGGGCATGGGTAGACATGGAGCGATTCTCTGACCATCACCCCATTTTCCTTGAATTCGAAATGGGTGGTAAGATCCCAAGACGTCCTTTCAAATTCAATCAGGGGTGGATGAAGGTGGTGGGGTTCAAAGAATTAATTAATAAGGTGTGGAACGACGATGTCTATCCACGATCTCTGTCTCCTATGGATTTGTTTACGGAAAAACTATGCAGACTGAAAATTGAAGTAAGGGTGTGGGACAAGGCACGAGCTGCTGCTGGAAATAGAACTCAAGATATGAATCTTACTCTCTTCGTCAATCACGAAAGATTGGGACCAAAATGATAAAGAACTTTTGATAAAATTAGAATCGGAGAAAGCGGCAATCCTCCATATATCATATGAAAAGGTCAAATTAGTAAGAAGTATGATTTGGTTGGAAGCAAGGGATATGAACTCTAAATTTTTTCATATGTATGCACATCATAGGAGAAACATTAATTCAATATGGTCTTTGACGTCCATGGATGGCCGAGAAGTTAAGGATCAAGACGGTATAGTTAAGGAGGCTCATTTATACTTCAAGTATTATTACTGTGCAGAAGGTAACTTTTCTATTTTAGAGCAACTGAAAGTGGTGAAGGAATATCCTTGGCTTTTTGGTTAGGAGGAAGGTGATGAGCTGTACAAACCAGTCCAAATGGCGGAATTAAAAGTGGTAATCCAGGCTTCGGCTAGATCAAGAAGCCTGGGCCCACACGGATGGACCATGGAACTATTCTTGGACTATTTTGAGCTAATGGGGCCGGATATTCTGCGGGCTGTGGAATATTCAAGATCCATGGGAGTGCTAGTAGGGGCTATGAACTCTACCTTCGTGGCCTTAATCCCAAAGAAGTCAGTTTCAGTTGACCTAGGGGATTTCCGTCCAATATCCCTTTGCGGTAATGTCTATAAAATAATTGCGAAAATCATTGCTAACAGGTTAAAGCCGCCCTTTCGAAAGGTCTCTCGAAGGAACAATTCAGGTTCCTACATAACCATTGAATCCTGGAGGCGGTGGGGGTAGCTCAAGAAGTGATTCATAGTATTAAGACAAGATCTTTAGAAGCTACTGTAATGCAATTGGATTTAAACAAAGCATACGACCGTGTTTCATGGGGGTTTCTAAGGCTAATTCTGATACAAATCAGACTCCCCTTTAAGATGATGAAATGGAGGATGGCCTATGTTACATCGGTGTCCTTTGTTGTGTTGGTCAATGTGAATCCTTCGGAGTTCTTTGAAGCAGAAAGAGGACTCTGGCAGGGCTGCCCTCTCTCCCCGCTATTATTCTTATTGGTTATTGAGGGATTCAACCGACTGCTTCTGAAAGAAAAGGATAGAGGCAGGGTGAAAGGTATAAAGATCAGCAGCAATCTATTTATTACCCACCTCATGTTTGTAGATGATATTATGATCCTGGGGTCGAGTTCCATTGACGAATGGGGTGTCATATCGGGTCTCATTGAGAACTTCTGTGTAAGTCGAGGCTCCTTCTGAATGAAGCTTCGGAAGAACACACGGCGACAATGCAAAGTCTTCTTCAGGTGAGTTCTTGTTCGTTAGCTAAGGGTATTAAATATTTGGGTTACGTTATAAATCCCAATGGATACAAGGCTGGGGATTCACTGTGGTTAATTCAGAGATTTGAACAGAGGATCAAACATTGGGGGTGGCGTTGGCTGTCCCTGGGCGAGCATCTAACTTTGGCGTGCTCAGTCCTAACAAACATGGCCGTGTACTGCTTTTCATTGTGCAAAGTCCCAAAGTCGGTTATAAACAAAATCAGGATGATGATAACGGATTTTATCTGGCCAGGTGAGATGGTGCAATCTAAATTTCATTTGGTTCGATGGGAAGAGTTTCTCGTCCCGTGGAGAAAGGCGGTTGGGGTTTGAAGAATATGCACCTATTTTCGCTGGCGTTAAGAGCCAAAAGCCTTTGGATGGTGTTCAATGGGGGCGACATGTGGTCATAGGTGATAAAAGAAAAATACATCCGAAGAGTATAAAAAATTCAATGGGTTAGAGGCTTCAAGAAGTCAGGAAGCGCATCTCCAACATCTGGGCTGGTTTGCTCGGGGCTTTTAAAATATTCTCTTCATGGCTGGCTTGGTATCCCGGTGATGGGAGGGAAGTTCGTGTGGGGGAAGACCTGATAGTTGGGTGCCCTCACTCCTTCATCCTATCTTTGGAAATCTTGGATCATCTTCATTGTAGGGGGTTTTTCTCTCTTATCATGTAGCTTTAACTCCTATCAGGGGATCAACCCACTAGGGTTGGATATCAGCTTCCCAACTGGGTCTCGATGGGGTGATGGGTGCAAAATGGTCTTCCTATGTGAGTGGTCTTCAAATGGGAGCGATCAGATTGGGATCTTCACCTGACAGTATTAAGTGGTCATATGATTCGTTCTCTGTTCAGATCACAGCTATGCAGCCTTACAGTATGCTTATGGAAGCTTTATCTAGTCGTCATGAGTGGTGGTTCCAGGTGTGGAGATGGAAAATTCCTCCCCGTATTGTCATCTGTTGTTGGATGGCTTTGGAGAACAGGCTATTGACTTGGGATAATCTCCTTCGAAGAGGATGGGTAGGCCCTGGTATTTGTTTGCTATGTGGACAGCATGAGGAAGATATTTGTCATTTATTCGTTACATGTGGCTTCTGTCAATCCATATGGGCGATCATTGGGCAATTGCATAATGCTGAAAATCCGTGGGGTTGTCATACTCTCTCCTCTTGCTTCATTTTCTGGCGTCAGAATTTTCCTTTTGGCTTTACTTTACCTTGTTATGTCATTTGGGAGATTTGGTGCAGTCGAAACTAGCTCATCTTTGATGGAATGGCGTCATGCCCAACTGTGGCCGCTGATAGATGTTTGAACGCTTTCTACATCTCTGGAGGTGACCACTCTTTAGGTGCAAGAATTGGTAAGCCCCCAAGGGTTCATAAAGTGTTGTCACCCAGCCTGGTGGGTTTTTTTGATGGTTCGTCCTAGGCTTCCTCTAGCCTCTGTGGAGTTGGGGCAATCCTGGTGATGGTAGACCAAAGTTTCTACAAACTGTGGATGAATTGCAGTCCAGGTTCCAACATTTATGGTGACTCTAAAATTATAATTGACTGGGCAGTGGGTATTCATAACATTCATGTCCTTCATCTAGATCCGTGGCTGAGATGAATTCAGGATCTGCTTGCTACTTTCCATGAGCTAACATTTTCTTATATTTACCATGAGCAAAATGTTCTGGTGGATGCTCTCTCCAGGTTGTCGCTACTGGAGGATGTGGGATTCATCTATTTTGAGCGATGGATGGGGGACATTCTGGTGGTTGGTAGGGACCGGTTGGCGGACTTTTAGATGTTTCTAAAGGCTCTTTTTTCCTTTACAGGCATCAGCTCGGCCTCCTTCGTCCATTTCATGCTCTTCCTGAGCCATATGGCGTTGTCTCTTCCATGTCATGCTGCGGTCTCATATCTTGGTCTCATCCCAACGCTTTAATTGGTCTATCTCTGTGTCTAATACGACTACCTTGTAATCGGTTGTCATTGTTCGACTGGCTCTGTCATGTTCTACTCTTTAAATATTAATATATAATATTGCGTTTTTTTTGCTGGAAAAAAATAAATAAATAGGAACCCATGCAATAAACAGAAACCAATGTAATGTTATCTTCAAAAATTAAGTGGCACTCCAATATTTTGTATCTTTATATAAATATTTATACAAGGGGCTTACTTTGTGTTCTTATTCTTTTTTATGTAAAAATATATATATATTACTCTTATTTTAAGGTGGGAGTATAGTAAAGATCAAATTGACATATTAAATCCTTTTATTTGTTATAATATTGAAGTGGTTAGGTGTTTTTGCAAAGCATTCTTGAAAATTTTATTCCACATAATGAATAGTTTTATGTTTCTTTAAGTTGTAATATTATGCCCCACAACATTTATCTTCACTCAATGCTCATGCATTAGAAATGGTTGATACAAATAAGGACGGTTGATTAAATATGATCTATGGTTTAAATGCTACAATTGTGTTTGTTAAACTTGCATAATTGCAAAAATTGCAAGTTCCAAACATGCTTCTGGTTCTGAAGCTGATGCGGCCATTATTCTCGCTGGTTTCTGGAGATGGCAGAACTCGGCTCTTTTACTAAAGAGATGGTCGCCATTATTCGACCCGAGGGTGGAAAGGTATGATCTGATTCCCATCTGGGTTAAGCTCCTGAACTTGCCTTTTGAATTTTGGTCCGCCAAATTCTTCAATCTGATAGGCAATACCTTAGTTACATTCCTGGAAGTTGACCTCTCTTTTCTTGACTCGGGTTTTTGCTGTCTGGGTAAAGTGCTAGTCCTTCTTGATCTTAGGAATGGATTAGCGGAGGATATCTTGATTAAAAAGGGGGATTTTGAGTTTCTTCGGCCTTTAGATTATCTTGGCATTCATTTTCACTGTAATAGATGTCATACCTATGGCCATTTAATCCCTAAATGCCCTTTACCTTTTTCTAAAGTCGATAATTCTGCCTCTGCTCCAAAATCCAAATCCTTTTGGAGGATGACAAACCCTGTTGTTTTGGATTCTGATAAATCCGTCTCGGATGAGGTTATGGTGGAAGATTTGACAGGAGATGATTCGGTTTTGGGTGGTGTCAAGAATGGGGACTCCTTGAATTCTCTCAATTTTAAGGATTATGTTCCTCATTTACATTTGGATAACCATAGGACTGAGACCCCTCCTGTAGTCTTGGCAACTGATATTTTGGCCTCGGATGAGGTTCTGATGGAAGATTTGATGGGTGTTGACCCGGTTTCGGATTTTGTTCAGTTGGTGGACTCATTGAAACCACTCAGTTTTTGTGTGACTGATCCCAGCTTACTTTTGGATAACCTTTTGATTACCGGTGATGGGCTTTCGAGAGAGACGAGATGGACTTTATCTCCTGTGGGGAATTTAGGGAGTTTAGGTTTTGTCTCCCCTGTTAAATCTCATAAACTCTTGAAATGCTACTTCTTGAGGTCGTGTGCTAAGGCCAATTCTGCAAGTTTAGGGGTTTTGTCAGGGCATGATATTCCATGTATTGATCCTGGAGGAGTTCATAAGATGCTGTTTCCTGATGTAATTTTTGTTCCTGGGGCACTTAGAGCTGTGCAGTTCCCTTTGGGTGTTTGCATATGATTACTATGACCCTCAATTGCAGAGGGTTGGCTAGTTTGCCCAAAAAACTAGCGATCCGTAGATTGATTGTTGAACATTCAGTCGATGTTTTATTTTTACAAGAGACTATGTGTGGTGGTGATTTTCTTGTTTCTGAGATGGAGTCTATGAATTGTGGATGGAAGTTCTTATCTGTGGATTCTAAAGGTAAATATGGGGGTTTACTTCTAGGTTGGAAAATGCGACTTTTTCATCTGATTAATGCCTGGGCTTTTGGTTCTGGTCTCTGTGCTACACTGCACTCTATTGAACTTAATTTGACAATTGTTTTTCTTAACCTGTATGGTCCTTATGTGGACAGAGAATTATTTTGGATTAATATATTCAAAATGGAGGGTTTGTTGAGTTCTAAATTGATTCTGGGTGGTGATTTGAGCTTTTCTATTGGTTTATCGGAGGTTTGGGGTGAAAACGCTAGAGTTGATCACCTATCTGATTTCTTTCTCAGGCAGATGGAATCTGCTTCACTTGTGGATTTAGCCCCTGCTATGTTGTTACATACCTGGAATAATCGGAGGGTTGGGTGTGAAAACATTTGTAAAAGACTAGATAGGATCCTTCTTTCTTCTGATTTTCTGGATTGTGATATGCATTTTAGACAATGGATTGGCAATGGACAGGATTCAGACCATAATCCTGTCTTTATGCATTTATTCTCTAAAGATTCTAGACCGCGTAGTCCCTTTAAATTTAATGCTTTTTGGTTGGAGGATGAGGAATTTGTCTCCCTTTTAAAATCTTCCTGGACAGTTTTCTCTGATAACCTTGAGTTGTCTCCTGCTGCCCACTTTGCCTTAAATCTAAAGAAACTTAAAGAAGTGTCTATCTCTTGGTCGGCTACGAAGAAGTTACAGGAGGATAAGGACTTAGTGGATATTGAATCCTCTCTAGATGATTTTCACAAGATGGGATTAGGTTTTGCTTCTGAGGTGGTTAAAACTTCTTTTGTTGATCTGGAATCACGTAAGAGGAAGATTTTACTATATCACGAAAAGGAAGCCAGATTGAAAAGTAGAGCTTTATGGTTATTATGTGGGGATGAAAACACTCCCTTTTTCCATAAATTTGTTGATAATAGGAAATTCATTAACTCTATCTGGAAAATAGCTGATGCTGATGGAAACTTGGTGGAAGGTTTGAAGGACATTGCAGCAGCTAGGGTTAAACACTTTGAGACCTTATTTCAGGAGGAGAGTAATCTCCATCTGCCCGAAGTTGTTAAGAGTGTTGTGTACTTTCCTACTACCATTTATGTGGAAGAAAATGAAGAGCTCATTAAAACTGTTACTTTACAGGAAATCAATTCCATTCTTACTTTGAGCAAGAATGATAAGAGCCCTGGTCCGGATGGACTCCCGGTAGAAGTTTATCGGGCTCTATTTGGTGTTATGGGACTTGATTTACTTCGTGTGATCGAAGATTGAAGAAAATCTGGTAAAATTCCAGTTGTCTTTAATTCCACTTTTCTTGTTCAGATTCCTAAGATTGATCTACCTACTTGTTTTGAGGACTTCATGCCAATTGCTTTATGCAATTTCTGCTACAAAATCATTGGTAAGATTATTTCTACTCGCATCAAGCATGTGTTGGGTCATCATATTTCCTGTGAACAGTCTGGGTTTTTACCAGGTAGAGAGATCCATGATGCGGTGGGTGTCATACAGGAGGGTTTACATACCATTCATGGTAAACACTTAAAATCTGTGATTCTTAAAATAGACTTGTCTAAAGCCTATGATAGAGTTAGTTGGACTTATCTGAGGTTCCTCTTGTCCAAAATGGGATTTTCTGGTTTATTCATTAGCTGGGTTATGAGCAGCTTAACTTTTGTTTCCTTTGTTGTTCTTATAAAACTAAGCAACTTCTACTTTTTTTAAAGCTGGAAGGGGGTTAAGATAGGGGTGCCCCTTGGCACCTTTACTTTTTTTTATTATTGTCAAAGGACTGAGTAGAGCCATTTATTGTGCCAAAGGTGATGAAATTTATCGTGGTATGCCTTTTGGAAATGAAATTTCTCTAACTCATGTACTTTTTGTGGACAATGTTATCATGGTCGTTGATGGTTCAGAACAATCTTTATCTTCTCTGTATGAGATCCTATTGACTTTTTGTAAAGCCTCTCTGGTATGCAAATTAATGACAAAAAATCTGCTTTATATCATTCTGGTCTGGATGATTTTGAGATCATTACTATTCAGAATATTTTTTCTTTTACTATGTTACCTCTTGTGACTGGTATGAAGTATCTTGGTTTCTTTCTTAAACCATGCAGATATGTTCTGAAGGACTGGGACTGTCTTAATGCAAAAGTGGAAAAAAGGATTCTGAACTGTAGTTTTCACTGGCTAACCAAGGGAGGTAAGCTTACGTTGATTAAAGCAGTCCTTGAAGCCATCCCGATTTACTGGATGCATTTCTGGATCCCTGTGGGGGTCATTGAGACAATTAGAAAGATATGTTTTAGATTTTTGTGGTCTAGACACAAGGATTCTACTAGTCTTCCTTGGACTTCTTGGAAAAATTTGGCTTGCCCTAAATCACTGGGTGGTTGGGGACTCAAAATTCTGGCGGTTTTTTCCAAATCCCTTGCAGCCAAGAGTGTTTGGAATATTATTACAGGTACGGGTCTATGGGTTCAGATTGCAGTCTAGAAATATGTTCATCCTCTATCTATTATGGAATGGATCCGTGTACCTGGCAAGAAGAAAAAGAATATCTCAATTTGTTGGAAAGCTGTTTTATGGGCTTTTGATCTTATTGGTAATAACCTTGTCTGGAAGGTTGGTAATGGTGTTGATCTAAGTATTGGTATCGATCCATGGGTAGGTTGCAAATGGCGTCATCATTTACCTATTTTACTACTTGATAAATTACATTATGCTGGCATTTTCCATCTTAAAGATATTGGATGCCCTGGTTTGACTCTTCAGAGTGATCAAGGATGGCTCTCTGCAAACATTATTGGACTATCTGATTTACAAGATGTTTATGTTGGAATGGTTATCTAGCTATTCTTAAAGCTAGTCATGTCAGACTTTCTACCAATGGTGACACACTTGTTTGGAATCCTTCCAAACCTGGTAAATACACTCCTAAAGAAGGTTATGTTCAGCTGCTTCAGGACAGGACTGGTTTGGAACTATCCTAGTGGTGGAAAGTTTTGCGGAAACTTAAGTGCCCTTTAAAATCTAAAATCTTTTGCTGGTTTCTTTTTTCTAGAAAGGCGCTCACTTGGGATGTCTTGGTTAAAAGAGGTTTTGAAGGACCTGGCAGATGTTGCTTGTGTAAAATGGAGGTTGAAACTAATTATCATCTAGGGGTGGACTGCCCTTACACTAAGAGTGTTTGGCTTGATCTTGAAGATAAATTAAATTTCAGAAACTTATGGTATGGGACATCTGTGACAGACTGTTTGAAGAATTGGTGTCTTAATATGCAAGTTAAGCATATTAGGTCATTACCTGTTATTGTATTGTGGTTTTTATGGAAGGCTCGTAACCAAAGCTGTTTTGAAGATCAATCTTTGCTACCTTCACAGGTTTGCTCTTTCAGTTTGGGTTTGCTGAGATATTTCCCACAAAAGGATCAAGTTCTAAAATCAGACTTGTTTTTGCAGAAATTATTGATAAAACCTATCCTTGGGATTTTTTTGATGGATCAGCAGCTGAGGATTCGTCAATTTGTGGAGCTGGAGGTATACTTTATTTTTCTGATAAAATTTCCTTCTCCTTTAAAGCTGGTTTAGAGGCTGGTACTAACAATATTGCCGAACTCTGTGCCTTAAAGCTTCTACTCACTCTGGCCAGGATGAAGGATTATGCAAATATCCAAATTTTTGGTGATTCACAGTTAGTTATTAACTGGGCCAAGGGTAAATTCAGAATGCACAATTTAGAATTATCTTTAATTCTTCAGGAAGTTCATAGACTTTTTGACAGGTTTGAGATGGTGCAGTTTCAGCATATCTACTGTGAAAGGAACAATCTTGCTGAATCTTTGGTGAAGGAAGGAGCAAGGATTTGTGAGGGTCACTGGATTATCAAAGAACAGAGAGAGGATTCAGTTTATGAGACTTACCAGATTTTCTGATTTGATCTTGATAATAATGAGTTTTTGCTTTTTATAGGTCTAACGGTGGTGATCTTTTAATGTTACTGCAACTATATCAGACTGATGGTTGAATATCTTTTGCTGGATGTGACTGAGATATGACAATTTTACTGAAATTCTATGATACTTTATGAAACTTTTTTATTTAAAGATACATTACGACACTATATGTGTTTTTATGTTTTGTGAATTTGCTTCTAACAAATCTACGATGACAGGTTTTGATGCTTGATCTTATGATCCTATTTGTAAACATTTTGCTACAGATTTTGACATTTTCCTTTTTGGATGATAATGGACTTCTGATCCATCTGAGAAATGTAAAGAAATTTACGATTTTTTTTCAGTGAAAAAAAAAAAGATAAGCTGGTAAGTCATATGTAAGATTGCTATGTAGATAAACCCGTTCCTCACCAATGTTACAACTGATTCAAATGCACAATGTATTACTTGGTAATAAAATTGACACACATGTTTTACTATAAAGATTAATTCTATAAAATTCTTGGAGATAAAATAAAAAATACAAAAATAAAATTTTATGTAATCTTAAATATCACATTATTTTTACTATCCAATATGCGATAATAGATGCCTCCATTGTCAACATTTTCCCCTGTCAACATTATTTTTACTATCCAATATGAGATAATGGATGCCTCCATTGTCAACATTTTCCCCTGAGCACTACATAGTACACAAAACAACATAACTATGCTTTGAATTTCAGAAAAATCAAATGCATGAATGTTACATACTCAACATTGTGAGACGATCTCAGCATTTGGTAAATGATTCATATGCTAAAAACAATGTGCAATTTATTTTAAGAGATTTAACCTAGAATGTGATTTTTTTCTATTGCCGTTGAAGACTGTAGAAAACTATAGATTTGTTTTAAGCCATAAGTATAATTAACACTTTGAATCTATGATGTTTACATAACTCATTGCCTTGAAATTTGAAGTTGAAAATATTCCGATGTATTTTCTAGGTGTTCTATTTTTTTAAATAATTTTGTGTTTAATTGTTTTTTTATAGTTTGCACTATATGAAAAAGGTCAGGTCACAAGAAGTAAAAGGACATGCGACAGAAGTAGAGAAAGAAGGAAAAGAAGGAAAAGGAGTTGCAACAGAAGCCGTTGAGGAAGGAAGGAAAGACAAGACAGAAGTAGCCAGGGAAGGAAAGATAGAGTAGACGAAGTAGTAAGGAAGAAATATGTGACATAGAAGGAACATAAGCAGATAAGGAGGAAAAATTTAAGGAAAATAACAACTGAAGAGGAAGTTGCGACAGGAGAAGAGGAGAGTTCGTGACATAAGAGAGGTCACAACGAAAGAGGAACATTGACATAAGGAAAGGATGTGACAAGGAAGGATGCGATGAAGTTAACCATGTCAAAAGATGTGTAGTGGCGCAACGGCTAGAAAGCAACAATTCGAAAATATTGTGGGTATGAGGACGACTAGAGTCGGCGGAAGCCGCACATATGAAAACATCTTTGTAAATCGGGGCATTAGCGCCTATTGACATGTGTCGATAAAATAGGAAAGACATCTTGTTGTCTAACCATATGAAGTCGACTGAGAGTGACATGTAAGAGTCTATAAAATGAGGAAGCCAAGTTGTATGCGGGTTAGCCTCCGAAGGTTCTGTTCATGTTAGTCTCAATAGAATCTGGTCATTTAGTGACAATCTGATTTGTATTGTTGAATGTGCCTATGCTACATTGGCTTTGTTGTTATAATCTTGGGCTTTGTTGTCATAATACCTATCAAAGGATGAGTTATGTTGCAACTTGACTGTGTAAAATAAGTATCAAGACCCCACCCACAAGCCTTCATCGAGCACCTTGGTAGAAGACAAAGGGACGTGAAATTCCCCCACCCAACTGCTGAAACCTGGTTTTGGCAGTTGCCCAATAGAAATATATCTCGGGTGAGATTGCATCTACATCGCAGGTGCTGCCGAATGAGCCTTTCTCTGTCGGGTCAATATCATGGGCTTTGTTGTGCGTCTGGGAGGGACTAAAACTGGTTCAGAAGAGCCAACAAATGGTTTTGTTGCTGGGGCCGTGAATCATTTTGGTGAGGGATATGTTGTGGCATCCGACGAAGTCAGAAATCCAAGACTAGGCATATTTCAAAGCACTAGAGTTTGTACAAGAAGAGAGTAAAGGATCCTGGTGGAATCCAACAGAGTGGTTGGGTCGATATTTGTATACGGATATTCGCAAACGTTTCTTTTCCGAATTCCATGTTGTGTTGCATGAGTGGTTCTCAAAGTTGGAAATTCAACAAAGAAACTTTCAAGGAGGAGAACCGACCGAGTGGAATGCTTAGTTGATTCAGTGACTAAAAAGTGTGAGCAACCCTGTGTCAAGAGCTGTTGATTTTTGGGTAGATGATGGTTGTTTACATAGATTATTACACACATATAAGATGATGGTTGTTTTTTGTTTTTGGGGTTCAACAGTGGTAGATGAAAACAATATCGACATAGATTCCAATAGGGACATCGATGAGGCCATGCGGGTTCATGCCGATGAGAGAATGCCTCTCCCAATGATCCGAAGGAAGCATGTGAAGCTCAACAACACTAGAAACACAGTAATATGCACAAGGATGCTTTGCTCTGCAAGTGGTTTGTCAAATTAAGGTTGTTAAAATGCCAAACTCCAGTTGCATGGGTTTTTTGTTTATGTTTTATGCATGCAAGGAAAAATTACTGACCAGCTAGTGGATGCCTCCTTTGTCAACATCTTCCCCTATGCACTACAAAAAAAACATAACTATGCTTTGAATTTCAGAAAAAATCAAATGCATGAATGTTACATACTCAAGATTGTGAGACAATCTCAACATTTGGTAAATGATTCATATGCTAAAAACAATGTGCAATTTATTTTAAGAGATTTAACCTAGAATGTGATTTTTTCTATTGTTGTCGAAGACTGTAGAAAACTATAGATTTGTTTTAACCCATAAGTATAATTAGCACTTTGAATCTATGATGTTTAAAGAACTCATTGTCTTAAAATTTGAAGTTGAAAATATTCTGATGTATTTTCCATGTGTTCTATTTTTTTAAATAATTTTTTGTTTAATTGTTTTGGATAGTTTCCACTGTATGTTAGTGATCCCATCTTCAATAATAATAGAAAGAGGGGTTGGATAATTCATAAACAATTAGCAAAAATAATATGTTTGACTTAAATCTTGAATGTATCCAGAGCCTTTACTAAGCCTTTACTTGTTGGACACGTTAACCATTAGATGCATTTATTCATCCTTGCCCTTATTCTTGGCTTTATTCCAGGTTTAGCCAATGTTTAGAGCGAAGACCAACTTTGATAATATAAGGTTGTTGCATCTTTAGTATAATAAAATCAAATAACAGGTTTTTCCAACTGTAGAATGAATGGGTATACCAGTGAGCATACATGGGTATGAGAAGAGGCCACTACCTATACTTCATGGGCATCGATGTGAAGAATAAAATGTAAAGTCCCTACATCATGTGTCGATACCTGCAATACAGGTTTGGGGAAACTCACTTCTATTGGGGAACTTTTGTCATCCCAATTTATTTCACTATTTCTCGATCTCTAGATGTTGATAGAAGCATTTTTATCTGATAGGCAGATTAGTATGAGGTGGTTGAACATGAGGATGCTTTTACATTACCAGTGCATTACCTAAGAAGGAGAAGGGTTCGGTGTGAGCGGGAAAAACATTTTTGAAGAGATTTTTTCTAAATCGGCATGTTATATCACAAACTATTCAGGCATTGATGGGTTTTGTTGTTGCTATTAATTTAATTTTGAAACAATGACCACCGCTACTCTACACCATAGATTGACGATGATTAGTCGGAAATGCAATGACAGCTTTGAGCAGTATAGAAGTAATCCAACCTCCATGGAAAAGGGAAGGAAGACGATGAGAAATTGACAGTGAAACACTCTCCCCATTGCATTGTAAAGACTACAGTCAAAAAGAAGTCGTGCTCCGACTTTGAAATACTTTGAGCTCTCATGGAAAGGTATGTACACATTTATTCAAATGATAAATAAGGCCATAGAAGCAATACTATTATAATTTCAAGAACACTTAAATTCAAATTTACCTGTATTGCCTTTGTAATCCCTGTATTGTCTTGTAATCCCTGCATGTAAGATTTTGCAGGAAGATGGTAGTGGAGGAATTCAATAAGAAACACAATCTCACTTTGTCCATTGCACTGTAAATCCCTAGATATGCAGTTTTGAGCAGCAATAGGCTTCTAACTATGAGCATATATATAGAAGGTAGCTCAACGGGAGGCAAATTTCCATTATAAGGGAAATTACAGTAAGTTCTGATCATTTCCAGGTAGCTCAATAGGAGGCAATCCTCAGTTCGGTCTGCAACACCATATGCAAGTAGGTAGGGAGCATACTATTGATTCTTGAGGACTTGAAGGCAGTGCGGTAGCAATGATGCACATTGAGGATGGTGGCAGTGAATGCGGTGCTAAGGCAATGAGCAGTGAGGTGGTAAGGTGGCGAGATTCCAGGCATAGTTGGCAACTTGGCACAACAGGAAATGGAGGAAATTAAGGTGAATTTAATATCAGATCATGTTTATGGAAGATTTGATAATTTGGAAGAAGTCTCTCTTCGTGCCACCAGTCTTTGCAAAGCTCCAATAAAGGCAATGATCAATAAATTTTATGGATCGAGAGAAATTTTCACCCAAACAGCTGGAACGCAACTTTTTGACGACACTGGGAGGCTCCTCATAGGCCCTCAAAATATGACAAAACATGCAGAGGAACAACCCTTTAAATAACACCTTCGATGTAAACATTTCACTTTCCTCTTATATGTATAATAATAATAATTAGTTAATTATTATTAATGTGATTTTTCCACTTATATATTATTATATATATATGGAATAGCTATAAAATGAAGTCCCATGGTAATAATTACTCTCACAAGTTATAATTATTTAATCACATAATAAACTTGTTATTTTAGTTTTAGGCTTAATAATAATAATAATGCTTGGTTTGAGTGAATATTAATTTACTCGTTAATTTAGGCAAGTGGTTCATTTCTATGCATTGTCACTATTACCTTCTTTAGGTTAGCAAGAAAACATCAACAGTTCACTTCTCGTCGTCATTATTAGATTCCTATGGCTCTTTAGTCTTTCACCCTTTCCCCTTAGTATGTTATTTTCAATGTACATCATGGCATGTTAGAACCGCTTCAGTCATGCCTCACATAATGCAAGGCACTATTGAACACTCTTGGTGTTATTGACCCAACTAACCTATGCCTCATGACTTTCGACCTTGACAAAGTTGAACCATGACTACCATCATCTATCACTTTCCAAGTCCCAGACACCATGAAGAACATTATACTTGATCAGCGTATCATCGTTGAAGGAACACCCACATGCATCATGTACTCCAATATTTAAAAATGTTTGGGTT
>LPNX010459757.1:5636-23121 GCA_001517045.1 Pseudotsuga menziesii | reverse complement strand
GAGAAGGTCATCACCCTTTACCAACTTAATTACTACAACCCCCATTCCTCTACCAATCTTGAGAACATCCTACCCATAATACGCGAAGAAAACCCAACCCCTTATGTTGAAATTGACTCAAGTGTGTACAAATATTTCACCCTCCTAGGGGCATATTCAAGTACCCCACCTAAAATCCCCACCTCGATGGACGGTCTCATGTGCACCGTTTTCACCTCTAAGAATGAGCGTCCTCACCCCACGACATCGTCAGGTTACATAGTGCAATAAATTCTGAAGCATAATGTCTATCCTATCGAACATATCAAAAATTAGATTCATATGTAAAAACAGTCAAATCTAGACAGTAACAAAATAAGTTAACTAGTAACAAAACAGGGGCCGTTGAATCTGGTGGCAAAATAGTCCAAAAAGCATAAAAGTTATGGTTGAAGAATTTAGTGTAACTTTAATGAACAAGAGTCTGTCAAGGAATTTTTTGAATATTCCTCCTAATATATCACACATGTTCCCAAACCAATTTCCCTTTTAGAAAGGTCATGAGCCAAAGCATTATACTCCCTGTAAACATGTTGAAAAGATAGAGAGCTGAAATGTTTAAAAAGATCTTTTAACTCTGCATAGCCACTTCTCCAATTCAACTGAGTGGATAACATGCTTTCCCAACGCCCAATCAATGATAACTTTTGAGTCTCCTGTAACCTGTAATGCAAGGAGGTTTTTGAGTATTGCAAAGAAAAGTAGCCCCCAAAGGGCCAGTAACTCAGATTTGGTATTCGTGCCATATCCAACATCCAATAGAAGTTTATAGGACTGTAGTCTGTCCACAGTGATCACCATCTCGGCTCCACATGAACCAATATTTGTTGTTCCGTCAAAGTAACCAAGAGTCTCATTCCTCAGATCGGGAGGAGGACAGATATGTCGAATAATAGCCCAATTTGTATAGGTCAATAAAAGGAATGGAGAGAGGTGCAAACCTTGTAAAGGAAAGACACCACCAACACCACCATCAGTACCTAAGGAGGAAAAAGACTATGAAACCAGACATATGTTTCCGCCATACATTCCACCAAGGTGTGCAGATGCACCGAAGTTCAAAATTCCAAAGAAGTTGGGGGCTCCACTCATTGTGGCATTGATGCCAAAAGGTATTAAGGTGTTGAAGGATATTTTGTCGAACCTACGGACGTTATACTTTGTTGACCATGACACCAAGAAACATAAATATTTGTATAGGAATAATTATATGGTAACTATGTAGGACGCACCGGACTTTCCGAAGCACTTTGTTCCAATGTAATGGGCGAGAGGACTGGAACAGTTAGGACTGTTATCGTTTCTATACATGCCACACTTTGGTCGTGGTGCAGAAGTGAATGACTTTGTCCGACAGTTGCTGGTATCATTTCATGGAGGATTCCTTTGGCTAGATGAAGTATATTCTGTAGAGGTTGAGCTAATTGCAGCGATAACAGGTCTCTTGCTGTCAGGTATAGATCCAATGCAATATCTACAAAAAGACCAGGAAAAAATGATGATAGCAAGGGTTAAGGACAAGTATGACTTGATTAGGGCCAACAAAGGGTTCCTAATCTCGTCCATTAATGACTATATCGTTTGCTTTGATTTAAAGGTATTATCCTGTAAAAGGTTACGCAAACTACGACCAAACCAATGTACTGTAGGTGCAGTTGAGTTAGCCAAACTCTGTGCGGAGGGAGATTAGATTAACTGGTTGCAATTTTTGTTGAATGAATTCCTAGAAGACACAACTATGTCATAGGAAGGTGGTAAGCCTTTCCACTATTCCTGGTTGTTAATTTTGATTTCATTTGTTGTCTAGTCTGACCCACCAAACTATCAACCCATGGATATGACAGTTCGCTGCAGGGGAGCCAGATACCAGAATCTTTGGTTCACACATAAAAACAAGGTCAGGCAG
The DNA here is from genome assembly GCA_001517045.1 of Pseudotsuga menziesii. Lineage (NCBI taxonomy): Eukaryota > Viridiplantae > Streptophyta > Pinopsida > Pinales > Pinaceae > Pseudotsuga > Pseudotsuga menziesii. Next base: position 21,176 of record LPNX010459757.1, on the reverse strand, counting down.
TAGGATAGTAATATTGAATTTTTTATGCATGGAGGGGCCCTAAGGGATCAGGTACAGAAGAAAACGAAACTTGAGGATGGCACTAATAGACAATTCTTCCAAATCGTTAAGTTTCAAATTGGGACGCATCATGTTATGATACAACCTCGACAAGACCCACAATGCCAATGGATGGCGACGGAATTTATACTGAGTGAAGAATAAATTGAAGGCATTGTTGATGAGTGGCCAAAGGAATGGTGTGTCCCTATCTCAGAGGACCGAATAATAGTTGACGGCCTAGAACGGATAAACCACCATCATTGCAACAAAAAGATAAAGAATAGGACTCGCAAGACGATGCTCAGGATCATGATCCGACTCAGAGCGGTTTGAGCTCGACTCCAACAAACCAAGACGTGAAAAAGAAAACAAAGGAGGTTGATACCAAGCAAGTAGATTCTAAACGAAAGAAAAAAAAAAGAGAAAAGCTGACAGAACTTCCAATACCATTAGCATTGATGGGGAAGATTTGACGTAGTTAACTGAAGCGATGGTAGAAATTGTAGAGAAATACTTTCAGAAAATAGACAAGCGACAGGCGAAGCTTACACGTACTATTATTGATTTGCTTAAAGTGTTATGTAAATCTATTGAAGAGGTTAGAATTGTAGTGGATTATGCACCTCAGAGAACTAAGTCACAGAATATACCTGGAACTTTTGAAGAGCGACCGGTTGAAATACCAGTGTCGGGTACACCGATCAGAACACAAATATTAGGAGAAGTGCTTGATATGGGAACCCATAACTTAATGATGTCGCCAAAAGCATAGGGCTGATAACCATAGAGTTTTCACAGATGCGCATGACTGAGGTATATGCACTATAAAATGACGTAGTTGCGGAAATGAAATTAAGAGAAGGCACCTTGATTAAGTAGGCGAAAGTTGCGAATAAAATTATTAATAAGATGAAGTAGGTAGTACAAGAGGCCGAGCAGAAGATAAATACATGGGAAGAAAATAGGAAAATGATCAACAAGGTTTTAGCCCTTGCCTATACAAATTTTGTAGAAGAAGGCATAACAGAGGAATTGTTTCCAGAGGCCAAGGTCATTCGACTTGGCGATATAGAAAAAGACCTTCGAAAGAAAGTCATAAAGATAGAGGTGGATATAAGACTAAGAACACCACCAAAAGTGTTATAATAAAGGACAAAAGCAATAACAGAAGCTACAAAGAAGATAGAAGAGGCAGAGGTGGTATGCGTTGAGGCTATTGACCAAGTCTCTCATTCTTGGGAAGCTTTGATGGAAGACGTCGAACTAGAGAGATTCCCATGTAGAGGAGCTGCGCACAACTGATACATAAGTAATTCAATTGAATAATGAGATGAAGCAGTTCACATTAGCACAGAAGATGTCTAAGGCAACATAAATGAAGAAATTGCAATAACAAGTAATGGTGTTGTGCACATAACAACAACAATCGTAGATAAGGCTGAAGAATTGCAGGTTGAAGCTGAAAGAGTTACATGCATTATTCAACATGTATTTCAGAGAGTACAATAGGCAGGACAAGAAAAAAGGCTCGTACCATCGGAACACCTCAATTCTGACCTTGTGGAGAATTTGCAGAAAGCAGAGGAAGATGTGCGACAAGAGGCGGTGAAAGTAGTGAAAATATTGCAATATTTTCAAGGTCAAGTCGGCACATGTAAGGAAATGGAAGAATAGGTTCGTGTGGCTCGGGACGAGCCACATGTGAGTGTTGGGGTCCTGTTGGGCTAGAGAAAGATAGGTAGAATTCAGTTAGATTTATACCTAAGTATAGAAATAATCAGGTCATAAGAAGTAAAAGGACCTACAATAGAAGTAGAGAAAGAACGAAAATAATGAAAAGGAGCTGCGATAGAAGCAACCGAGGAAGGAAGGAAGGACAAGACAGAAGTAGTTAGGGAAGGAAAGATAGAGTAGATGAAGTATTAAGGAATAAATATGCAACAAAGGAGGAAGATAAGCAGACAAAGAGGAAAAAGTTAAGGAAAAGAGCATTTGAAGAGAAAGATGTGATAGGAGAAGAGGAGAGTTTGCGATAGAAGAGAGGTTGCGATGGAAGAGGAACACCAACAAAATTAAAGGATGCGACGAAGTTAACCATGTCAAAATATGTGCAGTGGCACAATGGATATAAAGCGACAGTTCAGAAAGATCGTGGGTACAAGGACGGCTAGAGTCGCCAGAATCCATACATATGAAAGCATCTTTGTAAATCGAGTCATTAATGCCTACATACATGTGTTGATAAAATAGGAAAGACAGCTTGTTGGATAACTGTATGATGTCGACTGAGAGTGACATGTAAGAGTCTATAAAAGGAGGAACGCAAGCTATATGCGAGTTAGCATCCGGAGGGTCTGTTCATGTTAATATCAATAGCATCTGGTGATTTAGCGACAGTCTGATTTGTATTGTTGTTGGTCTGTTGAGTTGTTGACTCATAAAGATGAGTTGAAGACCCTGCAGTTGAGTGCACAGTAGTATATAAGAGATTGAGTTGATCCAGGCTATGTGCGGATCATTAATAGAAGGCATAGAGGAAGTTGAGTCATTCCAGGTTGTTTGTGGATCATATGTAGAGTCAAGTAGAGGAAGAGTAGCAAATAGAAGACAAGAGAGTGCGAGAGGAGGAAGAATTTTGTATAGATAAGAAAGAGAGGTCCAAAACAGATTCTGCAGCTTAATGTGTAGACAGAAGGTGCCATATATTTCTCATGCCAGATGAAGAGTGCTTTTGTGGTTTTTCTCGGATGGGTTTCCACGTTAGATACTTTGTCAAATGTGTGAATGATGAATGTGATTGATTTGTGTGTATATGTTACTATGAATACGTGTTTATGTATTTTCTTATGAATGAGTTTATATGTATTCGTCACACTGTTACTGTTGAATGTCTATATGCTGCATCGAGTTTGTTGTTATAATATTAGGATTTGTTGTCATAATACCTATCAAAGGATGAGTTGTGTTGTAGCTTGACTATGTAAAATAAGTATCAAGACCCCACCCACCAGCCTCCATCGAGCACCTTGGTAGAAGAAAAAGGGACGTGAAATTCCCCCACTCAACTGTGGAAAACTGGTTCTGGCAGTTACCCAATAGAAAGATATCTCGGATGAGACTGCATCTGCGTCACAGGTGCTACCAACTAGTCCTTTCTCTATCAGGTCGATATCTTGGGATTTGTTGCATGCCTGGGAGGGACTGAACTTGAGTCAGAAGAGACAACAAGAAGTGTGTCAAATATCATTAATATACGATACAAATATAAATCTATGATCCTCCATATGAACTATCATATCCTGAAAAAACTTGTACACATCATAACACCTAGTCCATGGGTCATGTTCGATACAAAGTATTCTCATCACCAACTTTCCACATTAACTAGTCACCAATCAAATGAAACATAGAGATAAGTGCCTGACACATAAGGGAGACATCCTCAATTTTTTTTATGTATCATTGTAAGCAATTCCTCAGTGGAGAGGGGGGAGATATATTTTGAATCATAATTTTACCCACAAACCTTCACCTATTATGATATTCTAGATGTCATTTTCAAAAATACTTTTCACAAATATGGAGGAATATTTCAATCCCCACCCACCAATATCCTTCATAAAAGTAGGTTTTCCCTACACAATCCAGGAAAAAGAATTATAATTAGTATTTGATTTCCAAGAAAATGAAAGATAATTTTGTGATCTAATCTAAAATACCCAAAGGGACATAAGCAAGAGAGACCCAATAGACTTGAATGGCCTCCAACACGGATTATAGTATAATAAATGGTGGAATACCATGTCTTAGCCATTTGTTGCACCACAAGATGAGTTTGTTCTCAACTTTACTTACCATCTAAGCCCAATCATGACAGATATAGTCATTTGATTTAAAATTGAAGACGAGATATCTAAAAATATCATGTAGTTAGACAATAGTGAAATCAAATTGTGTGGAGATCCAACCTATACAATCCCAAGTTGGATTCATATAATAAATGGATGATTTTATAAAGTTTATAACCATCCCCAAATATTCCGAGAAAGAGAACATAATCTCTTTTAACATAGAAATATCTCTTCTAGTACCACTTGAAAAGATATTAATATTGTCAACAAAAAGTAAGTGGGTAATAGATAGACTCCCCCCTACAGAAATAACTTTTGGCATATTGTTTAGGTGAGCCTAAGAGATGGATATACTAAGGCCCTCCATGATGAAGATGAATAAAAGTGGTGCAAGTGGGAAACCCTGATGCAATCCTCTCCCCACATTAACAAATGGTGAATCTAACCCATTGATATAGCGCAGATGGACATCCAAAACTACCAAGCCTAAGTCATTATGCACCAATAAAGCGTGTTCAATTTTCTCACAATTTTGACACTACACACACAAGGTAGCCATCAAGGTAGCCACATCCTTTGCAATAGATGGTTGGAGAGATTTGAGGAACCAATCCAACAGGAAAGGAGGTTGATTGTCAATTTTACACAATGTGTGGAGACGATTCCATTCATGGATGTGGTTCGCGAAGTGTGTCGCAATGTTCTATCAAAACTCTATGAGAATTTCGAGGCCTAAGTCATGTATTATTAGTAACTAAAAGAAGGAGAGAAATGTTGTGTCAATTGTCTCAAATGTGGTATGAGATGCTTCGATCAAATTCACATACCACTTTGCAACTGTACTAGTAAGGGTTATTTGGAAGAGATGGAGTCATACCAAATCTGCCACTATGTTGTTTGAGGAACACTATAGATGGAAAGAAATGATATGGTTGACATGATCTTCTCCCTATTTCCCTTCAAACTTAGGGATGTTTGATGTAATATTTTCAGGCATATTGGGACAAGTGGTGTCATGAGCGATGGAGTCATTAACCAATTTATCTAGATCAGGGAGATTTAAAATTGCCATGAATGGTAGGTTTGGGTTAGATCTCGCCATTGTATTTTGTGCGTTGTTTCTACGAGGGGAAGAGCTTGGAATATGTGGCAATGATCTTTGTCTTCTACGAGAATATGGAGATGTAGTGTGTCCTCTTTCCAAAGGGAGGGATGGGAAGAGGGTGTGGTATTTCCTTGGGAGAGTAAACAAAGGTGAACCTCTTCCATAAGATGAGGAGGAAAACGGGTCTACACTTCCTTCGAGGGGAGAGAAGGAGCCAAGTAGGGTATGTCATTTCCTAAAGGATCCAATCAATGTGGCATGGGAGCGGCCCCGATTAAGTGACCTCCCTCGTGTACCACAGGGAGAGAATGGAAAAACACCCCTTGAGAGAGGGGAAAGGCCTTGTAGTATGCGAGACTACCTTGGGGGAGTTTTTTTCCTCTATGGTGGAATTCTAGTATCAAAGTGAGAGTGATGGGTAGTGAATAAAAACAAATGCAAAAATGCAAAAATATGCCAACCACAACAAATGCAAAATGGTGCAATAAGTGAGTGATATGTGCAAAGATGGTTTAGCGCAAAGGTGTCCACATGTAGGTTATTTTTAAATTACGAGTTAAATGAACTTGTATTTAGAAAGAAAGGTGTAAATTCCCTATAATACCTAACATCATTTGTCTCAAATGTAACTGGGACTCCCAAAAGCACAATTGTTGGTAAAAATCGAATCCACACAATAACTTACTAGTGGAGGTAACAAATATCTAGTTCTACCGGTGATGGGGCTAATGTTCCAATCAAAGAGACTTGGAAACATCTCCCAATGACAATAGATGACTTTGGTCACTTTCACTCACAAATGATCCTTGGAGATGCCCTAAGTTTTAGCCAATAAGGTTACCTTGTGTCAATTGTGGATTAGTTGTTGGGAATGGATGGTATAGTGCCATCTCCCTACAATGAGTTGGGTGACTCGTAGGGAAGAATAAGGAAGCTAGACTTCATATTTTACCTCTTTTTTCACAGTACACTTATGATCCAGGTTTCTTTGAATGCTTTCTTATAGCAGGATTTGATAGCACCCTAAAATACAACAATGCTTTGTTTAAAAAATGCCTAATGAAATTAGATTGGTGGGTGTTGTTTGGATGCGTAGTCCAATCAATCCCACCAAACTAAAATATTGTTTTGTGACCTCCTATGGAGTATTTTAGTTGGTTAGCATTTACAATGGTTGATTTTATGGGTGTTGATTGAATTAAGGTGTGTACGGGAGGTATTCCACAATTCCCTTCGTTTTTTATTCACCAAAATCGTATGGAATGTGAGGTGAAGAACATACTCTAGATTGAAATATTATTTAGGTCCCTTAGTGTGTGAAAGTGGCAATTACATGTGATGTAAGAAAAATGTATTGTTGCAATTAACTAGAGTGCTCAAAAGAAAATAAATGGAGATTATATCTTGAGCTCTAAAGATGCTAGTGATGTTTGCAAAAAGAAACAAAATGCTAAGTGTGCAATGGAAGTATTTCACGCTTAGCTCCCATTTATGATTCACCAAGGTTTTATGGAATGTGAGGTGAATAGCATACTCGGGGAGAGGAGAGTCTTTAGGTCCTTGATTGTGTGTAAAAAGTGGATTTTACACTAATTTACCTAAAGATGTTAAATAAGGAAATATAAAAAAATATTGAATACTAGTGACACCAGTGAGACCCATTGAAATCCCTATGTGTGGTTACCTAAGTAGATTTTAAGGGATGACCCCTTTTAACTTATAATCTTAGTCTAAGTGGGATAATTACTAAAGAAATAAGTAACTATTGCAAGTTAACTTAGTCCTAGTTCATTAGTGAGCAACAAAGGGGATGCTAAATTGTTGCTAGAAATGGGTAAAAAGAAAATAAATACAACAATTCAAGAAAAAAATAGACGTGTTGCAGTGCGGAAGAGAGACTCACTAGCACGTTGTCACGCAATTACAGTGCAAGAACGTCACATTGTTGTGAGAAATACATCTATGTGAGTGGGAGTCTGTTTATGTGCGTGGGTCACATGACTATCTAAATAATATTGTTCTCCTAGAGGTTATGGTACTTTGCACCCTGGCAAAGCACGGGAATATCTTGCACTCGATAATCTAGTGGGTCTAACCATACAATGAAAGAGATCAAGATGAGCATCCAGGAGTAGTGGAATTTATCCTTACCATCCACCTATGCTTGCTCTGCATCATCTATCAATTCATTCAACAAAAAGTGTGACCAATTGAACTTTACTCCTGCAGCGCATTGCTCTGCAAGTTCAACAGTCCTGGCGGTACACTCTGTAGCCCTCATCTTGCTCAACAACTTGCAAGATAAAATATTTGCAGTGAACCGCGCTGTGTTATTATTGATGGAGTTAATGAGAAACCCCCTACATGCGCGCTACAATTCATACTTATGCTTCATCTTGGTGGTGTCTTTGTTCAGCTGCAGATATAGTGGGGGGTCATCTCCTTGGCACAGAAGACCTGTGATGAATCAAAACAGGTCGACATCCACAACATATGGGTGGTCGAGCCACAAGTATCCACCATGAAAACACACCAGAAGCTGTCGCACATAGATACTTACCCGCATGTTGTGACCAAAATGCGGCATAAGCAGCAGGTTGAGTAGGCCCGCATCATCGACACCTCGAGTCCATTGCATTGGAACAACCAATACTAGGTCAGGCAACACAGCGAGTGTCGTGACCATGTAATTCTTCCTCTCCAATCCCACCTGCTTGCGGTTATCATAATCCTCAAACTAAAGCTTGACTAGCTTGTTATAGCTCAAAATGACACATCTCTGCCTGTGACCACTTTCCCATGATTTCATTCCATGACGACACTTCATGAAAGTCACTGAAAAAACACCTATCTTGGAGGACCCATATATTGAGTTATGTAACTCCGTTTGACCTCATTTATGCACCGTTGGAAAGGTATTTCAGTTAGCTAAAACTTTCTAGAAGACACCAAAGTCCGAAAATGCCCAAAAATACCCTAAAAATGCGTTTTTTGTGTATTCATGACTTTCCTTTAGGCATAGTCGCGAATCATACGCGAGTATCGTGTTTTACAAGTCGCAAATGGTTATATTCACGGGTTTCTCTTGTGGAAACTCGTGGATCATTCACGGGTTGCCCTCCTTCATAGTCGCGAATAGGTATCTTAACATTAAAACATAAAAACACACCTTTCGAGTTAGTTTGGGTAGTTATGCAACTGACTCCTTCAGTTGTAACCACTTTGTCTTCGCCCCTAACTCTTCTTTAGCATATAAATAGAGGTAGGGAGGTCCATGAAAGGGGACTTGGAATTTTTGCATTGTTATGCTGGAGGAATCTAGACTCTCTTTTCCCACACCTTTGCCCTGGAGGTCTTCCCCTTGTGTTGTAGAGCTTGGAGGCTGAGTTTTTTGGAGAAGAGAAGCAGCAGAACTAGATCAAGGTTTTGTGAGGTGCCGAACCTGAAGAGAAGGTATACTTGTACTTGTTTTCAGGATTAATAAAGATGTGATGTCCTTCTTCTTCCCAAATCATTGTTCAATGTGTGATTGAATCTCTGTTTTTGATCATATGATGATGTTATTCAGATCATTAGTTCATGTTTATTTGATTATCATTGTCTTATATGCGGTCATAATGGTTTGAGGAAGGTATAACTTGTTTTGCAGGTCTTTTGGAGCGAGAGGAGCAAGAAGAGGATTGAAGAGAAAGCTTGGACCAGCCTTCAGTTAGTCAAGTGTGGACCTTTCTCATCTTTGATCTTACTTATATATGCTTGTTGAACATTGTGCATCTCTCTTTCAACCCCAGTACGTTGATGGCCTCTTAAACCCTAGCCATAGGATACTTTCCTTTACAACATAGCTTCAGGATTATGTTCATTAGCAGTGGTACTGTCTCAGGGATCTGCGGCGAGACTAAGGAAGAGCGTGCTCACAGTGGAAGCTTCACCTCACACGCATCGACTCTCCTTGGCTGAATATACAGTGGCAGCAGGTTCTGTTCCTCAATGGTGGTATTCGCATCCCTACGTGGTGGCAACTCTGGTTCTTCCTCAATAGGTATTTCTTCAATAACTTTCCGCTTGTTCTTTAAAGGCTTCGACATTCTACCCGACAGTGCGGAATTTCCTTGAATGTCTCTTTCTGAGATGAAAGGTGCTATTCCTACAACTAGGGAGGCACTGGGTGGATTCTGGGCTGGGGCCAAACTAGAGGGCGGTGCAGGTCCCGAACCGGGCATGGGAACTGTCTGTGGATTGGGTCTCACCATGGTTTCAGATTCTTCTTCTTGCTGCTATGAGACGGGTGAGTCAATCTCCTCTACAATTGGGAAGGGAAATTCAATGGTTACATCTGATAGCTCACTGGTGTTGGAAATATTTATGACCATGGGTTTCGACTCGCTCTACTATAAGCTTCGGCTCTGTTAACTATCAGCTCTAGTTCTCTCTTCTTTGTTGGGTGTAAGTAAACTGAAACTTGATGATGAAGCTCATATTTATAGGTGCCATCCCATCCTGCAGTCGTCATTTGATGGGAGGTTGAGGCCTTGCCAATCACGTGGGGTTCCCATTCGAATCATTCCATCATTAACACGTCTGCTTGAGTGTTGATCTGTACTTGTCCGGGTAGTTATGGTAGTTAAGGCGGAAATGACTGATTGGATCAAAAATCACGTCGTCGTTCTCCTCGTACTTTGTCGAATTAATGATGCTTTGATGTCATAACCACCTCAATATTTTTTAGATATTTGCACTTTAATGTCAACCATCCTGTCGTTCCCGCTTTTGTAGTGATTGGAATGCATTTGCCGCTGCCGCATGAGAGAATACTTCCTTTTTTTTCCACGCGACATGACCTTAGCCAGGTATGTCATAGCCATCATAGTAAGGTTTCAGGCGACTGCCATTTACCATTCTCATGACATATGTTCCATCTAGTTTCTGCAGTATTACTGCACCCGCGTTAGTGATGTGCGCGATCAAATATGGCCCTAGCCAATGTGTTTTTAGTTTCCCTAGATGTTTGGAAAATTTGCTGTCATACAACAAAACAAGTCCTTCGAATTTGAATGGATTAATCCGGATATGGAGATCATGCCATGCTTTCTGCCTTTGTTTCTCTATATTCTGATGGAATCCTGTGACGAAGCATTCTTCTTCCATCTAAACAAGCTGCGACAACCTTTGGTTGATAGCATCTCCGTCGGTCATTTACGTCAGCGAAACAATTCATATGCTCGACACAATGTACTCCATTGGCACAATAGATTCCTATCCATACACCAGTCTGAATGGGGTGTGCCCTGTCAATCGCCTGCAAGTTGTGTGATACGCCCATAGTACAATTGAGACTTTTTTATCCCAGTCATCACGACGCACGTTGCATACTTTGGTTAATGCGTTCTCCAGAATCTTGTTGAAGGCTTCAACCACTTTATTCGCCTAAGGATGATAGGGTGTTGTATTCTTATGCTGTATCTGGAACTCTGTAGTAAGCTCTGTATCTGTTAACAAAATGCGTACCTTGGTTGCTTAGGAGAATTTTTGGACAGCCAAATCTGGTTACCACATTCTCAAACAAAAACTTCGCCGCATTCACAGTTGTACAATATTTAACAGGCGTGGCTTCAACCCATCTGGTTAAATAGTTTGTCGCAGTGATAATGTAATGAGCACCAGTCCTCTTCCGTGGTGGACTAATCGGTCCAATGAAATCAAAAACCCACTTACTAAAAGCTTTGAGGGTTATCTGCGGCACAAGCAACATCTTGTTGTGATGCGATGGTTTTCCAATTCTCTAGAAAATATCGCAGCACCGACAGAATCTCTTGGTATCCATGTGTATGGTTGGCCACCATAAGCCAGCTTGTAATATCTTGCACATAGTTTCCTTTCTAGTGTAGTGTCCTCCTGCGACACTGCATGTGCTTTGCTCATGATCCAAGGTCGCTCATAGTCGAAAACACATCGACGCAGTATTTCATCAGGGTCCAACTTGTGGAGTTGGCCAGCTATCAACATACAGTCAACAGCTCTAACGACCAAGTGTTTATTCTACACAATGGTGAACCCTTCAGGCGCATATCCTGTACTCAAAATGTGGATGATAGCATTAAAATACTTGTTTTGATCTTCCATCATAGTGACAGCAAATAGTTGCACGTCGAGTAAGTTATCTTCCAGGCTGGTTGGTTCTTCACCACTTTCTATCCTTGACAGGTGATCAGACCTGACATTCAGTCGACCAGGTTTAACAATGAATTCAAAGTCAAATTCTTAAAATAGGAGGAGCCATCGACATATCTTCCCCCCCAACACTAGCTTGTTTTCTGGGTAATTCAATGCCGAATGATTAGTGTACATTTGAAAATGTCCACTTAGCAAATAGTGTCGCAACTTCTGGAGCGCATATACCATGGCAAGTCCTTCCCTTTCTGTTGTCATGTTATTTTTCTATGTTGTCGACAATTTCCTGCTAGCAAAAGCAATAGGGTGGTCAAGTGCACCAACTCCTAGATGCATCGGGACTATGTCGAACGCAACAGAAGACACGTCGACATGAACATGGAACTCCTTCTTCTAGTTATTTGAATTTGATATTCTGATGTCATAGAAGAATCTCAAGTATCTAGGAGGATCCTATCAAATTTTAATTCAATGTTCATTACACTTATTACAAAAGGGGATAATATGAAAAAGTGGGAGGAACTCAGACCAATCTCTCTCTATAATTGCATATAAAAGTTGATAGAAAAAATTGGCGAGAAACAAAATAAAACTTATTTGATCTCAATCAATATCTCAAGAACAATTCACTTTTTAAAGGTTAGGAAAATTCATGAATCCATTGGAACAAATCAGGAGGCCATACACTTGATGACCTCTCAAAAGCATATCATAAGTTCAATTGGTTTTTCCTCCATCTCACTCTACTCTAGGTTGGTTTTTATTTATGCTTTGTGGATTGGGTCCTCTCCTGTGTTCAATTTGTTTTGTTCTCGGTTTTAATCAATGGGTTAGCTTCACCATTTTTTAATGTTGGGAGAGGATTGCATCAGGGTTTCCTACTTGCACCACTGTTATTCATCTTTGTCATGGAAGGCCTAAGTTAGCAGATCCATCTCTTAAGCTCACCTAAATGATATGCCAAAAGTTATTTCTGTAGGGGGAGTCTATCTATTACCCACTTAATTTTTGTTGACAATATTAATATCTTTTCAAGTGGTACTAGAAGAGATATTTCTATGTTAAAAGAGATTATGTTCTCTTTCTCGGAATATTTGGGGATGGTTATAAAATTTATAAAATCATCCATTTATTATATGAATCCAACTTGGGACTGCATAGGTTGGATCTCCACACAATTTGATTTCCTATTGTCTAACTACATGATATTTTTAGATATCTTGTCTTCATTTTTAAATCAAATGACTATCTCGGTCTTGACTGGGCTTAGATGGTAAGTAAAGTGAAGAACAAACTCATCTTGTGGTACAACAAATGGCTAAGACATGGTATTCCACCGCTTATTATACTATAATCCATGCTGGAGGAAATTCAAGTCTATTGGGTCTCTCTTGCTTAGGTCCCTTTGGGTATTTTAGATTAGATAAAAAAAATATCTTTCAATTTTCTTGGAAATCAAATACTAATGATAGTTCTTTTTCCTGGATTGTGTAGGGAAAACCTACTTTTATGAAGGATATTGGTGGGTGGGGATTGAAATATTCCTCCATATTTGTGAAAACTATTTTTGCAAATGACATCTAGAGTATCATCAAAGGTGAAGGTTTGTGGGTAAAGTTGCGATTCAAAACTATATCCCCCCCCCTCTCCATTGAGGAATTGCTTACAATGAGACATAAAAAAAATTGAGGATGTCTCCCTTATGTGTCAAGCACTTATCTCTATGTTTCATTTGATTGGCGACTAGTTAATGTGGAAAGTTGGTGATGAGAAGACTTTTTATCGAACATGACCCATGGACTAGGTGTTATGATCTGTACTAGCTTTTTCAAGATATGGTAGTTCATCTGGAGAATCATAGATTTATATTTGTATTTTATATTAATGATATTTGATAGACTTCTTGTTGGCTCTTCTGACTCAGGTTCAGTCCCTCCCAGGCACACAACAAAGCCCAAGATATCGACAAGATATATAAAGGACTAGTCGACAGCACCTGCGACACAGATGCAGTCTCACCCGAGATATCTTTCTATTGGGTAATTGCCAGAACCAAGTTTCCACAGTTGGGTGGGGGGATTTCATGTCCCTTTGTCTTCTACCAAGTTGCTCAATGGAGGCTAGTGGGTGGGGTATTGATACTTATTTTACACAATCAAGTTGCGACACAACTCATCCTTTGATAGGTATTATGACAACAAATCCTAATATTATAACAACAAACCCGATGCAGCATAGAGACATTCAACAGTAACAGTGCGACGAATACATATAAACTCATTCATAAGAAAATACATAAACACATATTCATAGTAACATATACACACAAATCAATTACATTCATCATTCACACATTTGACAAAGTATCTAATGTGGAAACCCATCCGAGAAAAACCATAAAAGCACTCTTCATTTGGCATGAGAAATATATGGCACCTTTTCTCTACACATTAAGCTACAGACTTTGTTCTAGATCTCTCTTTCTATCTATACAAAATTCTTCCTCCTCTCACACTCTTTTGTCTTCTATTCGCTACTCTTCCTCTACTTGACTCTGCATATGATCCGCAAACAACTTGGAATGACTCAAATTCCTCTATGCCTTCTATTAATGATCTACACACAACCTGGATAGACTCAATCTCTTCTATACTACTGCGCACTCAACTGCAAGGTCTTCAACTCCTCTCTACAACTCAACAACTCAACAGACTAACAACAAAACAAATCAGACTGTCGCTAGATCATCAAATGCTATTGATATTAACATGAACAGACCCTCAGGATGCTAACTCGCATGCAACTTACGTTCCTCCTTTTATAGACTCTTACATGTCTCTCTCAGCCGACTTCATACAGTTAGCCAAAAAGTTGTCTTTCCTATTTTATCAACGCATGTATGTAGGCGCTAACGACCCGATTTACATATATTCTTTCATACATGCCGCTTCTGGCGACTCTAGCCATCCTTGTACCCATGATATTTCCAAACTGTTTCTTTATAACCAACCCGTGTCAACCCCCCTCTTTATTTTGTTGGTATATTTTGTCAGACGCATATGCTTTGTAAGTCGTCCCATTAGTATGATGTATTATCCCACATTCATGGGGAGTAAGTAATAGTTGTTAAGTCATCCAGTTAATAGGTTGCATTATCCCACATTCATGTGGAGTAATAGTTGTTTAGACTAGACTTAGTATATAAGTATCACTAGTAGAAAATGAGAAATTAATGACTAAAAAAATGACTAAAATCATGCTATAAACGACTATTTTTGAGTCGGTGACTAGTAGTAGCAAATTTCCACTATCTTATAGCTAGTCGTATTTCACTAGTCATTAATAGCTTGACTTAGTAGTCATTGATTTAGTCATTGATTTAATCATTGATAGACAATGCTTTAGTCATTGATAGTCAATGATTTAGTCATTGTTTTAGTCATTGATAGTTAATGATTTAGTCATTGATTTAGTCATGGATTTAGTCAGTGAGTTAGTCATTGATTTAGTCGCTGATTTAGTCACTGATTGCAACCATTAATGACCAAATATACGACTAAATAAACTACTACATGTTAACATATTAATGACTAAGCTAAATAAAACTAAGATATAAGAAATTAGCTACTAATAGTCGTATATATGCAAATTTAGTCGTTTTTGTAGTCACAAATTTATGATAGGGCACGGAGGAATTGAACCACCGACCTCCTGCCTATAATTAGGCAGGCGCTCTACCATTGAGCTAGCACCCTTTAAAAAGTTGTTATTGCTTGACAATGATGATATTCAAACAAATTTATGATAGATATCAATCTACAAACTACATAATTATTACTATTACAAAACTAAACTGGCATTCTTTCCATGGAAAGCTTCCCCAGCGGTATTTACATGTGAATTTAATTTTATATCTATTCCACTCATTGCATTAGATTTGGCATCAATATGTTTTTTAGATATAAACATTGATGAATGCCCACCCTTATTGACCAACAGCTTTCCATGATCAGAACTCAACCCTGATGCAGTAGCTTCCACCACCAAGGCAGGGAGATTTAATGTTGGAGACACTGAAAGTGAATGAGATGAACTTGTTTTAGGATTAGAGGAGCCTTGAACAGTTGGGATCCTCATACTAAATGATTTTTCCTATGCAGCATGGGAGGCCCTGCAACTACCATTAATGTCTCAATATTCAATAAGATATGTAATATTCCACCACAAACTCCTAAATCACATCGAAGCTTATGTTCACTAAACTTAGTGTGGAATGTTACTCTGCACCAATCCAGGGGGATGCTAAAAAATTAAACAAATATTCCATGACAAGAAACAAATTTCATACCAAGATGCACTAGATGGCAATAC